>QXEO01001225.1:0-413257 GCA_007115705.1 Dactylis glomerata
CGTCATTTTACTATTTATGATGTTCGGTAATAGTATTAGTAAACCTAATTATATGACGCAGATGAACCAACGACAATGGATGTACGGTGACCGACGCACTTCCGAGTTCATTGAAGGTCTTCGTAATTTTGGCGATGTGGCTCGGGCAAATATTCAGAATGGTTTTATGTGTTGTCCATGTGTTGACTGTGGGAACAAGAAGGAGTACTCTTCCTGGAAAATCATTCACGCCCACCTGCTTCGGAAAGGTTTCATGCCTAGCTATAATTGTTGGACCAAGCATGGAGAAAGAGGGGTTATAATGGAAGACAATGAAGAAGAAGAGGATGATGATATGTACCCTGAATATGGTGATACTGCAACGGGGGAAGCTGAAGCTGAAGGGATAGGAGAAGCTGAAGATGTAGAGGCATCAGATGAGCCTGATGATGATCTTCGTCGGGTCATCGTAGATGCACACAGAGAAGCAGAAAGTGTGAATGAGAAGCGGAAGTTAAAAGGTATGTTAGAGGATCACAAAAAGAAGTTGTACCCAGACTGTGAAGATGGGAACACAAAGCTCGGTACCACACTGGAGTTGCTGCAATGGAAGGCAGAGACTGGTTTATCTGATAAGGGATTTGAGAAATTACTGAAAATAATGAAGAAGAAGCTTCCAAAGGATAATGAATTGCCTGACAGTACGTACGAAGCAAAGAAGGTTCTCTGCCCTCTAGGATTAGAGGTTCAGAAGATTCATGCATGCATTAATGACTGCATCCTCTACCGCGGTGAGGAGTACGAGAATTTGGAAGCATGCCCGGTATGCACTGCACTGCGATATAAGATCAGACGAGATGACCCTGGTGATGTTGATGGCGAGCCCCCCAGAAAGAGGGTTCCTGCCAAGGTCATGTGGTATGCTCCTATAATACCACGGTTGAAACGTCTGCTTAGAAACAAAGAGCATGCCAGGTTGTTACGATGGCACAAAGAAGACCGTAAGAAAGACGCGATGTTGAGACACCCCGCTGATGGGTCGCAGTGGAGAAAAATTGAGAGAGACTACCCAGACTTTGCAGGCGACGCAAGGAACTTAAGGTTTGGTCTGAGTACAGATGGCATGAATCCTTTTGGGAGCAGAGCTGCAGTCATAGCACCTGGCCTGTAACTCTATGTATCTATAACCTTCCTCCTTGGTTGTGCATGAAGCGGAAGTTCATTATGATGCCAGTGCTCATCCAAGGTCCGAAGCAACCCGGCAATGACATTGATGTGTATCTAAGACCATTAGTTGATGAACTCTTACAGTTATGGACCAAACCAGGTGTACGTGCATGGGATGAGCACAAACAGGAGCCGTTTGACCTACGAGCGTTGCTTTTCGTAACCATCAATGATTGGCCTGCTCTTAGTAACCTTTCAGGACAAACAAACAAGGGATACAATGCATGCACGCACTGTTTAGATAAGACTGACGCTATATATTTGGAAAAATGCAAGAAGATTGTGTACTTGGGGCATCGTCGATTTCTTACGACCACGCATTCCGTAAGAAAGAAAGGCAAGCATTTTAGAGGTGTGGCAGATCACCGGCAAAAGCCTGATCTCCGTACTGGTGATGATTTATTTGATATGGTCAGGGACCTAGAAGTAATCTTTGGAAAGGGTCCTGGCGGTCAATCTGTTCCAAATGACGTCGCTACCGGACACGCACCCATGTGGAAGAAGAAATCTATATTTTGGGAGCTTGAGTATTGGAAACACCTAGAGGTTCGCTCTTCAATCGACGTGATGCACGTTACGAAGAATGTTTGCGTGAACCTGCTAGGCTTTCTGGGCGTGTATGGAAAAACAAAAGATACATCAGAAGCACGGGAGGATCAACAACGTATGAAAGACCCAAACAACATGCATCCACAGAGCAAGACGGATAAAGGGCGTCACTTAAGTCCTGCCAGCTACGCTCTTACAAAAGCAGAGAAGGAAATCTTTTTTGATGTCCTTTCAAGTATTAAAGTGCCGTCTGGCTTCTCGTCAAATATAAAGGGAATAATAAATATGACAGAGAAAAAATTCCAAAACCTGAAGTCTCATGACTGTCACGTGATTATGACGCAGTTGCTTCCAGTTGCATTAAGGGGGCTTCTACCGAAAAATGTCCGCGTACCCATTGTTAAGCTATGTGCATTCCTCAATGCAATATCTCAGAAGGTAATCAATCCAGATATGCTACCAAGGTTACAGAAGGATGTGGCCCAATGTCTTGTTAGTTTTGAGTTGGTGTTCCCGCCATCCTTCTTTAATATTATGACGCATCTCCTGGTTCACCTTGTCGAAGAGATTGCCATTCTCGGTCCTGTATTTCTACACAACATGTTCCCCTTCGAGAGATTTATGGGAGTCTTAAAGAAATATGTTCATAACCGTGCTAGGCCAGAAGGAAGCATCTCCAAGGGCTACGGAACAGAGGAGGTCATTGAGTTCTGTGTTGACTTTATCCCTGATATTAAGTCGATTGGTGTTCCTAAATCGCGGCATGAAGGGAGACTACGTGGAAAAGGCACGCTAGGAAAGTAATCAATGTATTGTATGGACGGGATTTCTTTCACTCAAGCACACTACACAGTTCTACAAAGTTCCGCCTTGGTGGCCCCGTATATCATTGAACACAAGAATATTGTACGCTCCCAACACCCGGCTCAGTCTGACTCCTGGATTACACATAAACATATGGCGACTTTCGGCGGTTGGTTCCGGACACATCTCATAAATGACAACATTGTTGGAGATCAGCTATACTTGTTGGCCGGGTCACCATCTTCGACTATATTGACTTTCCAAGGGTACGAGATCAATGGGAACACATTCTACACGATCGCCCAAGATAAAAAGAGCAGCAACCAAAACAGTGGTGTCCGCATTGATGCAACAAACAACAACGAGCAAAAGGACACCTATTATGGTTACATAGAGGAGATATGGGAACTTGACTATGGACCTTCTTTTAAAGTCCCTTTGTTTCGGTGCAAATGGGTCAAGCTAGATGGAGTAGGGGTAAAGGTTGACCAGCTGTATGGAATGACAACAGTGGATCTCAACAATCTTGGTTACAGAGACGAACCATTCGTCCTAGCCAATGATGTGGCTCAAGTTTTCTATGTGAAAGACATGTCCTCCAAACCAAAAAAAAGATAAGATAAGACAATGAATACATCATACGACGAGCCAAAGCGTCACATAGTTCTTTCAGGGAAAAGAAACATCGTGGGAGTTGAGGATAAGACAGACATGTCAGAAGATTATAATAAGTTTGATGAAATTCCGCCCTTCAGAGTGAATATTGACCCAATCATCGCGTTAAATGGTGAACATACTCCATGGTTACGACCGAAGCGATCCTAATCAAGGGAGATACGCGAAGGGAGGTTCATGGCCTCCAAGACAAAAAATCAGAAGAAAGGGAAACACAAGAAGAAAACTCAGAAGACTAGATAGGGATCATAACTTGTGTATCTCAATATGGAAATCACTTTCCCATTTATTTTTTGTGTAATGATGTTATTGTATGAGGGAAATTTTTTCGAGGCGGAGCTTCCAAAAATATCGTAGGGCGTGAGCACCAACGATATCTGTGAGAAGCTCCGCCACGGGAGATTTCCCAATAATTTACCCAACATTCTTAGAGGAGATGGAGTCTTTCACTCTCCCTACCTCCGACAGGGGCATCGTGCGTCCACCCACTCGTCCTTATCTCATCGAGCAGTGCATCCACCCATGCGACCTTATCCTGCCGATATCTTTAGTCTCGGTTGCACCCACCAACCGGGACTAAAGGTTTCCCCCACGTCCTTATCCCACCGACAGTTTTGTTAGATGACACAAAAACCACCTTTTAGTCCCGGTTGTACCCACCAGCCGGGACTAAAGGTTAGATGGTTCCCCGCGCCACTGTGTTCCCGCCTATTTTCTTCCCGCGCTTTCGACCACTTCCTGCCTCCGTCTTCCCGCCATTTTTCACTATATATATGTAGGCTTGGCCTCCATTTACATATCACATCTAGACTCATATCTACAAACCTCATCACTCTCTTCCATGGCTTCCATCGTATCTCTAACCCTCCAGGAGGCGGAGGCGCTTTGCGCCTCAAACTACCCCTGCCCGCCGGGCTACCGCGTCCCCACCGGCTGGATGCTGAGCGTCGGAGGCGTACCGGTCCCTCCTGTCCCTGTAGGTGTGGCGCGCCAGATGGCCATCACTAACCACTACTACTTCGAGCTCACGCCAGAGCAGCGAAGGAATCCTCAGTGGCATCCCGACTACAGCCCGACTTGGGACGCCTTCTTCATCAATCGGCGTGAGAGTGCGCTTGCCAGGCACGAGGAGGACGGCTCGCCTCGTTCAAACTTCAACGAGGCCGGCCGTCGGCTATGGTGGCGCGGCCGGACTCTCCAGAGCGTCATGGCCTATCGTGGCGCCCGCCTGCGCTACCCTCACTCTCAGCCCACGCGTGCTCACCAGTCGAGGTTCGACTACCGCGACCCCGATGCCAGCGACGATGACACCGGCGACTACGACGACTACAGTGGCGATGTTTATAGGGCTAGGCACGACTATGACTGAATCATCCAACATTCGAAAACAAGCTCGGCCGATTGTGACTTAATCTGGCCATGTATCTTAATTTTCAGTTGAGATATGTACTTCTTTTCCTGTTCAATCGTTTTCCCGCCCTTTTTCTTTCCGCCCTTTTCTTCCCGCCCTTTTCCTCTCATGGAAATATAACTAATTAAAAGAAAAAGAAAATCAAATATAACTAATCAAAAAAAAAAGAAAATCAAATATAACTAATCAAAAGAAAAAAGAAAATCAAATATAACTAATTAAAAAAAAATCAAATATAACTAATCAAAAGAAAAAAAGAAAATCAAATATAACTAATTAAAAAAAAGAAAATCAAATATAACTAATCAAAAGAAAAAAGAAAATCAAATATATCTAATCAAAAGAAAAAAGAAAATCAAATATAACTAATCAAAAGAAAAAAGAAAATCAAATATAACTAATCAAAAGAAAAAAGAAAATCAAATATAACTAATCAAAAGAAAAAAGAAAATCAAATATAACTAATTAAAAGAAAAAGAAAATCAAATATAACTAATCAAAAGAAAAAAGAAAATCAAATATAACTAATCAAAAGAAAAAAGAAAATCAAATATATCTAATCAAAAGAAAAAAGAAAATTAAATTTAACTAATTAAAAGAAAAAGAAAATCAAATATAACTAATCAAAAGAAAAAAGAAAATCAAATATAACTAATCAAAAGAAAAAAGAAAATCAAATATAACTAATCAAAAGAAAAAAGAAAATCAAATATAACTAATCAAAAGAAAAAAGAAAATCAAATATAACTAATCAAAAGAAAAAAGAAAATCAAATATAACTAATTAAAAGAAAAAGAAAATCAAATATAACTAATCAAAAGAAAAAAGAAAATCAAATATAACTAATTAAAAGAAAAAGAAAATCAAATATAAGTAATCAAAAGAAAAAAGAAAATCAAATATAACTAATCAAAAGAAAAAAGAAAATCAAATATAACTAATCAAAAGAATTTGGCGGGAACAACTGAAAATTTTAAAACACCCTTTAGCACCGGTTCGTGGCTCAAACCGGTGCTAAAGTGGGTGGCGGTGCAGTTCCCTGAAAGCAACCTTTAGCACCGGTTCAAGCCACCAACCGGTGCTAAAGGTCAGACCTTTAGCACCGGTTGGTGGCTTGAACCGGTGCTAAAGGTCCTTTAGCACCGGTTCAAGCCACGAACCGGTGCTAAAGGGGCCTTTCTTTATAACTCCCTTCTTCTTCCTCTCCCGCATCGCAAAATGCCTAAGTCCCGCGCGAGGAGCTCTCTTGGACGCCGTTACTCTGCCGGATTTTTGCGTCCCACTCGTCGCCGCCGACGCTGCGCCGCGCCCGCTCGCCTCCGCCGCCGACGCTGCGCCACGCCCGCTCGCCTCCGCCGCCGACGCTGCGCCACGCCCGCTCGCCTCCGCCGCCGACGCTGCGCCGCGCCCGCTCGCCCCCGCCTGCACCGACGCGCCCGGTCGCGCCCGCCACCGACGCGCCCCGCCGCCACCGACGCGCCCGCGCCCGCTCGCCCCGCGCCGCTCGCCACCGACGACGCCGGACCCGCGCCGCCGACGACGACGCTCGCCCCCGCGCCGCACTGCACGTACCCGCGCCGCTCGCCGCTCGCCTGCAAGGTTCGAGCACCTTTTTTTTTAGTTATTCTAGGTTTTTTTTTACTTTAATTATTTTAGTTATTTTAGATTTTTGTTATTTTTGATTTTTTTTTAGTTTTTTAGTTATTTAGTTATGTTTTTTTAGTTATTTAGTTAGCTATTTTTTTAGTTAGTTAGTTATTTAGTTAGCTATTTTTTTAATTATTTATTTAGTTATTTAGTTAGTTAGCTATTTTTTTAGTTATTTAGTGTCATATAAGGAATCATAATTTAGTTAGTTAGTTAGCTATTTTTTTAGTTATTTAGTTATTTAGTTAGTTAGTTAGCTATTTTTTTAGTTAGTTAGTTAGCTATTTTTTTAGTTATTTAGTAAAAATTGAGTGTCATATAAGGAATCATAATTTACAAGTAGTGTCATATAAGGAATTTTCTCTAGTTCATTATAGGGTATTTAATTAATTATTTAGTTATTTAGGGTTTGCACGAGATTTTTACTCACAACACTACAAATATTGATTTTGCATGCATCAAACTCGTGAACATTTTTTTTAGGTCTTACATTTTTTTAGGTTATAAAATGGGGGCGTTGGCCGGGCGCCGGCGTGGTGGGGAGGGAAGACCTAATCTTCCCCCACCGCTCGGGCGCTCGGCCAACGCCCCCTTTTTTTTGGTCTCCGTATCATTATAATAATTTGTAATAATTCTTTGCAGAAACTATGGATCTCGGAAGAGACGACTTCCAGGAAAATATTATCGAGGACATCATCCGCGATAATAACGACGATGTCACCTCGGTGTTTCTAAACGACTCCGGTGAGGGAGACGAACGAAATCGTAGAGATGGTGCCGGAGAGGATGGAGGCACCGGTGAAGTAGAAGGTGCCAGAGAGGGAGAAGGTGCCGGAGTGGATGGAGGCACCGATGAAGGAGAAGGTGCCGGAGAGGGAGAAGGTGCCGGAGATGAGGGAGAAGGCGCCGGCGAGGTAGATGTGTATTAATAATAAATTAAGCATTTGTTGTATAGTTGGATTATTTGATTTGTGTATATACATATATTAACGCTCCTTCTTCTTTTAGCCCTCTGGATCGAGCCACTCTTCTGTAAATAGAAAAGGTCCGGCCAGAAGGTTGGAAGAACATGAAAGGTACCGAATAGAAGAAATCGGTGAAGATGGCGAACCGATTGCTCCCGCGGCTCATGCAAGTAAATTTATAAGACAATGCGGAGTTCTTGTTAGGGACAACATTCCGATCACCCTTCGAGAATGGAAGAAGACAAAGACGGAACCAGCTAAATATGTCCGCAACAGATTGAAGAATATTCTTTGGAAGAAGCTCATGGTTAATTTTACCCTACCAGAGGCGCCACAGGTGGATCGAACTGAGGTGGATCCAAATCAGGAGGATTCAAATGAGGAGGATTCAGATGACGATGATCGTCATCTGAATATCATAGAGCGGAAAGTCAAGAAGTGGACTCTTTCGAGGATGGCAATACAATTCAACAACTAGAAGAAAAGATTGTACAAGGATTTTGTCGACCAAAAAAAGACTCCGGTGTTCACTGGACAATATGAAAAGATAAAAGATCACTGGGACGCATTCGTGGAGTACAAGACTTCAGAGGCAGCTAAGCGAAGGTCAGAAATAAATAAGAAAAATGCTGCTAAAAAGAAGTATCACCATACTATGGGGCAAGGAGGCTACAAGACTGGCAAGCCTAAGTGGAAGAAGATGGAGGACGATCTAATTGCCAAAGGGATCATTCCGGAGACATTGAAATGGAATGATCGGTCAAGGGATTGGTTTTACGGGCATGGAGGGAAGTTGGACTCGGAAGGGAAGTGTGTATACACAAAAAAGCATGACGAAGACCCTCTTCCCATTGATGCCCTTAGAAGCGCATCAAAGGATGTTGAAGAGGGAAGGTTCCATCCCGATAGAGAGAAGGACGAGCTCACGCGTGCCCTTGGGAATGATGAACACCCAGGACGAACACGAACCACTCCGGGCTCCAAACCGTGGAAAGTCGGGTTTCCCGTGGAAATGAAGAAATTTCCCGATAGAAGCCGTCAGAGAAGAAAGGAAAGGGAAGCAGACCGCATGTCTCAGATAGAACAAGAGCTAAAGCGGCAATCAGACTTGTTAAATCGGATAAGCCAGCAAGGAACCGCCGCATCTCAGCCACAGATAGAAGCCGGATATGATGCTACCGGCCCACCATCTCAGCGGAAAAGCAGCGTGGCTTCCACGGACCTCCCAGCGGATGATGATGAACCGGCGATCCGCTACCCAGTGGATGATATCACGGAGTCGACATCTTGCGAGCTACATGTGAAGGTCGTGAACATAACCATGAAGGTGGCGGTCGGCTATGCCTTACCCATTGGACCTGATTCAACCTATCATTGCCGTCCGATTCCACCTGGCTATGCTGTTGTCGGGGTGGATGAAGTTATGGGCGGATTTGAGCAGCTGAAGCTTGACCACCCTGCGGGTGAAGGGGATTTGTACGAGCTGGGAGAAGCCAAGAAGACCACAGTTCTATGGCTAAAGGAATTAATCGTGCTTCCAAATTGGACGCCAAGGTCTCCAGCACGTCACCCTTCTCCCCCGCCACATTAGCCTTCTCTGCCATCTCCGCGTCAGCCTTCTCCGCCATCTCCGCGTCAGCCTTCTCCAGCATACCAGCCTTCGCCAGCTAGTGAGCCGTCTCCGCCACCTCCACCCATTGAGGCTCAGAGCCAAAGGCAGAAGCGTACCATCGCCGCTCCCAAGAGTAACCGATCACCGATCCGTCGACAGGAGCCCCTTCCAAGAGTACCTAAGGTTCCTCCAAAGAGACCTTACGACTATACTCCGGAGGAAACCGCGGCGAAGGTACAAGAGAAATCAAAGAACTTCCTTGAAAATTTGAAGAGAAAGAAGACCGAGCAGTCCACCGAGCAGCCTCCTCTAGATCCAAAAGTGTTAAAAATGTTGAAGAACCTTCACCAACCCGAGCCAAGGCTTGCATCAGATTATGACCGCACTATTCTCAAGTCAGATGCAGCAAAGCGGTCGAAAGGTAAATCAGTTCCTCAGCTCGGAGAACAGATGAACTCTTTCCCCCCGCTCCAAGTGTTTCCCGATGTCCAGTATGATCCAGAGATCATAGCACTGTACAAAGAGGAGGCCAAAGCTGCAGGTATGTCTGTTGCTCAATACTTAAGCAGGTGTGATTTCCCCACGGCTGAAGTAGTAGCATACAAATACCGGTATGGGAGCCCTCTCGTCAGACCCGAGGAGATTCCTAATCTACCAACAAGAATGCGAAAATTGCATAACTGGTACTTGGAAGCCTCACAGCGTGGGCAGAATTGGATCGTAATAGGAATTAATGATGAGCATTACTTTCGTGGAAACGACGACATAAACATCGAAGTTGCTGAATTATTTCAGTTATACAATCATGACGCCCTCGACAAATCGATGATCAGTGCCTATTGTTTGTAAGTATTATTTTTCCTTGTAACTATAAGTCTTTATCTCATCTCGTTTATTGCATGCATAATTTTACTCACTATATTATGCAGATTGAAGAAACTCGAATGCAAAAGAGGACAAATCTATGATATTGGGTTCATTGACCCATATACCGTGAACGAGGTAACTCTCCATAACCATATCAAGGACACGGAGGATAACTTGGTACGGGCGTTAAGGAAACAAGAAACCATGACGAAAATACTATTTCCTTACAATTTCAAGTGAGTGTGTTAACTGTCTTATACACACATTACTATATATTTTGTTGGTTACTCGATGTTAAGTGTGTGTTATGTGTGTGCGCAGCTATCATTTTATTCTGCTAGTTATTGAACTTGATAGAGGACGAGTACTAGTCATGGACTCGAAAAAAAAATCCCTTGAGACATTCGGGGACATGATTGATACACTCCAGCGGTAATTTTAATCATTATGCATGGCACTATATCAGCTACTTTCGTTCATTTCCCGATATCAAGTAATTACTAACTTCTTTATTCATTTTCTTTGCCGGGCAGTGCTTGGAAACGGTTCACGGCTAAGGCACCGGGTCCCTGGAGAAATGAGCTTGAATTTAAACAAGTACCGGTAAGTACTACTAGCTAGGTCCGCGCATCTCTTTGGTTCTAGTTTCAATACCATTATCATCCTTGATTATTATTTTGATTGAACTCTATTCTCGTAAAGTGCTTGAAGCAAGAAGACGGGAATAATTTATGTGGATTCTATGTCTGCGAGTTCATGCGAGAGACTTGTCGTGAGAAGAGAAGACTAGAACAACTAGATGTACGTAAACAATATTCACAATTTTATTTTATTACCATCATTTATGTTGAGTTTCTTCATTCATATATATTGATCCCCTTCTTTACATTAGATCGAACTGAAGCGGGATCGTCTTCTAGCAACTAAGCGTATACGAGCAATTCAAGAGGAACTGGCGGGATTCCTACTTGATGAGGTCATAGCACCAACCGGTGAATACCATCGGCATTACGATTTTGGAAAATCGTAGCTGAAATTATATTGTATATATTCATGAACGTGTACAATGTTCCATTATGTAATATGTTCGACCAAACACGATAAAAGATAACACATACTAGCTTTGATCTCTATATGTATGATGATATTGTGTACTATATATGATGGTTTCTTTTATATGTGCATCAACATTTTTCAAATACCCAAAAAAACCGTATTTCAAAAGGCTAGGGATTAGGGTTTTAGCCAAACACTGCAGGGGCTGCCACGTCGCCATCCTCTAGCACCGGTTCATATTACAAACCGGTGCTAAAGGTCCTCCGACGGGGGCGCGTGTGGGAGGCCACGTGGTGGACCTTTAGCACCGGTTCGTAACGCAACCGGTGCTAAAGGTTAAGGCTTTTAGTCCCGGATGCGTTGCACCGGTTCCAAAACCGGTGCAAAAGGCAGTTACAAACCGGTGCAAATTCCCCGATTTCCACTAGTGGGAGTGCCAAAATTTTGAAAATGATAATATGGAAACCACTTCTGAAGTAACTGTATGTAGCATGAAGGATTCAAGTTTATTAATATTTTCTACTTGTACATGAATGTGCCCACAAACTTTGTACTCTCTAGCCTCTGGACTTGTGCATCATGCTTAAAACACTTTTACTACCTCTTGAAAGAGAGGAAAGTCTACCATTAAAGGCCAAAAAATACAAAAATATTGTTGACCAACTTAAGAACCTTATCCTCACCATACCTACATAAAACATGCATAAAGTTTGCTTCATTGTTTATCAGCATGTTGAAAGAGTACTCTATGTGCATGATATATTATTGTTCTTATGCCTATGTTTGAATTTTATATGAACTATTGTTAAATCATTAATGATTGCTTTGTTTTGTACTCTTTAATACTCACTTTATACTTTAGAATTGTAACAATCAATTCTTGAATAATTATATCTATTACTGAGTTAATAAACTCTAGAGTGCATGTCTTTTATCACCGTTATGCTCGAGGACGAGCATATGTTAAGCATGGGAATGTTGATGCATGTAAAATGCATCTATGAACTTTGTAGCTTATTAGATCATATTTCCTTATATTTGATAGTTATTTGAGGACCCGAACTTGTTTACATTGTTCTCGAAGATTTTCTAAATAGTCCTCTATCTAAGGAATCCTAGTTTTTGTTTATTTTTGAGTTTCAGGATCCTTCCTAATGTCAAGTGATGGACCCAATATTTTTGGTACATCTATTCTTAAGGAAATACACCAGATGAGCGGAAAAAATTAACGTGGAACACCACGAGGGGGAAAGAGCACCCACCACATGGTCCCACTTCCTGGCCACATGGTGGGGCCCAACTCTTGCCTCATGGGTCCTTTTGCCTCTTTTTCGGCTCTACGGATGCGTCTTGACCTAAAATCCACTATATGTATGACCCCTTTGGCAAATTCAAGAAGAGGCGGCAGAAAAACATGAAAACACAAAACAGATCTACAGACTGGGAGGATAGTAGGGGAGACGCTTCCGGAGTCATCCACGATTGCTCCTTTGACTCCGTCGACACCTTCTCTTTCATCATGATGAAGAAGAGAGAGTAGTTCATCCTTGGATTATGGAATTGTGGAATTAACTTGTATCAATCTATCTATTATGATTCACTAATTAGAGTCACGTGAGCTGCCTATCATAATTTTGACCATATTTGTGTTAGCCCTATGGTGGATCTTTTGTTATTGTGAGATGATTTATGATATACAAGTTGCTAGTTGTTCTTGATGTATTGATAGATGTATATGTTACCCCAAATATTATAGGTGTTGCCATAGTTTTTGCCTTTCCGTTGATTGCCTCACTGATGCGGCACGGTGTTGATAGTTTTTCACCGTCCAGTTGGAAACCCCAAGAGGAAGGTATGATGAGTACAGCAGCAAGCTTTTCCCTCAGTAAGAAACCAAGGTTTGTCAGTCCAGGAAAAAGCCAAACTCCAGAAGGTGATGCTTGCTAGCCTAGTGACACTCCAACAAGGGCGCCATTAATGATTAACGTGTTAGCGCGTCTTCGACTAGTAGCAATATGGAACCTGCACACAACACAACCAAATACTTTGCTCCCAACTTACGATGAGGTTGTCAATCTCACCGGTTTGCTTGAAACAAAGGAATGAGCGTATCGAGTGGAAAGCAATAGTAGTATGCGAGTAAAGTAAACAATGCGAGTAAAGTAAATAGGTGATAGCAATATAATGGAAAAAGGACCGGGGTCCATAGTTCACTAGTGGTGTCTCTCCATAAGATAAAATAACACATGCTGGGTAAACAAATTACGGTTGGGCAATTGATAGAATAAAGATAACGTGATATGTCAAGAGGATCACTATGAGATTTACTCTGGGCATTACAACAAGATAGATAGACCGCCATCCAACTGCATTTATGACTAATAATCCACCCATGGGGAATCAATCTGAGAACCCCACAAGTATTAAGTTGCGAACAACAGATAACTGCATTAAGCAAAGTGTGTAATGTAAACAAAGCATATGCCCTTGAGCATAAGAATGTTGTTTTCTCCCTAGTGGCAACAACACATCTACAACCTTAGATGTTTCTGTCACTCCCCCAGATTAAATAGAGGCATGAACCCAACTATCGAGCATAAATACCCTCTCTTGGAGTCACTAGTATCTACTCGGCCAAGATAGCTACTAACAACGGAGAGCATGCAAGATCATAAACAACATAGAGATAATATAAGATAATATTCAGCACATCAACTCAATCATAACACCAATATTCATCGGATCCCAACAAACACAACATGTAAAATTACATAACGGTGATCTCGATCATGTAGGCAGCTCACGAGATCTAAACATGAAGCACATGGTGGAGAAGACAACCATCTAGCTACTGCTATGGACCCATAGTCCAAGGTAGACTACTCACTCATCGCGCCGGAGGCAAGCATGGCAATGAAGAAGACTTTGATGACTCACAAGTATAGGGGATCACAACAGTCTTCGAGGGAAGTAAAACCCAAATTTATTGATTTGACACAAGGGGAGCCAAAGAATATATGTAAGCCTTAACAGATGAGTTGTCAATTCAGCTGCACCTAGAAACAGACTTGTTCGCAGCGGTTTATCAGTAGCAACAGTTTTATAGTGGTGATAGTAGTGAAAGAGTAACAGCAGTAGTAAAGTAAAAGCGGTAATAGTAGCAATAGTAAACAGTTGGATAAAATACTGTAGGCATAGGGATGGATGTACGGGCGTTGCATGGATAAGATAATTCATGAAATCAGTGAGACATGGGCATTGCAGATAAATAATGATAAAGCATCCTAGTACTAACAATCATAGGCATGTGTTTCATATATAGTCGTACGTGCTCGCAATGAGAAACTTGCACGACATCTTTTGTCCTACCAGCCTGTTGCAGCAGGGACTGATGTCTACGCACTTCTATTCTTGTAGACACTTGTTGGGCCTCCAAGTGCAGAGGTTTGTAGAACAACAGCAAGTTTCCCTTAAGTGGATCACCCAAGGTTTATCGAACTCAGGGAGGTTAGAGGTCAAAGCTATCCCTCTCAAGCAACCCTGCAATTACAATACAGAAAGTCTCTTGTGTCCCCAACACACCCAATACACTTGTCAAATGTATAGGTGCACTAGTTCGGCGAAGAGATAGTGAAATACAAGTGGTATAGATGATTATAAGTAGCAAAACGTGATGTGAAATAAATATCGCTGCGAGCAAACAAGTAACAAAATAGCAAGTAAACGGTATGCAAAGCTTGGAAACAAGGCCTAGGGATCATACTTTCACTAGTGGACACACTCCCAACAATATAACATGACTGAACAAATAACTTCTCTTTGCTAAGGCACTCTGAATTACTCTCCTATTGAATAACACTAATCATTGTGTAGTGGCTACAGAAGCACCCCTTAAAGTTCATCAAGTACTTGACAAACACCACTCATAGAGATATCCAAATCAAATCACAATTCAAGATAGAAATCATTGCAACTTAAACCAAGTACTAACACGGTGCACACACTGTCAACATTACACCATGAAAGGAGGAATAGATCACTCAAACTATCATAGCAATAATTATTCTCATAATCCACAAGAGATCACAATCATAGCCTAAACCAAGTACCACCATGATGCACGCACTATCACCGTTACACCATAGCAGGAGGAATAGATTACTTTAATAACATCACTAGAGTACACAAAATATCTGAATAATAACATGTACTTGTTCAACATGATACAAAGCTCACGATCACATAAAGATCACATCATGGGAGAGAGAGGTGAACCACATAGCTACCGGTAGAGCCCTCAGCCCCGGGGATGAACTACTCCCTCCTCATCATAGGAGACAGCAAGGTTGATGGAGATGGCGGTGAGGTCGATGGAGACGGCGGAGACGGCGATGGAGACCGATGGAGATGGCTCCGGGGGCACTTCCCCGTCCCGGCAGGGTGCCGGAACAGAGACTTCTATCCCCCGAAATTCGTCGACGGTGGCGGCGGAGCTGCGGAACTGCTTCTGGAAAATTGCCGAATCCCTTAGGTTTTTCTCGTCAGGGGGTATATATAAGCGAAGGGGCGATGTCAGAGGAGGGACCACGCCCCCTCACACGGGGCTGGCGCGGCCAGGGGGGTGGCCGCGCCACCCCTGTGTCTGGGGCCCACGTGGCCCCACTCCGTCGGGTCTTCGGATGTCTGGAAGCTTCCCCGTGAAATATGACTTCAGGAACTTGTTTCGTCCAATTCCGAGAATATTTCCTGTGTATCACTTCTGAAACACAAAAACAGCAGAAAACAGGAAACTGGCACTGTGGCACTTCGTTAATAGGTTAGTTCCGGAAAATGCATAAAAATGCCACTAAGTGTAACGAAACAATAGGCAAATAGTGTAAAAACAAGCATGGAGCATCAAAAATTATAGATACGTTTGAGACGTATCAAGCATCCCCAAGCTTAACTCCTGCTCGTCCTCGAGTAGGTAAGTGATAACAAAGAATAATTTTTGAGGTGACATGCACCTACACAATCTTGATCATATATGTAAGCATTGGTGAGCTGGGATCAATAGAACTTAAAACATGGGCATGAAAGATATAATCATGACAATAAGAACTTAGCAACCATGTTGTAAACATGTAAATGAACACAAATAAAAGATCATGATAATGAAACAATGAAAGTCAAACGTGTGTTCAAATCATAAGGAAAAACATACACTTGGTTTTCAGCTTGTCCTTCAAAGAGAGCAAAACATAAATGCATAGGACACCTCAAAGTTTAAGAGGGCGACTAGATACAAATAATTTAAGAACAAGTGAAACCAACAATATGAGTCAATTAATGAACTTTGGGACAATGCATATCACACTAAGAATGACAACTATGCTCTCTTAATGGTGCATAAAGAAAGAAGGTGGTGACTCAACATAAAAGTAAAAGAAAGGCCCTTCGCAGAGGGAAGCAGTGATTTAAACATGTGCTAGAGCTTTTCATTTGTAAAACAGAGAGATAAAACTTGATTTTGAGAGGTGGTTGTCTTTGTCAACGACTGGCAATGGGGTTCTTACTATCTTCCATACAAAAATAAAGCAAGTTTTTTAGAGAGAGATTGGCACTCTTGTGCTCTTTTTATAAAACTTGGCACTCCTCCCCACCTTTTCCTTTCACATACCATGGCTAACCGATTCCATCGGGTGCCCACCAACATTCACATTCTTTGGAGGAGTGCCTTTTTTCTTTCTTTTTTCCTTTTTCTTTTCTTTTTTGGAATAAGCAATATGGAAGATAGCAAATCCGACCACTACGTCCCCATGAGCTGAAAACAGTGTCACAAAACGAGAAGTATTTTGAAGGTTTTTGAAAGGTAGCACACGAAAATTTTACTTTGGAATGGCTTACAAATACCATGCATAGGAATTTATAGTGGACACAATGGCAAACTTTGGCTTTTAGGAGTTGGATGCACGAGTAGAGCTCATACTCAGTACAAGGCGAGGGCTAGCAAAAGACTGGGAGCGACCAACTAAGAGAGCAGTAATGGCCATAATCATGCAAAGCGACAAAGCGACATTAAAAGAAGCATACGATGGCATCAAAAGTCAAAAACTAAATGATCATGAAGGCTAATGGCGACTTTGTAAGAGTCTAACATGTGTGAGCATGCGCCAAGTCAACCCAAATAAAGCATCAAGGAGAAAACCAAAATAATGCTTCCATACAATAAAAACAACGCATGATTTTTCAAAGGCTCATTAAGCAATCTCAGTTATTTGAGACAAGTCATGCTACAGCAAAACCACTAAGCATACTATCAAAAAGACATCAAGCATGACATGCAAAAGCCTAAGCCGCAGTCTACACAAGCTCCTTCTTGTACCACTTTTTTGCATAAAGCTTTTTCTCTTTTCCAACACCATTCGAACTTTTTAAAGACACCTCTTTTGATGAAAACCAATAAAGATCAGAGGCAAAAATACACCTTGATGAAAAGATATGACAAGGTCTGAACGCATATCAAGGCGAAAACGAAAACCAGAAGCAGTAGCAGAAAAAGAAGAACACTCGGTGAAACGATAAGAGTGAAAAATAGAGTGTTCTTGGCAAATGAAAAACGGAGTTCATCTCCCTCCAAAACAACATGATGTGATCTAACCATTTATTGCAGCAAACTAAACTAAACTAACTAAGAAAACTAAAAGAACTGACGCTCCAAGAAAAACACATAGTGCATGAAGCAATAAAAATATAGTGTCTTCAAAGGTGACCTGATTTTTGCCGGTGAAGAAGAGGTTCCTCAGGGGCATCCCCAAGCTTTGATGCTTGTACTTCTTGGATATTTCTTGGGGTGATGCATGGGCATCCCCAAGCTTGAGCTTTTGTCCATTCTTCAACTCATCTCATCATGCTCCAATCCCTACACTTGAAAACTTCCTTCATACAAAACTAAACACAAATCTATTAGGAACATTAGTGTAAGCATATCATGTAATCAACCTCTTTTGCTTCAGGTTTCAACTCAAAACCACTACATATATAGCATATATTACTGTAGCAACTTCCCCAAAAGTTACGTGATCAAAAGAACTAAAAAAGAAAGCGATAAAGCGGCAAACACAAATATTGGCAGAAATCTGTCAAAACAGAACAGCTGACAAAGGTCGAATTGTTAGAGGGTTTTCTGTTGCTCAAATCAAAAAGTGTTCAACTAATGAAAGTTTGGATATAACCTGGGGCAAATGCACAAGAAATCGCAGGTCCAAAAGATATACAGAGAATTTATACGAATTTTTACGGTGCAGCACCGAAAACAGTTTCAGGACAGCAACATCCCCAAATCTTTACCTCACTCAAATTAGAGGCTTCTCTTGGCACAAAAACGAAATAAAAAGGATAAGGAGCGGTCATTACAGTAGTAATGACTTCCAAGACTCAAATAAAAGAAAAAGTACTGGAAATAAAACATTGGGTTATCTCCCAAGAGTGCTTTTCTTTAACGCCTTTGAGCTAGGCGCAGTAAATTGCAAAGATGCTCATGTGGGCGCCATATAAGAGCTTGAGGCAAAGGCGCCATATAGGAACTTAAAGCAATAGAGAGCATCAAAAAGCAAATGTGAAAGACATTTATATCTGAACCACTTCCTATGCATAGGAATCTTGTAAGAAAATAAATCAACGAGGCACATAGTAGCAAGCATGGGTAGATAAAACAAGTGCCACTTCAAGATTTGCAACATAAAGAGGGGAAACTTAATATTGTTGAGATCCATCAAACCATGTTTCTCTCTCTCATAATAACTTTCAGTAGCATAATGAATAAAACTAACAATATAACTATCACATAAAGCATCCCTATCATGAGCCACATGCATAAAAGAATTAATACTCACCACAGGAACAATAGTAGTAGGAGCAAATTCAACAGAATAATTATTCTCATCACCATAATCATCAAAAATAGGAGGCATATTGTAATCATAACTAGTTTTCTCCTCAAAAGTGGGTGAACTGAAAATATTATACTCATCATCATAACCATCATAAACTAGAGGTTTAGTATCATCACAAGCTAGAGAGCAACTATTTCGCAAAGCATATTCTTCAAACATATCATCATAAGAAGGAACATCACATATGGGAGATAAAATATTATCAGAACAAACTTTCTCCACTAAAGCTGGGGAACTAAAAATATCATGCTTAACAAAACCAGCTTCCCCAAGCTTAGACTTTTCTATAGCATTAGCAACAACGGTGTTCAAAGCATTCATACTAACAACACTATTAGCATGCGAATAAAGCTCCAAAGGTTTTTCAATTTTCTCTTCAAACACATCATATCTAAACTCAGGAAAAAGACTAACGAACTCTTTGTTTTCCATTAAGCCTAACTAGTGAAAATAAAAACAAGAAACAAAAAGATGTAATTGCAGAATCTAAAGGAAATAACTTCGAGCACTCACCAGCAACTAAAAGATATAGTAGCCAAAGAATGTGAGTACCTTTTACCTTACCTCTCCGGCAACGGCGCCAGAAAAGAGCTTGATGTCTACGCACTTCTATTCTTGTAGACACTTGTTGGGCCTCCAAGTGCAGAGGTTTGTAGAACAGCAGCAAGTTTCCCTTAAGTGGATCACCCAAGGTTTATCGAACTCAGGGAGGTTAGAGGTCAAAGCTATCCCTCTCAAGCAACCCTGCAATTACGATACAGAAAGTCTCTTGTGTCCCCAACACACCCAATACACTTGTCAAATGTATAGGTGCACTAGTTCGGCGAAGAGATAGTGAAATACAAGTGGTATAGATGATTATAAGTAGCAAAACATGATGTGAAATAAATATCGCTGCGAGCAAACAAGTAACAAAATAGCAAGTAAACGGTATGCAAAGCTTGGAAACAAGGCCTAGGGATCATACTTTCACTAGTGGACACACTCCCAATAATATAACATGACTGAACAAATAACTTCTCTTTGCTAAGGCACTCTGAATTACTCTCCTATTGAATAACACTAATCATTGTGTAGTGGCTATAGAAGCACCCCTTAAAGTTCATCAAGTACTTGACAAACACCACTCATAGAGATATCCAAATCAAATCACAATTCAAGATAGAAATCATTGCAACTTAAACCAAGTACTAACACGGTGCACACACTGTCAACATTACACCATGAAAGGAGGAATAGATCACTCAAACTATCATAGCAATAATTATTCTCATAATCCACAAGAGATCACAATCATAGCCTAAACCAAGTACCACCATGATGCACGCACTATCACCGTTACACCATAGCAGGAGGAATAGATTACTTTAATAACATCACTAGAGTACACAAAATATCTGAATAATAACATGTACTTGTTCAACATGATACAAAGCTCACGATCACATAAAGATCACATCATGGGAGAGAGAGGTGAACCACATAGCTACCGGTAGAGCCCTCAGCCCCGGGGATGAACTACTCCCTCCTCATCATAGGAGACAGCAAGGTTGATGGAGATGGCGGTGAGGTCGATGGAGACAGCGGAGACGGCGATGGAGACCGATGGAGATGGCTCCGGGGGCACTTCCCCGTCCCGGCAGGGTGCCGGAACAGAGACTTCTGTCCCCCGAAATTCGTCGACGGTGGCGGCGGAGCTGCGGAACTGCTTCTGGAAAATTGCCGAATCCCTTAGGTTTTTCTCGTCAGGGGGTATATATAAGCGAAGGGGCGATGTCAGAGGAGGGACCACGCCCCCTCACACGGGGCTGGTGCGGCCAGGGGGGTGGCCGCGCCGCCCCTGTGTCTGGGGCCCACGTGGCCCCACTCCATCGGGTCTTTGGATGTCTGGAAGCTTCCCCGTGAAATATGACTTCAGGAACTTGTTTCGTCCAATTCCGAGAATATTTCCTGTGTATCACTTCTGAAACACAAAAACAGCAGAAAACAGGAAACTGGCACTGTGGCACTTCGTTAATAGGTTAGTTCCGGAAAATGCATAAAAATGCCACTAAGTGTAACGAAACAATAGGCAAATGGTGTAAAAACAAGCATGGAGCATCAAAAATTATAGATACGTTTGAGACGTATCAGGGACTCAAGGGAAACTACTGGTAATTAAGGTACTCCTTTTAATAAAGTACCGGAGCAAAGCATTAGCACTCGGTGAACACATGTGATCCTCACATCATAGCCATCCCCTCCGGTTATCCCAATTTCTGTCACTTTGGGGCCTCGGGTTCCGGATAACAATATGTGTATACAACTTGTAGGTAAGACCATAAACAACAAGTATCATCATATAACAATAACAAGTTCAGATCTGAAATCATGGCACTCGGGCCCAAAGTGACAAGCATTAAGCACAAGAAGTTGCAACAATGTCATAAGCACTAATAGAAGATACTAGGCACTATGCCCTAACAATCTCATAGCAAATTACATGAATGATCTCATCCAATCCCTACCATCCCCTTCGTCTACAGCGGGAATTACTCACACATGGATGGGGGAGTCATGGATGGTTGATGGAGAGACGTTGGTGATGATGGTGATGAAGATCTCCTCCAAATCCCCGTCCCGGCAGGGTGCCAGAACGGAGTTTCTGGTTCCGAATCGCGGTTTCTGATGGCGGCGGCGTAGCGGAAGTCTATCAGGGAAAAACGTTGACCCCCCGTTGTTTTTAGGTCAGAGGGTATATGTAGGCGGAAGGAGGGGTCGAGGCGACGGCCGAGGCGGCCTCACCACAGGTGGGCGCGGCTAGGGCTGGGCCGCGCCCCCTGGTGGTGAGCTCAGGCCGCTGCCCCCCCTTCGTCTCTCCTTCTGGCTCCATAGGTCTTCTGACAAAATAGAATTTTTGCAGTATTTTCTGGGATTTTTCCTAAAAGTCGGATTTCTGCACAAAAACGAGACACCAGAGCAATTCTGCTGAAAATTGTGTTAGTCCATGTTAGTTGCATTCAAAACACACAAATTAGAGGAGAAACAATAGCAAAAGTGTTCGGGAAGTAGATACGTTTTGGACGTATCAACTCCCCCCAAGCTTAGCTATTTGCTTGTCCTCAAGCAATTCAGTTAACAACTTAGAGCGATAAAAGAAACTTTCACGAACACATTTGCTTCATGGATGTATATATACTAACTATATGATCAAGTACTCAGGCAATTCATAATAAGATTTGCAACTAATGTTACCTCATAGTCAAGCAAGCTATGAAAGAGTGCCAATGCACTAATAACAAGTAACATGAACATAAGAAGCTACAAGATTGTAATGTTCATAAATGATATGGAAGAGTGGTATCCCACTTGCCTTTATTTGTGGAGCAAAACATAAATGCTGAGGCACCTCTGAAGTCTAAAGGAAGACTAGAAGTAAAAATGTCAAAGATACAAGCATCAAAGTTATACCACAATTAACCGTGTTCTGGGACAAGCACATTACACTAAGAATAACAGCTATGCTCTCAAGAAGGTGCTTTAAAGTTAGAAGATGAAGACTCAACATAAATGTAAAAGAAAGGTCCTTCGCAGAGGGAAGCAGTGATTTAACATGTGCTAGAGCTTTTCATTTGTAAAACAGAGATAAAAATTAATTTTGAGAGGTGGTTGTTTCATGTCAACGACTGGCAATGGGGACTTGCTATCTTCCATAATAAACAAGTGAGAGCGGTTCCAAGTTCTTTGAAAATTTGGCACATTGGTGCTCTTTTATAAAGCTTTGGCACTCCTCCCCACCTTTTTTCCTTTCTCAAACCATGGCTAACCGATTTCATCGGGTGCCCACCAACTTTCACATACCATGGAGGAGTGCCTTTTTTCTTTCTTTTTAGAATTAGATTACAATGGTCTGACCAGCTCCCTTGCAAAATTAATGACGAGCAGATGAAGCTGCCTAGTCGAGGGGTACTCAATTTAATATGGAAGATAGCAATTCTGACCACTACGTCCCCATGAGCTAAAAACAGTGGCATAAAATGAGAAGTATTTGAAGGTTTTGAAAGGTAGCACATGAAAATTTACTTGGAATGGCTTTGAAATACCATGCATAGGAATTTATAGTGGACTCTTTGGTAGACTTGGTTTTTGGTGATTGAATGTACGAGAAGTATTCCCTCTCAGTACAAGTGAAGGCTAGCAAAAGACTGGGAAGCGACAATCGAGAGAGCAATAACTGTCATAATCATGCTTGCGACAAAACAAAATAAATATATTTATAAAAATGGTACAAGAACTCTGAGGCAAAGTAAATCATCGAGGCTTAATTGACTTTTTGTTCAGTCATATGCATGCTTGAGCATGTGCCAAGTCGATTCAAATGAAACTTTCAGAGGAGGATAGCACAATAACATACCATATTATGAATAAAACAATTCAAGCAGGCGTCTACATGACATGCTACAAACTATTAGTAAATTGGAACTAATCATATGAGAGCAAGAACTACAAAGCATCCATTAGATAACATATACCTTACATGAACTAACTAAGCATGTCCACATAGATGAGTATATGTACAAAAATGAAAACAAATAGAGTTCATACCAGCCTCTTACCACATCTCGGATTGTCATATGTCGTCATTATTGCCTTTCACTTGTGTGGCTTGAATAATATGAAGTGAATACCAAGCTCCAATGGAGTCACGGAAGACTGAACTTTGCAACAAACTTTACAAAACCGAAGAAGAACAACAAATATTTTTGGGTTTTCGATTTTTGAAACAAGAACAGAAGGAAACACCAAACAGAGCAAAATATTTTTGGATTTTTCAAATATCAAACCGAAAATAGCAAGTAAAGCAAACCGAAGCTAGCAACTGAAAAACCAAACAAAGAGAAACAACGGAAATATTTTTGTGTTTTGGAAAGAAGAAATAAGAAGAAAAACGACAAAGAAAGCGAAACATGGATATACAAAGTACCGACAAAATATGATATGTAGATGAGTGAATCATCGGCGTACCTCCCCCCAAGCTTAGGCTTTTGGCCTAAGTGGAGATCAATGTTGTCTCGAAAACATGCCCCATGCTGGTGAGTCATTATTGGCATAGTCATAGCCTGGCCCTTGTGAAGATGAAGCAGATGGTGTATAATCATAGTAGGGCTGCTAGTATGGAAACTCCGCAATGTTAGAGGGCTAGACCGACTCCTCGGTCGCCTCTTCATTGTGCATGGGCTGCGGTTTCTCCTCCATGTATGCGTCGAACTCACCCTCTGTGAGTGACCATCCATTCCTGTGATCAAGATTAAACAAAAGAGGTGCAGGCAAATAGACTGATCGATCAGTCTTCACTACCTTCCAGGTAGATTTCTTGAAAAAGGTAATCTCAAATGTCAAGTTAGTCAAACAGGCATGAAGAGAAACAAACTTATGGTGTATCATAGAATTAAGATCAAGCCTCTCCACTGGAAACTGAAGATCTAAAACATGAGGCACTACACCATGCAAAGCTAACAAACGTGAAGCAATAAGACCTCCACAGATTCCCCCTTTCTTACGGTTAGCATCTAGACGAAAAGCTATTAAAGCACCCAAATTGTAAGTCCTATCACCTCTCAGAGCAGCAGCAATAAAAGCTAGATCATAGCAGGTGATGAAGCCGAGTAAATTACCGGCCAGTTAGAAAACCCCAAGAGCAAGGTGTGATGAATATAGCAGCAAGCTTTTCCCTCAGTAAGAAACCAAGGTAGTCAATCGAGTAGGAGAAAGCCAAACGACTGAAGGTGATGCCCACTAGCTGCGTGATGCTCTAACAAGGGCGCCGTTAATGATTTCTTGTTAGCGTGTCTTCAACCAGTAGCAACGTGGAACCTGCACACAACACAACCAAATACTTTGTTCCCAACTTACGATGAGGTTGTCAATCTCACCGGTTTGCTTGAAACAAAGGGTATGAGCGTATCGAGTGGAAAGTGATAATAGTATGCGAGTAAAGTAAACAGTGCGAGTAAAGTAAACAGGTGATAGCAATATAAAGAAAATAGGACCGGGGTCCACAGTTCACTAGTGGTGTCTCTCCATAAGATAAAATAATACATGCTGGGTAAACAAATTACAGTTGGGCAATTGATAAAATAAAGACAACGTGCATATGATGAGAGGATCACTATGAGATTTACTCTGGGCATTACAACAAGATACATAGACCGCCATCCAACTGCATCTATGACTAATAATCCACTTCTGGCGAATCAATCTGAGAACTCCACAAGTATTAAGTTGCGAACAACAGATAATTGCATTAAGCAAAGTGTGTAATGTAAACAAAGCATATGCCCTCGAGCATATGAATGTTGTTTCCCCCCTAGTAGCAACAGCACATCTACAACCTTAGAGGTTTCTGTCACTCCCCCAGATTAAATAGAGGGATGAACCCACTATCGAGCATAAATACCCCCTCTTGGAGTCACTAGCAACTACTCGGCCAAGATAGCTACTAACAACAGAGAGCATGCAAGATCATAAACAACATAGAGATAACATAAGATAAATTTCTGTACATCAACTCAAGCATAACACCAATATTCATCGGATCCCAACAAACACAACATGTAGAATTACATAACGGTGATCTTAATCATGTAGGGCAGCTCATGAGATCTAAACATGAAGCACATGGTGGAGAAGACAACCATCTAGCTACTGCTATGGACCCATAGTCCAAGGTAGACTGCTCACTCATCGCTCTGGAGGCAAGCATGGCGATGAAGAAGACCTCCGGTGGCGATTCCCCTCTCCGGCAGGGTGCCAGGAAGAGCTTCTGGACCCTCCCGATCTTAGGATCGACGGCGGCGGCGGATCGCGATGTGTTCTGGAAAAGTGATCAGGTCTTTAGGTTTTTCCCATCGGGGGGTCTTTATAGGCGAAGGGGCATCATCAGGAGTGGACCGAGGCACCCTCACACATAGGGGGCGCGGCCCAGCCCCTGGCCGCGCCGCCCTGGTGTGTGGGGCCCTCGTGGCCCCACTCCGTCTCCTCTTCGGTTCTCTGGAAGCTTCGGTGAAATTCTGGGTGACTGGCTTTGGTTTCGTCCAATTCCGAGAATATTTCCTGTGTAACTTTTCTGAAACACAAAAACAGCAGAAAACAAGGAACTGGCACTGTGGCAACTTGTTAATAGGTTAGTTCCGGAAAATGCATAAAAGTGCCACGAAGTGTAACGAAACACTAAGCAAATGGTGTAAAAACAAGCATGGAGCATCAAAAATTATGGATACGTTGGAGACGTATCAGCATCCCCAAGCTTAACTCCTGCTCGTCCTCGAGTAGGTAAGTGATAACAAAAGAAATAATTTTTGAGGTGACATGCACCTACATAATCTTGATCATCTATGTAAGCGTTGTGCGCTGGGATCAAACGAACTTAAAACATGGGCATGAAAGACATAATCTTGATAGAAGAAACTTAGCAACCATGTTATAACATAAAAATAAACACAAACAAAAGATCATGAAAATGAAACAATGAAAGTCAAACGTGTGTTCAAATCATAAGGAAAACATAGCAAATGGTTTTCAGCTTGTCCTTCATGAGAGAGCAAAACATAAATGCATAGGACACCTTCAAGTTTAAGAGGGCGACTAGATACAAATAATTTAAGAACAAGTGAAACCAACAATATGAATCAATCAATGAAAACTTTGGGACAATGCACATTATACTCAGAATGATAACTATGCTCTCTTAATGGTGCATAAAGGTAGAAGGTGGTGACTCAACATAAAAGTAAAAGAAAGGCCCTTCGCGGAGGGAAGCAGTGATTGCAAGTTTTATAAACCTTCAAAAATTATGGTACTTACCAGCTTTGAGCTCTCATTGCCCCCATCATAAGCATCTTGAATGGCTAAAGTTAATGCGAGAACACTTATGCTGCATATGCTTGACAAATCATAAGTTGAAAACCTCGTGTCCCGTAAATACGAGAACCCAAACCTCATGCTACTTTACTTAGAGTCCCAAGCAAGCTCTTGTCATTGTAAGTATACATGTATCATCGAGAACCGCCAACGGGGGTACCTCCGTGCCCGATGACATGGAACAAGTCCACATAAAAATGACAGGACAAGCAGACAATGAACACCTCAATATCTCTTTTATTTACCATTTGTATAGCTTTTTATTTTGAGATGCGTCGTCGAATATCCACTATGGGCATGCTGCAAATTTCCACCATGAATTATGCATGGCTTAGATTGGCGGCCCAGGCGTTTCTCTAACACATATACAAACTCCATGATCCCGCAAGATTCCCAATTCATTTCACACCGCGAGTATCCATAAACAAAAGATCACGATATCAACTCAAATAAGAAGTGCAATGTTGAAAGCTTGCCCCATGACGGCATGGCTGGGCTAATTCCCAACTTACAACTTGCAAGCATAATAACTCAACATAAGAGACCACAATGTCAAATTTTTAAGAACGAGAAAAATAAAGTGTGCCATCCAGTTCGTGAGAGCTTTACTGACCAATTTTCGCATAACACTGGTAAGAGTTTAATTTGAAGAGTAGATAAAAGCAAGTCAAATGTACTTTGGAATAGCAAATTGCTAATAGATATGTATAGTGGACACTTTGGCAAACTTGGTTTTTAGGAGTTGGATGCACGAGTAGAGCTCATACTCAGTACAAAACGAGGGCTAGCAAAAGACTGGGAGCGACCAACTAAGAGAGCAATAACGGCCATAATCATGCAAAGCGACAAAGCGACATTAAAAGAAGCATAAGATGGCATCAAAAGTCAAAAACTAAATGATCATAGAGGCTATTGGTGACTTTGTAAGAGTCTAACATGTGTGAGCATGCGCCAAGTCAACCCAAATAAAGCATCAAGGAGAAAACCAAAATAATGCTTCCAAACGATAAAAAACAACGCATGATTTTTTCAAAGGCTCATTAAGCAATCTCAGTTATTTGAGACAAGTCATGCTACAGAAAAACCACTAAGCATGCTATCAAAAAGACATCAAGCATGACATGCAAAAACCTAGGCCGCAGTCTACACAAGCTCCTTCTTGTACCACTTTTTTGCATAAAGCTTTTTCTCTTTTCCAACACCATTCGAACTTTTTATAAACACCTCTTTTGATGAAAACCAATATAGACCAGAGGCAAAACTACACCTTGATGAAAAGATATAATAAGATCTGAATGCAAATCAAGGTGAAAATTGAAAGCTAAACGCAGTTCTAGAAAAAGAAAACACTCGATCAAGTCCGTTTTTCACTCTATCGTTCAACGAGTGTTCTTTGCAAATGAAAAGCAAGGCAACTTCTCCAAAAGAAATTTGTTGGGGTCCAACCATTTATTGCAGCAAACAAAACTAAACTAAACTGAAAACTAAAACAACTGATGCTCCAAGAAAAACGCATAATGCATGAAGCAATAAAAATATAGCGTATTGAAAGGTGACCTGATTTTTGCCGATGAAGAAGGGGTGCCTCGGGGGCATCCCCAAGCTTTGACGCTTGTACTTCTTGGATATTTATTGGGGTGATGCATGGGCATCCCCAAGCTTGAGCTTTTGTCCATTCTTCAACTCATCTCATCATTCTCCGATCCCTACACTTGAAAACTTCCTTCATACAAAATTAAACACAAATCTATTAGCAACATTAGTGTAAGCATAACATTGAATCAACCTCTTTTGCTTCAGGTTTCAACTCAAAACCACCACATATAAAGTATATACTACTGTAGCAACTTCCCCAAAAGTTCTGTGATCAAAAGAACTCAAAAAGAAAGCGATAAAGCGGCAAACACAGATATTGGCAGAAATCTGTCAAAACAGAACAACTAATAAAGGTCAAATTTTTTAGGGGTTTTCTGTTGCTCAAATCAAAAAGTGTTCAACTAATGAAAGTTTGGATATAACCTGGGACATATGCACAAGACATTGCAGGTCCAAAATATATTCAGAGAATTTTCACGAATTTTTACGGTGCAGCACCAAAAACTGTTTTAGGACAGCAACATCCCCAAATCTTACCTCACTCAAATTAGAGGCTTCTCTAGGCACAACAACGAAATAAAAAGGATAAGGAGAGGTCATTACAGTAGTAATAACTTCCAAGACTCAAATAAAATAAAAAGAAATGAATGTAAAAACATTGGGTTATCTCCCAAGAGTGCTTTTCTTTAACGCCTTTGAGCTAGGCGCGGAAAGTTGCGAATCAATTAATATCAAGTGATGAAGCATCAAGCTCATAATTTGCTCTAAGAATAGAGTCAAACACTAATTTCTTTCTCTTTCTAGGGAAGTGTTCCATACCTTTCTTAAGTGGGAATTGATATTTGATGGTGCCTTCCCTCATATCAATGATGGCACCTACAGTTCGAAGAAAGGGTCTTCCCAAAATAATAGGACATGAAGCATTGCATTCAACATCCATGACAAGAAAATCAACGGGAACAAGGTTATTGCTAACCATAATAAGAACATCATTAATTCTTCCCAAAGGTTTCTTCTTAGCAACATCAGCAATAGGAACATCATAATAACACTTTTCAAGCGGTGGTAAATCGAGCATATCATAAATCTTTCTAGGCATAATAGAAATACTAGCACCTAGATCACATAAAGCATGGCAATCAAAACCATTAACATGCATATCAATGATGGGTTCCCAACCATCTTCTAACTTCTTGGGAATAGAAGCTTTTTGCTTCAACTTTTCATCCCTAATTTTCATAAGAGCATTGGTAATATGCTTAGTAAAAGCAACATTTAAAGAACTAGCATTAGGAGTCAAAGCAAGCTTTTGCAAGAACAAAATAACTTCAGATATATTGCAGCCATCAACATCAAAATCATTAAAGGAAATATAGCTATCATCTCCTACACTCCAAAAAATTTTAGCACTCTTTTGAGAAAAAGTTTTGGCAGTTTTAGGCTTTTTAACACAAGGAGTGGGAGTTTTCTCTACACCAATCAAAGTAAGAGGATTGCTAGCATTAGGAGCAACATCATTAGAGGTAGTAATGGTACATACCTTCATTTCTCTGGCCATCTCATCTTCTCTTTCCCACCTGGCATGCAATTCTGCTAGCATCCTAACATTTTCATCAATTCTAACTTGGATAGCATTAGCAGTAGCAAAAGGATTGTTCTCTTTCACCTCATTAGGCAACACTTTTAATTTCAGAAGTTCAACATCATGAGCAAGACTATCAACTTTAGAAGCAAGAATATCAATTTTGCCTAACTTTTCCTCAACAGACTTGTTAAAAGCATTTTGCTTACCGATGAAGTCCTTGAGCATTACCTCAAGCTCGGAGGGCGCGGCCCTAGTGTTGTTGGAGGAATTACCATAAGAGTTACCATAACCATTACCATTAGTAGAAGGATACGGCCTATAATTGTTACTAGCAAAATTATTCCTATAAGCATTGTTGTTAAAATTATTATTTCTAATGAAGTTTACATCAACATGCTCTTCTTGAGCAACCAAAGAGGCCAAAGGAACATTATTACGATCTACATGAGTCCTATCATTTGAAAGCATAAGCATAATAGCATCAATCTTATCACTCAAGGAAGAGGTTTCCTCAACAGAATTTACCTTCTTACCTTGTGGAGCTCTCTCGATGTGCCATTCAGAGTAATTTACCATCATATTGTTGAGAAACTTTGTTGCGGCGCCCAAGGTAAGGGACATAAAAGTGCCTCCAGCAGCTGAATCAAGTAGGTTCCTCAAAGAAAAATTCAGTCCTGCATAAAAAGTTTGAACAATCATCCAAGTAGTCAGTCCATGAGTGGGACAATTCTTTATCATAGATTTCATTCTTTCCCAAGCTTGAGCAACATGTTCATTATCAAACTGACTAAACTTCATAATATTGCTACGCAAAGCTATAATCTTAGCAGGAGGATAGTATCTACCAATAAAATCATCCTTACACTTAGCCCATGAATCAATACTATTCTTAGTCAAAGACAACAACCAATCCTTAGCTTTTCCTCTCAAAGAAAAAGGAAACAACTTAAGCTTAATAATATCACTTTCAACATCCTTATATTTCTGCATCTCACATAGCTCAACAAAATTATTGAGATGAGGTGCAGCATCTTCAGTACTAGCACTAGAAAATTGCTCTTTCATAACAAGGTTCAACAAAGCAAGCTTAATCTCATAAAAAATTGCAGCAGGAGCAGGTGGCCCAATAGGAGTGCAGATAAAATCACTATTATTCGTGCTAGTAAAGTCACACAACTTGGTGTTTTCAGGTGTAGCCATTCTAGCAAACTAAAAGCAGACAAGTAAAAACAACTACAAAGGATTCTATTTTTTTTGGGTTTTTGGTAAAACGATGCAAGTAGAAATAAAGTAAAGCAAAACTTAAAACAAAGTAAAGGATGTGCGTGCAAAACTCCCCTTGCAGAAGTCTTCTTCCTCCCCGGCAACAGCGCCATAAATAGCTTGATGAAGCCGAGTAAATTACCGGCCAGTTGAAAAACCCCAAGAGCAAGGTGTGATGAATATAGCAGCAAGCTTTTCTCTCAGTAAGAAACCAAGGTAGTCAATCCAGTAGGAGAAAGCCAAACGACTGAAGGTGATGCCCACTAGCTGCGTGATGCTCTAACAAGGGCGCCGTTAACGATTTCTTGTTAGCGCATCTTCAACCAGTAGCAACGTGGAACCTGCACACAACACAACCAAATACTTTGTTCCCAACTTACGATGAGGTTGTCAATCTCACCGGTTTGCTTGAAACAAAGGGTATGAGCGTATCGAGTGGAAAGTGATAATAGTATGCGAGTAAAGTAAACAGTGCGAGTAAAGTAAATTGGTGATAGCAATATAAAGAAAATAGGACCGGGGTCCATAGTTCACTAGTGGTGTCTCTCCATAAGATAAAATAATACATGCTGGGTAAACAAATTACAGTTGGGCAATTGATAGAATAAAGACAACGTGCATATGATGAGAGGATCACTATGAGATTTACTCTGGGCATTACAACAAGATACATAGACCGCCATCCAACTGCATCTATGACTAATAATCCACTTGTCGCGAATCAATCCGAGAACTCCACAAGTATTAAGTTGCGAACAACAGATAATTGCATTAAGCAAAGTGTGTAACATAAACAAAGCATATGCCCTCGAGCATATGAATGTTGTTTTCCCCCTAGTAGCAACAACACATCTACAACCTTAGAGGTTTCTGTCACTCCCCCAGATTAAATAGAGGCATGAACCCACTATCGAGCATAAATACCCCCTCTTGGAGTCACTAGCAACTACTCGGCCAAGATAGCTACTAACAATGGAGAGCATGCAAGATCATAAACAACGTAGAGATAACATAAGATAAATTTCAGTACATCAACTCAAGCATAACACCAATATTCATCGGATCCCAACAAACACAACATGTAGAATTACATAACGGTGATCTCAATCATGTAAGGCAGCTCATGAGATCTAAACATGAAGCACATGGTGGAGAAGACAACCATCTAGCTACTGCTATGGACCCATAGTCCAAGGTAGACTACTCACTCATCGCTCCGGAGGCAAGCATGGCGATGAAGAAGACCTCCGGTGGCGATTCCCCTCTCCGGCAGGGTGCCGGGAAGAGCTTCTGGACCCTCCCGATCTTCGGGTTGACGGCGGCGGCGGATCGCGATGTGTTCTGGAAAAGTGATCAGGTCTTTAGGTTTTTCCCGTCGGGGGGTCTTTATAGGCGAAGGGGCGTCGTCAGGAGTGGACCGAGGCACCCTCACACATAGGGGGCGCGGCCCAGCCCCTGGCCACGCCGCCATAGTGTGTGGGGCCCTCGTGGCCCCACTCCGTCTCCTCTTCGGTTCTCTGGAAGCTTCGGTGAAATTCTGGGCGACTAGCTTTGGTTTCATCCAATTCTGAGAATATTTCCTGTGTAACTTTTCTGAAACACAAAAACAGCAGAAAACAGGGAACTGGCACTGTGGCGACTTGTTAATAGGTTAGTTTCGGAAAATGCATAAAAGTGCCACGAAGTGTAACGAAACACTAAGCAAATGGTGTAAAAACAAGCATGGAGCATCAAAAATTATGGATACGTTGGAGACGTATCAGCAGGACAACTTATTTGCAACTTTCCTAGCAAGGACACACTTGGTAATAAAGTAGGCAAAATATCGAATGGATGGAAGATGAATATTTTGAATTTTACCATCCTCTCCTGAAAAACTTCTTCCTTGACAAATCTCTTCATAAAGGTCCGTTAATGGCTTAGGTCGTTCCTTCATCCTTTTGCGCGATCCCCACTCTGGTACTCTAATAGCTGCATAGAAAACATCAAAGGGCAAGTCCACAGATTTATTATAGAATTTATAATGAACCATGGGGTTAGATGTGGACCAACTGAAACTGAAATCCTGCACCACAGACATTGTTAGTTTAGCAAATTGGGGTGGTTCATCCTCAATAAAATGTTCCAATCCTGCATTAGAGAGTAAAGTTTGGAAGTCCTGCAGGATTCCAGCTGCATTCATGAACTCTGAGCATGGATAGATTGAGGAAAAGACCCTCTCTTCACGGTGAACTCTCATGACTTCATGCACTTCTAGTTCATATTGAAAAAGTTGGTATGCATTCTCCTCCATTTCTGAAATTTTTAACAAACCTCATAAAAAGTGATTTTGAAACAAACAAATGTAGGAAACTACTATAGGGAGTTACTAGAGGGATAACATGCATCAAAATAACACTTCTAAGCAGTAGAACAAGCATGCAAACTCATTTCACCTGTCACCTATAGAGCTAAAATACTCAAGAAATACTTCACTAAACAAAATTCCAATTGGACAATCGGAGGAGTCACATACCAGAGAACAAATGCTCCAAATCTCAGCAACAATGATGGGCTGAGCAAGGAGATCGAAAAATCAAGATGAAGAGCAGCAAGAACTCGAGTTTGAGCAGGTGTGTCGTTGTTTTCGGGAGAGAGAAAGAGCTGGGGAGGAAGAGATAAGTGAGAGGCCAGCCCCCCCCCCTCACCATAGGTGGGCGCGGCCAGGGCTGGGCCGCGCCCCCTGGTGGTGAGGTGGCATTTCAAGTCCCCCTGAGGTCTCCCAGGTGCCTCTCTGTCCCATTTTTGACATAAAAATTTAAAAAGATTTTTCTGGAATTTTTCGAGAAACTTTATTTTCGAGGATTTTTTAGGAAAAATGATAAAAGAACAAAACTCGGGAAAATGGCGGTGGAGCGATAGAAAGCAAATCTTAACAAAGTATGGAGCAGCTCTAAGATATTCTAAACATGTAACTAAGAAAGGGAACAGAAATGAACAAGTAAATATAAGTGAGGTAAGGTAAATGCGGTGAAAACGAAGTTTCGTTCATATAAAATCACTTTGTTAACAAGGTTGATCAAGTCTTGTTACCAAACTAACTTTATATGAGACAAAACTTTGCATTTCACTATATGCTTATGTTATCTCGACCTTAATAGGCATAGTTGATGAAGCCAAGTAAATTACCGGCCAGTTGGAAAACCCCAAGAGCAAGGTGTGATGAATATAGCAGCAAGCTTTTCCCTCAGTAAGAAACCAAGGTTTAATCGTCCAGGAGGAGGTCGAAATACGACTGAAGGTGATGCCCACTAGCTGCGTGATGCTCTAACAAGGGCGCCATCAATGATTTCTTGTTAGCGCATCTTCAACCAGTAGCAACGTGTAACATGCACACAACCAAATACTTTGTTCCCAACTTATGATGAGATTGTCAATCTCACCGGTTTGCTTGAAACAAAGGGTATGAGTATATCGAGTGGAAAGTGATAATAGTATGTGGGTAAAGTAAACAGTGCGAGTAAAGTAAACAGGTGATAGCAATATAAAGGAAATAGGACCGGGGTCCACAGTTCACTAGTGGTGTCTCTCCATAAGATAAAATAATACATGCTGGGTAAACAAATTATAGTTGGGCAATTGATAGAATAAAGACAACGTGCATATGTCGAGAGGATCACTATGAGATTTCCTCTGGGCATTACAACAAGATACATAGAGCGCCATCCAACTGCATCTATGACTAATAATCCACTTGTGGCGAATCAATCCGAGAACTCCACAAGTATTAAGTTGCGAACAACAGATAATTGCATTAAGCAAAGTGTGTAATGTAAACAAAGCATATGCCCTCGAGCATATGAATGTTGTTTTCCCCCTAGTAGCAACAGCACATCTACAACCTTAGAGGTTTCTATCACTCCCCCGGATTAAATAGAGGCATGAACCCACTATCGAGCATAAATACCCCCTCTTGGAGTCACTAGCAACTACTTGGCCAAGATAGCTACTAGCAACGGAGAGCATGCAAGATCATCAACAACATAGAGATAACATAAGATAAATTTCAGTACATCAACTCAAGCATAACACCAATATTCATCAGATCCCAACAAACCAAATATGTAGAATTACATAACGGTGATCTCAATCATGTAGGGCAGCTCATGAGATCTTAACATGAAGCACATGGTGGAGAAGACAACCATCTAGCTACTGCTATGGACCCATAGTCCAAGGCAGACTACTCACTTATCGCTCCGGAGGCAAGCATGGCGATGAAGAAGACCTCAGGTGGCGATTCCCCTCTCCGGCAGGGTGCCGGGAAGAGCTTCTAGACTCTCCCGATCTTCGGGTCGACGACGGCGGCGGATCGCGATGTGTTCTGGAAAAGTGATCGGGTATTTAGATTTTTCCCGTCGAGGGGTCTTTATAGGCGAAGGGGTATCGTCAGGAGTGGACCGAGGCGGTCTCACACATAGGGGGCGCGGCCCAGCCCCTGGCCGCGCCGCCTTGGTGTGTGGGGCCCTCGTGGCCCCACTCCGTCTCCTCTTCGGTTCTCTGGAAGCTTCGGTGAAATTCTGGGCGACTGGCTTTGGTTTCATCCAATTCCGAGAATATTTCCTGTGTATCTTTTCTGAAACACAAAAACAACAGAAAACAGGGAACTGGCACTGTGGCGACTTGTTAATAGGTTAGTTCCAGAAAATGCATAAAAGTGCCACGAAGTGTAACGAAACACTAAGCAAATGGTGTAAAAACAAGCATGGAGCATCAAAAATTATAGATACGTTGTAGACGTATCAGCATCCCCAAGCTTAACTCCTGCTCATCCTCGAGTAGGTAAGTGATAACAAAAGAAATAATTTTTGAGGTGACATGCACCTACACAATCTTGATCATGTATGTAAGCGTTGTGCGCTGGGATCAAAAGAACTTAAAACATGGGCATGAAAGATATAATCTTGATAGAAGAAACTTAGCAACCATGTTATAACATGAAAATGAACACAAACAAAAGATCATGAACAACGAAACAATGAAAGTCAAACGTGTGTTCAAATCATAAGGAAAAACATACAAATGGTTTTCAGCTTGTCCTTCATGGAGAGTAAAACATAAATGCATAGGACACCTTCAAGTTTAAGAGGGCGACTAGATACAAATAATTTAAGAACAAGTGAAACCAACAATATGAATCAATCAATGAAAACTTTGAGACAATGCACATTATACTAAGAATGACAACTATGCTCTCTTAATGGTGCATAAAGATAGAAGGTGGTGACTCAACATAAAAGTAAAAGAAAGGCCCTTCGCGGAGGGAAGCAGTGATTGCAAGTTTTATAAACCTTCAAAAATTATGGTACTTACCGGCTTTGAGCTCTCATTGCCCCCATCATAAGCATCTTGAATGGTTAAAGTTAATGCGAGAACACTTATGCTGCATATGCTTGATAAATCATAAGTTGAAAACCTCGTGTCCCGTGAATACGAGTACCCAAACCTCATGCTACTTTACTTAGAGTCCCAAGCAAGCTCTTGTCATTGTAAGTATACACGTATCATCGAGAACCGCCAACGGGGTACCTCCGTGCCCGATGACATGGAACAAGCCCACATCAAAATGACAGGACAAGCAGACAATGAACACCTCGACATCTCTTTTATTTACCATTTGTATAGCTTTTTATTTTGAGATGCGTCGTCGAATGTCCACTATGGGCATGCTGCAAATTTCCACCATGAATTATGCATGGCTTAGATTGGCGGCCCAGGCATTTCTCTAACACATATACAAAATCCATGATCCCGCAAGATTCCCAATTCATTTCACACCGCGAGTATCCATAAACAAAAGATCACGATATCAACTCAAATAAGAAGTGCAATGTTGAAAGCTTACCCCATGACGGCATGGCTGGGCTAATTCCCAACTTACAACTTGCAAGCATAACAACTCAACATAAGAGACCACAATGTCAAATTTTTAAGAACGAGAAAAATAAAGTGTGCCATCCGGTTCGTGAGAGCTTTACTGACCAATTTTCGCATAACACTGGTAAGAGTTTAATGTGAAGAGTAGATAAAAGCAAGTCAAATGTACTTTGGAATAGCAAATTGCTAATAGGTATGTATGGTGGACACAATGGCAAACTTGGTTTTTAGGAGTTGGATGCACGAGTAGAGCTCATACTCACTACAGAACGAAGGCTAGCAAAAGACTGGGAGCGACCAACTAAGAGAGCAATAACGGCCATAATCAAGCAAAGCGACAAAGCGACATTAAAAGAAGCATAATATAGCATCAAAAGTCAAAAACTAAATGATCATAGAGGCTATTGGCGACTTTGTAAGAGTCTAACATGTGTGAGCATGCGCCAAGTCAACCCAAATAAAGCATCAAGGAGAAAACCAAAATAATACTTCCAAACGATAAAAACAACGCATGATTTTTTCAAAGGCCCATTAAGCAATCTCAGTTATTTGAGACAAGTCATGCTACAGCAAAACCACTAAGCATACTATCAAAAAGATATCAAGCACGACATGCAAAAGCCTAGGCCGCGGTCTACACAAGCTCCTTCTTGTACCACTTTTTTGCATAAAGCTTTTTCTCTTTTCCAACACCATTCAAACTTTTTATAAACACCTCTTTTGATGAAAACCAATAAATACCAGAGGCAAAAATACACCTTTATGAAAATATATAACAAGATCTGAACACAAATCAAGGCGAAAATCGAAAGCTAAACACAGTTCTAGAAAAAGAAGAACACTCGTTGAAATTATGAGAATGAAAAACGGAGTGTTCTTGGCAAATGGAAAGCAAGGCAACTTCTCCAAAAGAAATTTGTTGGGGTCCAACCATTTATTGCAGCAAACAAAACAAAACTAAACTGAAAACTAAAAACAACTGACGCTCCAAGAAAAACGCATAATGCATGAAGCAATAAAAATATAGTGTCTTGAAAGGTGACCTGATTTTTGCCGATGAAGAAGGGGTGCCTCGGGGGCATCCCCAAGCTTTGACGCTTGTACTTATTGGATATTTCTTGGGGTGATGCATGGGCATCCCCAAGCTTGAGCTTTTTTCCATTCTTCAACTCATCTCATCACTCTCCGATCCCTACACTTGAAAACTTCCTTCATACAAAACTAAACACAAATCTATTAGCAACATTAGTGTAAGCATAACATAGAATCAATCCTTTTTGCTTCAGGTTTCAACCTAAAACCATCACATATAATGCATATAATACTGTAGCAACTTCCCCAAAAGTTCCGTGATCAAAAGAACTCAAAAAGAAAGCGATAAAGTGGCAAACACAAATATTGGCAGAAATCTGTCAAAATAGAACAGCTGACAAAGGTCGAATTTTTAGAGGGTTTTCTGTTGCTAAAATCAAAAAGTGTTTTACTAATTAAAGTTTGGATATAACCTGGGGCATATGCACAAGAAATAGCAGGTCCAAAAGATATACAGAGAATTTTCACGAATTTTTACGGTGCAGCACCAAAAACAGTTTCAGGACAGCAACTTCCCCAAATCTTAACTCACTCAAATTAGAGGCTTCACTTGGCACAAAAACGAAATAAAAAGGATAAGGAGAGGTCATTACAGTAGTAATAACTTCCAAGACTCAAATAAAAGAAAAAGAACTGAATGTAAAAACATTGGGTTATCTCCCAAGAGTGCTTTTCTTTAACGCCTTTGAGCTAGGCTCAGTAATTTGAGAAGATGCTCACATAAGAAATATGAATTGAAGCAAAAGAGAGCATCAAGGAGCAAATATAAAACACATTTAAGTCTAACCCACTTCCTATGCATAGGAATCTTGTAAGAAAATAAATTAAAGAAGCACATAGTAACAAGTATGGGTAGATAAAACAAGCGCAACTTCAGAACTTTCAATATGAAAAGAGGTGTTTTAGTAACATGAGAATTCCAATAACCATATTTTCCTCTCTCATAATAATTTTCAGTAGCATCATGAACAAACTCAACAATATAAATATCACACTCATCCTCCTTTGTTAAGCATCGAGGGTGATCAAATAAAATATTAGTTAAAGAATTACTTTTATTGGGAGGTAGACATGGGTAGCTCCATTCTTCGTCCTCTTGAGCATCAAATGAGGTTCTAGTTTCAGCAATTTCTTCTTCCATAGGCTCCTTCAAGGCATTAGTCTCTTCTGTTGGAGAGCATCTATTAAGATATTTAAGAATATAGCCATTTTCTTCCTTGTAATTATCAAAGCAAAATTTAAGTATATCATAAACCTCATATTTATAAAGTGCATCATCAGTATTTTCAAGCAAATAAGCAAGTTCGAATGCACCCTTCCAAGCAATAAATTCTTCAATTTGTTCCACATCATAAAAGTCATAATTTCCATTAATATAAGAAGATATGGTAACATCATCGTTATACTCACATTGAAAAGGGAGGTGTTTATACCTCCTATAGCAACAAGATTTATCAAAGCAATAAGTAACATTATAAGTAGAGCACACATTTCTAGCAATGATATACAATTTATCAATTTTTTCCCATAAGTGTTTCCCTTTTTGTGACAAGCGGTGTTCCTCATAATATTTGTGTTGCTCTTCCGTGAATCTACATTGCCAAAAACATTTAGTTTCAAAGAAACCAACCATTGATAGAAAGCATGATAAAGCAAGACAATAACAGACCAACAAAAATAACAACTAATAGGAAACTAAATTTTTTTTTATTTTTTATAAAATGATGCAAGTAAAAATAAAGTAAAGCAAAACAATAAACAAAGTAAAGGATGTGCGTGCGAAAACTCCCCTTGCAGAAGTCTTCTTCCTCCCCAGCAACGGCGCCAGAAATAGCTTGATGAAGCCGAGTAAATTACCGGCCAGTTGGAAAACCCCAAGAGCAAGGTGTGATGAATATAGCAGCAAGCTTTTCCCTCAGTAAGAAACCAAGATTTAATCATCTAGGAGGAGGTCGAAATATGACTGAAGGTGATGCCCACTAGCTGCGTGATGCTCTAACAAGGGCGTCGTTAATGATTTCTTGTTAGCGCGTCTTCAACCAGTAGCAACATGGAACCTGCACACACACAACCAAATACTTTGTTCCTAACTTACGATGAGGTTGTCAATCTCACCGGTTTGCTTGAAACAAAGGGTATGAGCGTATCGAGTGGAAAGTGATAATAGTATGCGAGTAAAGTAAACAGTGCGAGTAAAGTAAACTGGTGATAGCAATATAAAGGAAATAGGACCGGGGTCCACAGTTCACTAGTGGTGCCTCTCCATAAGATAAAATAACACATGCTGGGTAAACAAATTACAGTTGGGCAATTGATAGAATAAAGACAACGTGCATACGTCGAGAGGATCACTCTGAGATTTACTCTGGGCATTACAACAAGATACATAGACCGCCATCCAACTGCATCTATGACTAATAATCCACTTGTGGCGAATCAATCCGAGAACTCCACAAGTATTACGTTGCGAACAACAGATAATTGCATTAAGCAAAGTGTGTAATGTAAACAAAGCATATGCCCTCGAGCATATGAATGCTATTTTTCCCCTAGTAGCAACAACACATCTACAACCTTAGAGGTTTCTGTCACTCCCCCAGATTAAATAGAGGCATGAACCCACTATCGAGCATAAATATCCCCTCTTGGAGTCACTAGCAACTACTTGGCCAAGATAGCTACTAACAACGGAGAGCATGCAAGATCATGAACAACATAGAGATAACATAAGATAAATTTCAGTACATCAACTCAAGCATAACACCAATATTCATCGGATCCCAACAAACCAAACATGTAGAATTACATAACGGTGATCTCAATCATGTAGGGCAGCTCATGAGATCTAAACATGAAGCACATGGTGAAGAAGACAACCATCTAGCTACTGCTATGGACCCATAGTCCAAGGTAGACTACTCACTCATCGCTCCGGAGGCAAGCATGGCGATGAAGAAGACCTCCGGTGGCGATTCCCCTCTCTGGCAGGTTGCCGGGAAGAGCTTCTGGACCCTCCAAATCTTCGGGTCAACGGCGGCAGTGGATCGCGATGTGTTCTGGAAAAGTGATCGGGTATTTAGATTTTTCCTGTCGGGGGGTCTTTATAGGCGAAGGGGCATCGTCAGGAGTGGACCGAGGCGGTCTCACACATAGGGGGCGCGGCCCAGCCCCTGGCCGCGCCGCCCTGGTGTGTGGGGCCCTCATGGCCCCACTCCGTCTCCTCTTTGGTTCTCTGGAAGCTTCTGTGAAATTCTGGGCGACTGGCTTTGGTTTCGTCCAATTCCAAGAATATTTCCTGTGTAGCTTTTTTGAAACACAAAAACAGCAGAAAATAGGGAACTGGCACTGTGGCGACTTGTGAATAGGTTAGTTCCAAAAAATGCATAAAAGTGCCACGAAGTGTAACGAAACACTAAGCAAATGGTGTAAAAACAAGCATGGAGCATCAAAAATTATAGATACGTTGGAGACGTATCAATAGTCCCAATCATAACAATTTTATATTCTTCCTTGGGCTTTCGCTCTGAACAAATAATTTGACCAACTCGAATGGTCTCAACATTCTTGATTGAATTTAGAGCATTCTTTCTATCAATTTTCTTGGGAAAATAGACCGTATACTCTTTGTCATTGACATTAAAAGTTACTTTTCCTTGATTGCAATTAATAACAACACCTGCAGTGTTTAGAAAAGGTCTTCCAAGAATAATAGACATATTATCATCTTCAGGCATTTCCAACACAACAAAGTCAGTTAATATCAAACAACTGTTAGCAACTTGAACAGGAACATTTTCACATATACCAATAGGAATAGTAGTAGACTTATCAGCCATCTGCAAAGATATATCAGTCGATACCAATTTTTCTAGATCAAGTCTCTTATAAAGAGAAAAAGGCATGACACTAACTCCAGCTCCCAAATCACATAAAGCAGTTCTAACATAGTTATTTTTAATGGAGCAAGGAATAGTTGGTATACCTGGATCTCCAAGCTTCTCCGGAACTTTACCATCAAAAGAATAATTAGCAAGTAGAGTGGAAATTTCCTCATTAGGAATCTTCCTTTTATTAGTAACAATATCTTTCATATACTTTGCATAAGAAGGCATTCTAATAGCATCAGTCAAAGGAATTTGCAAAAATAAAAGTTTCATCCATTCACAAAACCTGTGGTAGTGTTCTTCTTCCTTGGACTTGTGTTTCTTACCAGGAAAAGGCATTGGTTTCTGCACCCAAGGTTCTCTCTCATTACCATGCTTGTTGGCAATGAAGTCTTCTTTGGTGTACTTTGCATTCTTATCAATCTTTTCTGGTTTCTCTTCAACTTCTTCTTTATCGGAAGCATCACCTGGTTCAATTTTAGCATCAGAAATAGAAACAATGTTAGGATCTTTACCTGCTTCAGAGGATTCTGCAGTTGTTTTATGCTTCTTCTTCTTCTTCTTCTTGGAAGGAATATCATCTCTTGAAGTGCGTTGAGAATCTTGCTCGATCCTCTTAGGATGTCCTTCAGGATATAAGGGGTCTTGAGTGGTAGCACCTCCTCTTGTGCGTATTTCACATGCTTGTTTTTCTCTTGCAGCATTAACTAGCAAGTCTTTTTGCACATTGGTAAGCTGATCAATTTGAGTCTGAACCATTTGAAAATGTTTAACAAGTATCTTCATATCATTGGAGGATCTCTCCACAATATCCTGCAACTTGTTAATAGCTCTAGAATTTTCCAACAAATGATTCTGCACCATTCTATTAAAATTATCTTTCTTAACAATAAAATTGTCTAACTCATCTAAGCATTGATCAGGAGGTTTAGAGTAAGGAATATCTCTATCATCAAAACGTTGGAGAGAATGTACCTCGATAGTGGATGAGTGAGGGATTGGCTTACATAATTCTTCTATAGGAGGTAAATTCTTCACATCTTCGGCCTTAATACCTTTCTCCTTAAGAGATTTCTTGGCTTCCCTCATAACTTCATCATTTAATTCAATCATCCCTCTCTTCTTCGGTGTAGGCTCTGGAGCTGGCGCAAGTGATGGTGCTGGTGTTGGCTCAACTAGAGTCCAATCATCATGATTCCGGCTTATTTTAGCCATTAATTCTTCAGCTTCAGCCAGAGTTCTTTCCCTGAAAACACAACCAGCACAACTATCCAGATATGACTTAGATTCATCAGTTAGTCCATTATAAAATATATCAAGGAGTTCATTTTTAGGCAATGGCTCTTTAGGCAAAGCTCTAATTAAAGAACAAAACCTTGTCCAAGATTCAGGCAGTATCTCTCCTTTTCCCTGTTCAAAATCAAAGATTTTCTGCACAGCAGCATGTTGAGCACTAGCAGGAAAATATTTCTGAAAGAAAGCATTAACCAAAGCAATAGGACTATGAATAGATCTAGGAGACAAGCTATTAAACCAAGTTTTAGCTGCATCTTTCAACGAGAAAGGAAAAATCTTAGCAACAAAGTAAGTGCGAAGCTTAATATCATCAGAAAACAAATTACTCAAAGTAGAAAGCTCATTCATGTGCTCCATAGCACTTTCATTCTCAATACCACAAAAAGGCTCTTTCTCAACAATGGATATGTAAGATAAATCTAAAGAGAAATCATAATCCTTATCTCTAATATCTATAGGAGAAGCAGCAAACTTAGGATCAGGAGACAATTTATATCTAACAGCATGTCTCGCTAAAAGTTCCTTAACAGCTTTAGCATCACGAGTAGCACGAGCTTCAGCAATAAAATCATCATCAAGCTTAATATAAGCATCATCAAAATCATCACTAGGACATTCCCTAGACTCAGGTGAACTAACAGGTGTAACAGTGGTGTTTCCCATCTTAGCTCTAGCAATTGTAGCATCTAAAAAGGAACCTAGCGAACCACTCTCATCAAGCATAGTAGAAGTATCATCTAAATTATCAGTGGCATTTTCAAACTCAGCAGAAGTAGTAGTAGTAGCGTGTGCATGTGGTGGTGTAAGCAACTTACTCATAACAGATGGTGAATCAAGAGCAATAGAAGTGTTCAAAGTCATACCTCTTCTTGTAGTGGATGGCAATATAGGAACTTTTCCATCACGAGGTTTACCCGTGATGAAAGGATTGCAGCGAACAATATGAATTCCAAGTGAAGTTACAAATAAAGCTATGCTCCCCGGCAACGGCGCCAGAAAATAGTCTTGATGACCCACAAGTATAGGGGATCGCAACAGTCTTCGAGGGAAGTAAAACCCAAATTTATTGATTCGACACAAGGGGAGCTAAAGAATATATGTAAGCCTTAACAGATGAGTTGTCAATTCAGCTGCACCTGGAAACAGACTTGTTCGCAGCGGTTTATCAGTAGCAACAGTTTTATAGTGGCGATAGTAGTGAAACAGTAACAGCAGTAGTAAAGTAAAAGCGGTAATAGTAGCAATAGTAAACAGTAGGATAAAATACTATAGGCATAGGGATGGATGTACGGGCGTTGCATGGATAAGATAATTCATAAAATTAGTGAAACATGGGCATTGCAGATAAATAATGATAAAGCATCCTAGTACTAACAATCATAGGCATGTGTTCCGTATATAGTCGTACATGCTCGCAATGAGAAACTTGCACGGCATCTTTTGTCCTACCAGCATATTGCAGCATGGCCTTGATGACCCACAAGTATAGGGGGTGTATCGTAGTACTTTCGATAAATAAGAGTGTCGAACCCAACGAGGAGCAGAAGGTGTTGATGAGCGGTTTTGATCAAGGAATCACTGTAAATACTAGCAAACAGGTTTTCAGGGGTATTTGGTAACACGAGTAAATAAAATGCGAGTAAATAAAAGACAGTAGTAACAATTGCAGCAAGTGGCCCAATCCTTTCTTCAGCAAAGGACAAGCCGGTTGTGTACTTATAATAACCAAACGTTCTCGAGGACACACGGGAGTTTCTGTCAAGAGCTTTCGCTTCATAAAGCCAATAGTCTTTATTGGTTTGATATTTGTTATGGGGGTGAACCTGTGCTAGCGCACTACCCTTACTAGGATAAATACACACTTGTGATTATACCCCTTGCAAGCATCTGCAAATACAAGAAAGTAATTAAGATAAATCTAACCACAACCTTAAACTCTAAGATCCTACGCTCCCTGGTGCAATGGTTTTCCAACGGAGGTTTAGGTTTCTGTCACTCCAGCAACCCCACAATCGGTAGCCAAATACACAATGCATCTCACTAGGCCCATAAATGGTGAAGTATCATGTAGTCGACGTTCACATGACACCACTAGTGAAATAGCACCACAACAATATCAAACCATTAAATATTTCTCAACAATAATTCACTACTAACATCTTGACTTCTCCCATGTCCTCAAGAACTAAACGAACTACTCACAAGACATCATATGGATCATGATCAGAGGTGAAATAATGGTAAATAACAATCTGAACATAAACCTTAATTCAACGGTTCCACTCAATAGCATCAACTACAAGAGTAATCAACACCGGGAAAGTTTCCCCTATGAATTTAACAAGATCCAACTCAAGATGTTACAGCGGGATGGCGTGGTGATGGTGGAGATGAAGGTGCTGGTGATGGAGATGATGATGATGATGATCCCGATGAAGTCCGGTGCGATGATGATGATGATGGCGGCGATCTCCCCTCTCCGGGAAGGAATTTCCCCGGCAGATTTCTGCCTGCCGGAGAGCTTTTCTCTCTCTGGTGTTTTCCGCCCCGCAGAGGCGGCGGTGTCTAACTCTGAGCCCCCCCTTGACTTAGGTTTTCGGGGACGATGAAGTACGCGCAGGGACGAGACCAGAGGTGGGCCAGGGCGGCCTCACACAGGGCTGGCGCGGCCAGGGGTCTGGCCGCGCCACCCTGGCGTGTGGGCCCCTCCTGGCTCCTCTTGACTCCTCCTTCTGGCTTCCTGAGCCTTCTGGGAAAATATAATTTCCTGGTATTTTTCTAGAATTTTCTTGATCTTCAAAATATGGTCCCTTGATGGTCCTTTTTCCAGCAGAATCCTGACTCCGGCAGCAACTCCTCCAAAGATCATCAAACATGTGAAAACAAAGGAAATAACATAAGTATCAACTCTAAATATGAAATATATCAATGAATAACAGTAAATTATGATACAAAATAGTGATGCAAAATGGACGTATCAACCCCCCCCCCCAAGCTTAGACCTCGCTTGTCCCCAAGCGAAAACTAAACTCGGTAAACATGACCACAGGTTTATGGAGTGAAGTGTCGATAATCAAAATACGGACAAGAAGCATCACATTCACCAAGGCACAAATTATAATAGACAGCAACTTCCCTTTATAAGATAAAGACTTGCAATGGGTAAAAGGGAATCACATGTAAAGATGCACAAGGTAAACTATAATTGGCAATGGCAAACCTTAGTTCTTGGTCAAAGAATGATGAACAAGCTATTCTTTCTTTTAAACGGAGCCTTTTAAAATAGAGCTAATATAGCAAAGACCATATGCTCAACAAGGTAAACTTTTGCATTCATAGAAAGCTTTCAAAGATATATTCCTTCAGACAAAAGAATTATACAAAACAAGGAAGATAGTAAACATGATTAAACGGATCAGCATATAGATGAGTGAAACATAACAACTCAAATGCTTGCTTTAGATAGAGGGAAATAGGTTGACTCAACATAAAAGTAAAAGATAGGCCCTTCGCAGAGGGAAGCAGGGATTAAACATGTGCTAGAGCTTTTCATTTGCAAAACAGAGGTAAAAAGTTATTTTGAGAGGTGGTTGCTTTTGTCAATGACTAGCAATGGAGTTCTTGATATCTTCCATACTAAACAAGTGAGAGCGGTTCCGAGATGTTTGATTAATTGGCACATTGGTGCTCTTTTATAGCTTTGCACTCCTCCCTGCCTTTTTCCTTTCTCAAACCATGGCTAACCGATTCCATCGGGTGCCAACCAACTTTCACATACCATGGAGGAGTGCTTCTTTTTCTTTTCTTTTTGAGATTATAATGGTCTGACCAGCTCCCTTGCAAAATTAATGACGAGCAGATGAAGCTGCCTAGTCGAGGGGTACTCAATTTAGTATGGAAGATAACAAACCCATCCACTACGTCCTCATGAGCTAAAAATAGTGGCACAAAATGAGAAGTGTTTGAAGGTTTTTGAAAGGTAGCACATGAAAATTTACTTGGAATGGCTTGAAATACCATGCATAGGAATTTATAGTGGACTCTTTGGAAGTGACTTGGCTTTTGGGAATTGGATGCACGAGAAGTATTTCCTCTCAGTACAGGTTTTTGGCTAGCAAGGCTGGGTAGCAAGCATAAGAGTTGCATGTAACAAACAAACATAGATATAATAAGTGAAGGGTTTCGCAGCATAGAAAACAAAAATTTTCCTACGAGTACGAACAAGAACAGCCAAGATCTGATCTACGAGATGCAAAACAATGAGCGAGAGAGATTAGATCTACATACCCTTGTAGATCGCACAGCGGAAACGTTCAGATGAACGTGGTCGGCGTAGTCGTACTAGCGTTTCCTCCTCGCGATCCGATCCGATCCAAGCGCCACAATGGGCGGCGCCTCCGAGCGTTGCACATATACAGCGCAACAACGACTCCTCCTCCTCGGTCCAGCAAGGCACGGTGGAGTGGTAGATAGGATCAGCAGCACGACGGCGTGGTGCTTATGGTGAAGAGTATCTGCGGGCAGGGCTTCGCCTACGCGCGCGAGGTGGAAGAAGAAAGGCTAAAGATCTAGTCAAACTAGAGCTAGAAAATACTACAAAAGACAGAGATAACGCCGGCTGAAACAATTTTCTGTATTAGGTCAAACCTAAGCTTGCACCGTCTCCATGCTTTTATAGACGTATGGTATGCCCTAGGTCTGCCTTGGAGCGTGCGCCACGTTTTCCAAAAACTGGCCGCCTCCTCCAAGCAATCTGTGGCGGCGCCCCATCGATCTCCATCGAAACAGCAGGCCGAACGCGAGCGAACGAGCCGAGCCAGGCAATTGATCGTTGCCATTGATCCCTAGCTCCTGGCTGCGTGCATGCACGGCCAAGTTGGCCCATGCACACCTAGCAAGCCCATGTGCTGGCCGCATTTTGCCTTTTCTTCCTTTTTTTTCTTTCTCTTTTGTAGTTTGTTTAGTTGGACTACTAAATTAGCCCGTTAACAAAACTATTTGTGGACTACTTTTAGCCCTCATTTATTTCTACTAAATAAATATATATTAACATTTATTAATTCATTTAATTAATAAATCATTAATCCTCTTCCCGGAACAATTCCGTGACTCTCCGAAACAATTTCCATAAATCCCGAAACTACCCTAGCGTCGATGAGCGTTAAGTGTGTGACCCTACGGGTTCGAGAATGTGCGGACATGATCACCATCAATAATCAATAGCAGGATCTGGAAATCCATATTGACTCCCACATATTCAACGAAGATCATTATCGGTGAACCACGATGTCAGGATTCAAATAATCCCGTATACAAATTCCTTTGTCTCGCGATATTTTACTTGCCCAAGATTCGATCGTCGGTATCGCCATACCTAGTTCAATCTCGTTCGCAGCAAGTACTCTTTACTCGTTCCGTAATCCAATATCACCCTGTGATTAAACTCATTAATCACGTGTTTGCAAACGGTGTATGATATTGATTGCCGAGTGGGCCCGGAGTATATCTCTCCGACATGGGAGGGACAAATCCCAATCTCGATACATGCAACCCAACAAGTACTTTCCGATTACCCGAGAGACACCTTTATGATCACTCTCTCATAGAGTGACATTTGATGACCTCAAAGCTCTCTTCCAGTACCAGGGAGTGGCATTATCTCATGGTCTAAGGAATAGGATACTGACATTGGAAAAGCTACGCAATTGTGAACACAATGACACGATCTAATTGCTGTACTTAATTTGGGTATGTCCATCACATCATTCTCCTAATGACATGACCTCATTATTAATCGACAACTCATGTCTATGGTTAGGAAACCTTAACCATCATTAATCAATGAGCTAGTCTAGTAGAGGCGTACTAGGGACATAGTGTTGTTTATAAACCACACAAGTATTAATGTTTCCGCTTAATACAATTCTAGCATGGAGTATAAACATTATCATGAACAAGAAATATGATAATAACAATATTATTATTATTGCCTCTAGGGCATATTTCCTTCAGTCTCCCACTTGCACTAGAGTCAATAATCTAGTCATACTTGCGCCTTTAACACCTATGGCATTCCGGTGTTGTTCATGCGCGTTGCACGTGGTAAACCTTATCTACGGGTCTGACACTTTCAGGTCCGTTTGTATTTGCATATTCTTTTGCGTCAGCACGCATTGCTCATCTTGTATGAGATGGTATCGTATAAACTTGGTCTTGGTGAGACCTTTGTTTCTTGGCCGAGACTATGTTGTCACTATTGTCATACAATAGAACTACATAGTACTAGCACACTTAGAACTACACCTAGTTCTCTTGCCGCTTCTAAAGCGATTATATACTTAGCCCTTATTGCAGTGTCTGCCACAATGTTAACATTGGAACTCATCCAAGTCATCATGGAACTTTCATCCATCTTATTGTGCCACCTTATAACTCTACACAAATAGCCTAAAATGAGATAAATTTTACCTGTATATGTGACAAAGTCAATGTAACACATTGCAATGAACCATTTGTCACTTCTGCATACAGAACATATTCTTAGTTCTTCAAAAGTACATAAGAATATCTTTACTATTGTCCAACGATCATCATATGAATGCTCGTAACCTTTAGAACATTGGACATATCTGGATCTACATATCATGGTATTAGGATTGATAAAATCATTCTTGTGATTTCACTCATCAAGTGTCAAAACAGTTGATTCTTGCTTCAACCTCTTCCATGCAATAAGAACTGTTCTTATTGTTTTCATATTGAACAAATTCAATATTTCATCTATGTATTCTGGCAAAACTATATTAATGCCTCAATCTATCTGCATAGACACTGATGCTCAATATTCTGGTTTTGCCTAAGACTTTCATCAAAAAATCTAATTTTAATGAAATCTTAACAATATCAAGAAAAACACATAATTTCCAATGATCAATATGTCGTCTACATATAGCATTAGAATTATGTCTTAGCCCTCCCACTTACTTTCTTGTAAATACAAGCATCTTCAATATCTTGATGAAATTAAACCCTTTACATTTTCATCATTGAAGATTCCAACTTCGCTATGCTTACTTCTACCATTGAAGTTTGCATACACATCTAGCAACCTTTGAATCAACAAAACCCATTGGGTCGTGTCTGGTACACGTCCTTGGTGTGCATTCCGGTAGAGGAACGTTGTTTCATTTATTCAACTATCATATCTCAATATGTAATTGTTGCTAGAATAAGTCATATGACGAAGTCAGAGCCCATCACCGCTTCTTTGTATATTGTTGGTTACTATTATCCAATAATATCTCGTCCTCAAATCTTGCTATTTGATTACGACCAATTTGGTTAAATAGGAACTTTGATGCCGTGACTACAACACATTGTAGACGCGTGAGCCATGAATGCAGTTGCCGCTTCCAGAACATATTCCGGTGTTGCGCTACTCTGATCATCTTGCTCAGGTTCAATAACCTCATCAAGTTCTATTTTCCTCCCACTTAAACCTTTCGCGAAAAAGTTCTTCATAAGAAATTCACTTCTTTTAGTGACAATCACTATGTGATCGGGTTCATAGTAAAAGGAATACCCATCGACATTCTTTGGGATAACCTACAAAGACTTACTAATCTGATTTTGGTTGTAAACATTTTACTTATGCCGTGCATACCAAAATTTAAGAAAAGACAACTATAAATTGTACGGTGTCATTTCAGCAGATTGTGATGGCACTCTATTCAGTGAAAAGCGGTAGTCTCTAAAGCATAATTCACAAATTATATTGGTAGTTTTATTTCATCATTGATCTAACCATGTCAAACAAGGTTTGATTACACCCATCGAAAACTCCATACTCCTATGGCGTTTCACGAGATGCAAGTTTGTGAAACAATTCACTCAACTCTTTAGATGTTTGCTAAACTTGTAACTCAAATTTTCTCCTTTATGATCCAATCATAAATACTTGAATTTTCTTGTTTACAATAATTTCCACTTCATAAATTGAACAGTTTCAATCATTTCATACTTCTATCTCATCAAGTAGATATACCATACATCTATTCAAATCATTGATGAAATAGAAAATACAACGCGATCGACTTTATACCATGGACTACATACATTGATATGTATGATCTCCATTTAGTTAGTCGCTTATTTTGTCCATGGCCCATGAACAGAGTTTAATCATCTTTAGGAAAAGTCTCACAAGCATCAATCAATTCAAAATTAGATGACTCGAAAAATCCATCAACATGGAATTTATTTCATGTTTTGTTTCCAATATGACTTAAACGGCGGTGTCATCTATAAGTGAAATTCGTTTTGTCTTGCGACCTTTAGCATCAGTGTTATAGATGTCTATTTTACCAAAAAGATTTATAATAATCTATCCATCGATTATGGAAGATGGTAATAATATGAACAACAATTGTTCTCATAATACTAGAACAAGATAACAATTATTTAGTTCATAATAAATCTCCAAGGCTAGGTTTGATGCCGACGGAAACACAATAACACTTTTATTTGTTTCTCGATGTGCATTGTCACCACATTCTTTTGCAAGTTATTTAGGCCATTGTAGCTCTTGCATTGTGTTGCTTTGTATGACATTTCATACCAACAATCCAGTATCAAATACCCAAGAATTACATTGTTAACGAGCAAAGAATACATCTTTAACATGTATATCGTTTATATACCTGAGCTGGAAAATTCCAGTCTTTTCCTTTTCTACCAAATATTTTACAGATTCTATTTAGCATTTCCTCTCCATTAGAAGAATCTATCAACATCAATTGTGACGTCAATCATTTGACACATAGTCCAAAGGATGTTAGTCAAATACTAATGGCCTTGGATTTTGCACATTGATGTGGATCACCATTATCATATAATTAGTATTCTTCCAGATTCCATTCTTTAGCATTCTTTTGGTATAGCAAAACAATTTGGCCGATACCTTTTCATCCATCTTATCATGACAACTTTCATGATAAAACTACGATAGCTCATAAGGATGAATGCAAGTATAATATTAGTTCCCAAACTTTTGGGTGATCGGGACGCCTAGCATCTTCAATCTTTGCATATATTCATACAATATGAACATATGTTCTTTTACTAAATTATACTTCATCATTTTGCAAGCAATCAAAGTTTTAGATATCAAATATCTTTCACCTTTTGTTTGTTTCTGAAACAATTCTTTCAGCTCCAAGATCACTTTGATTCTCAAACAATTTTGAAGATCAATTTCTCATGAAGGCAAATGTATGATCTTTAGATACTAAACTTGAATCCTTGCTCTTTGATTAATACAACTTATTAAATCATATGGAGCAAGCGAGGTTTGCTAAAGTTTGCAATAGGACTTAATCTTTAGTCTTGACATTCTTACTAAACGATACTAGTCCGTAGAGTGACTATCCAGAATTCTATAGTTCTTTTAACTCAATTAAACTAAGTGTCGGTGGAAAACGGTTGCCAAAGACTACAACGACTTATGTAAATACACTAAGATTTAGTTCATGATAATTAGTTCAAGTTAATCGAATTACTAATGAACTCCCACTAAATTCAACATCCCTCAAAGTTGTTTAGTGAAGCATGATCCAAATTCACTACACCGAGACCGATCATCACGTGAATGATGTAGCTTTAATGGTGAACATCAACATGTTGATCATATCATCCATATGACTCATGCTTGACCTTTCGGTCCGTGTGTTCCGAGGCCATGTCTGTACATGCTAGGCTCGTCAAATTTAACCCAAGTATTTTCGCATGTGTAAATCTGGCTTACACCCGTTGTATGTGAACGTAGAGTTTATAGCACCCGATCATCACGTGATGCTTCAAAACGACGATCTTTCGCAACGGTGCATACGAGGGGAGAACACATTTTATCTTGAAATTAAGTGTGAGGGATCATCTTATAATGCTACCATCGCGATCAAAGCAAAATAAGATGCATAAAGGATAAACATCACATGTATATGCAATATGTGACATGGTATAGCCAATCTTCGCGCATTGATCTCCATCTTGTACGCGCCGGCATGATCTCCATCACTCCACCATGATTGTCTTCACCATTAATAGCAACTACAACTATTGCTAACTACTTAGCTATAAAGTAAAGCTATTACATGGCGTATAAGAAGTTGACACGCGGGTCATACAAAATTATAAAGACAATCATATGGCTCCTGCCGGTTGTGAACTCATCGACATGCAAGTCGTGAAACATTACAAAACATGATCATTGCATACATCACATATATCAACATACACATCATATCTTGTGGCAATACCATATCACAAACACTCCATGCAAAAACAAGTTAGACACCTCTAATTTGTTGATTGCATGTTTTACGTGGCTTATGGGAGCTACGCTTAAGAACGGTTCTTACCTACGCAAAGCCACAACGGTGATATTATGGTTGCCAACGTCCATTGTAAATCCCATGACAACTATAGTGAGAGAAACTGGCATCCACCAGCCGCATGTGTGGAACAAGCCACACGTCAAGTGCGGAGCCGGTCTCGCGAACGAGGTCGCGTAAAGTTGGCCTGGACCGCTTCGATCTCACTATACCGCGCCATAAGAAGTACAAAAATAGAGGTTTGCAATAGAAAACATCAACGCCCGCAACAAACTTGTTGCGTTTTACTCGTGTAAAACATCTACGCATAGATCTCGCTCTGATACCACTGAAGGGTTTCGCAGCATAGAAAACAAAAATTTTCCTACGAGTACGAACAAGAACAGCCAAGATCTGATCTACGAGATGCAAAACAATGAGCGAGAGAGATTAGATCTACATACCCTTGTAGATCGCACAGCGGAAACGTTCAGATGAACGTGGTCGGCGTAGTCGTACTAGCGTTTCCTCCTCGCGATCCGATCCGATCCAAGCGCCACAATGGGCGGCGCCTCCGAGCGTTGCACACGTACAGCGCAACAACGACTCCTCCTCCTCGGTCCAGCAAGGCACGGTGGAGTGGTAGATAGGATCAGCAGCACGACGGCGTGGTGCTTATGGTGAAGAGTATCTGCGGGCAGGGCTTCGCCTACGCGCGCGAGGTGGAAGAAGAAAGGCTAAAGATCTAGTCAAACTAGAGCTAGAAAATACTACAAAAGACAGAGATAACGCCGGCTGAAACAATTTTCTGTATTAGGTCAAACCTAAGCCTGCACCGTCTCCTTGCTTTTATAGACGTACGGTACGCCCTAGGTCTGCCTTGGAGCGTGCGCCACGTTTTCCAAAAACTGGCCGCCTCCTCCAAGCAATCTGTGGCGGCGCCCCATCGATCTCCATCGAAACAGCAGGCCGAACGCGAGCGAACGAGCCGAGCCAGGCAATTGATCGTTGCCATTGATCCCTAGCTCCTGGCTGCGTGCATGCACGGCCAAGTTGGCCCATGCACACCTAGCAAGCCCATGTGCTGGCCGCATTTTGCCTTTTCTTCCTTTTTTTTTCTTTCTCTTTTGTAGTTTGTTTAGTTGGACTACTAAATTAGCCCGTTAACAAAACTATTTGTGGACTACTTTTAGCCCTCATTTATTTCTACTAAATAAATATATATTAACATTTATTAATTCATTTAATTAATAAATCATTAATCCTCTTCCCGGAACAATTCCGTGACTCTCCAAAACAATTTCCATAAATCCCGAAACTACCCTAGCGTCGATGAGCGTTAAGTGTGTGACCCTACGGGTTCGAGAATGTGCGGACATGATCACCATCAATAATCAATAGCAGGATCTGGAAATCCATATTGACTCCCACATATTCAACGAAGATCATTATCGGTGAACCACGATGTCAGGATTCAAATAATCCCGTATACAAATTCCTTTGTCTCGCGATATTTTACTTGCCCAAGATTCGATCGTCGGTATCGCCATACCTAGTTTAATCTCGTTCGCAGCAAGTACTCTTTACTCGTTCCATAATCCAATATCACCCTGTGATTAAACTCATTAATCACGTGTTTGCAAACGGTGTATGATATTGATTGCCGAGTGGGCCCGGAGTATATCTCTCCGACATGGGAGGGACAAATCCCAATCTCGATACATGCAACCCAACAAGTACTTTCTGATTACCCGAAAGACACCTTTATGATCACTCTCTCATAGAGTGACATTTGATGACCTCAAAGCTCTCTTCCAGTACCAGGGAGTGGCATTATCTCATGGTCTAAGGAATAGGATACTGACATTGGAAAAGCTACGCAATTGTGAACACAATGACACGATCTAATTGCTGTACTTAATTTGGGTCTGTCCATCACATCATTCTCCTAATGACATGACCTCATTATTAATCGACAACTCATGTCTATGGTTAGGAAACCTTAACCATCATTAATCAATGAGCTAGTCTAGTAGAGGCGTACTAGGGACATAGTGTTGTTTATAAACCACACAAGTATTAATGTTTCCGCTTAATACAATTCTAGCATGGAGTATAAACATTATCATGAACAAGAAATATGATAATAACAATATTATTATTATTGCCTCTAGGGCATATTTCCTTCAATAAGAACAATCATGCAAACTTCCTTGAAGGTACAATGATTTTGACTTCAGGAATAACAATGCTTATAAGCCAAACATAAGGAAAACTGAAGTGATGTAACTACAAGCACTTCTTTATTCTTTTCTACTCAAACCTCAAGGTAAAGTTGCTACTGACCAAGCTAGGTTTTCCAAAACCAACTAAATTTACTCATGCTCCCAAAGTGATACCAATACCAATCAACAATACTAGTCATACAAGAGAGATTGCAGACTAACATAAAGTGCACAGAAAGTAAACGATTAAACATCTCATTAATATTTCATTACCGCAACTCACACCAAGGGATACATAGATAACCAACTAAGGAGGATACTTCCAAACTGCAAACTATTCTATAAGATAACTTCTCTATTCATGATATGACACTACTTGAAAAGTATATGAGCAAAAGGTAATGATGTGATACCGCGGCACTCCCCCAAGCTTGGAACAAGCCAAGGGGATGCCTATACCGATGACGAATTACTCCTTGGGTGGTATTGGTAGCAGCCTTGGATTAATGAAGTATTCCAGCATCTGGCGAAGCCTAAGATTTTCTTCTTGCAGCATCTCTACCTCCCTTTTCAAAGCTTGATATTGAGCACAAAACCCATAAGTGACCAGCATACCCTCTTCTATCACGGGCATGGAATTAAGATCCAAAACATGATAAGTTGGTCCCTGCAAGTCATGAGAAAAGATACGTCTAGCTTTCGTTGGTCCTTCAAAAGCAGGGTTCTTTGGCCTTTCTCTCCCTGAACCTTGCTCTTCCTTCCACTTTTGGCGCTGGTGATCATCTACCCAGGGTCCCTTGCCTTTGTTGTCACATAAAAAGGCCATGGCTCCCCCAAGCTTAAGATCAACTCCTGATAGAAACAGCTCGAAACAAAACACGACGAGAAAACGATATACAGACCTCGGGGACTCCGGGGGGTTAAATAGGTGAAAATTATACATTAGAACGAAATCACAGGAGGAAACCGGGACGGAAACGAGTTCCGGGGTGCTCTCACACCTAGGTGGCGCGGCCAGGGGTGGGCCCGCGCCACCTGTGTGTGAGAGACGAACAGACTCTTTTTCCTGCCCTTTTTCGTCTCGTGATTTTTAATATTTAGTAAAAATACAAAAATATTAAAGGAAGAGCTTTTCGCAAAACTTCTCTGACTAGAACTGTTACCTATTCGAAAACGAACTCTGCAGGTACCTGCAATTTGTCTTGGATGAATTCTTCTGGAGAAACTGTTTCAATAACATCAACATCTTCATTATAAGAATCTACAGAAATATAATGTTTGAGTCCTTGCCCATTCACCACTTGTGTAGAGTCATCTTTCAATGAAGCAATCTTAATAGCACCTGAGCGGTACACTTCCACAATAACATATGGTCCTTCCCATTTAGAGAGTAATTTTCCTGCAAAAAATCTGAGACGAGACCTATACAAAAGAACTTTCTCACCAACATGAAACTCTCTCTTAAGAATTCTCTTATCATGCCATTGCTTGACTTTCTCTTTAAAAAAGCCTGGCATTCTCATACGCTTCGTTTCTCCACTCATCTAGAGAACTCAAATCTAATAACCTTTTCTTAGCAGCTAGTTTAAAATCTCTATTAAGCTCTCTCACTGCCCAAAAAGCTTTGTGTTCTAATTCTAAGGGCAGGTGACACGCTTTTCCGTAAACCATCTTATAAGGAGACATACCCATGGGGTTCTTATAAGCAGTTCTATAAGCCCATTAAGCGTCGTTTAACTTACTAGCCCAGTTTTTCCTAGATCTATTGACAGTCTTCTGCAAGATAGACTTGATCTCCCTATTTGAAAGCTCTACCTGCCCACTAGTTTGGGGATGATAAGCAGAAGCAATTCTATGATTGACATCATATTTAGCAAGAGTTTTTCTAAAACCACCGTGAATAAAATGAGAACCTCCGTCAGTCATAAGATATCTAGGCACACCAAACCTAGGAAAAATAACATCCTTAAGCATTTTTAACGAGGTCTCACCATCGGCACTCTTTGTAGGTATGGCTTCTACCCATTTGTAACACCCGAATTTCCAGAAATTCAAAGTGCCCGTTATGTATTCCACCACAATCCCAGAATCATTGTTGTGATACACATAACGTAGTTGGTAACCAGTTCCATAGACATTACAATACGAATAGTTCAAAAACAATGGTCATAATGACCAAGTTCACATTACAACACGGTATAGCAGCGGAGATAACGTCTTTGGGTCCATGCCTTCACCCTACAGGCAATGGCGACTCAGGAGATGATCTTAGTTCTGGTACTCATCTTCATAACCTTCCTCCGGATAATCTTCCCCATAGTCTGGCCAAGTTGATAGCCAGGGACACAGCCATGAGTACATTGGATGCACTCGCAAACCATCTTATAAACAAAATGATGAAGTAGATATGCAAGGTTGATATGGTGGACTAAGCACTAAGTTTATTTGCAAAAGCTAGTTTCATTTCCCAAGAATGTTCATTAGTAGAGAAGAAGATTTAATTCTCTAAGTTCAATCTAAAGAGGAACTTCAAGTGTTGGTCAACATCAATGTCAAGTCAAGTCATTCACCAAGTTCACCATAAGTTGTTAACATTCTTGACAAAAGTCAAGTACAGCTTGCCAACTGTCCATGACCGAGGACGCGGCTATTCGAATAGTTTGAAACCTCTGCAGAGGGGTACACTTTACCCACAAGATTCGATACATCTGCCGGGAGAAATCCACGGTTCGTCATACACAACGTATGCGAGGTTCAGATAATCAAACAAACTCTTTCACTTGCTCACTCTAGTACAGGATCCTTTCCTAGAGCCCGGGATACGGAAACCCCGTTCCGGCGCCTCTAGTTTTGCCCGCTCCGGAGTGCCGGATGAATGGAATTTCCACTCGGTTCAGAAGTACCCGCGCACGGTGCACTTCTATAAAGGATGATACAAGACCTCCCATACTAGGGTAAACAAGCTACGGACTAAGCCCCTTCCCATTTAGGGGTAATGTGGTCGTACGGTAATGGTTGGCTCACATGGTACATCACTTATTATCAATTGGCAAATACATTCCATAGTTATTAGTCAAGATTATTTTCCTTCATAAAACCATCATGTAGGAGAAATCTCCAATTCAATTTGTCAAGTTCGAGTCACCCATTTCAAATAGGGTTCCCCTTATAGGTGGCCTCAATTTTATTAGCGACTAAGCAACTATATAGAGTGATGATACCACTAAGTAAGGTAGGATTTAACTCAGCTGGATACTCTTGCTAAGCAAGGTACCACTACACAACTATCATTCTAAAGTAGCAATTCAATCATGCAATTTATTTAAAAACAAGTAGAATGCAATAGGAAAACTAGGCATTTGGAGTATGATTCAAAAGATGGCTTGCCTTGGTTGGCAAAGTGTCCTGGGTAGTCTTCTTCTTCTTGATAAAATCCCCCCTCAATATCCTCCTCAGCAACACTAGCGTCTAATAACGAATAAACACAAAGCACACAATCACTAAACAATACTAACCACATTCCAAACACACATACTTGTTTTCAGACAATAAAGTTCATGTTAGATTTTATTGAGTTGGTTTGCAAGTTTTCTTCCAAGTTTTCATTAAGTGTGCAAGTTAGATTTTTCTACCAAGTGCTAAGTGTTGATCACCTCCTTAGCATTGGTATGGGACTAGAGGTATTAGGACTAGTTCAAGAGGAGAGTGATTAACTAAGTGGTTGTTAGTGGGGGTAACTATCAAACTAAGTGTTCAATAAGATCTATCATTTTATGCTACCACTAAGATTGGATTAGAAGTTAATGGAGGGTACTAACAAGGTTTTAGTTGAAGAAGACTGAACTAAATAGTATATAAGTTGACTAGTGAGGGCATAAGCCAAGTTTCAAAATTTTAGAAGGTTGAGACAATTTTCTAAAAATTTCCCAAGATTAATAAGCTACGGTCAAAGTATTTTTAGTGAATTCGATAACTAACTCAAATTGGATTATAACCAATTCCAGTGGCTAGATTATTTCCTAAGCTTTCCAACGAGTAATTATTTGCTAGGAATGGATTTGTAAAACTCTGGGAAATTTGAATTGAAAACTAGTGCTGAATTGAATTTGAAACAATTAATCGGGCGGGAAAAACGAATAACTGGAACGGGTCGAAACCTAAATGAAAGCTGGGCCGCACGCACAGGCTTTTACTAGGCCGGCCCACTAGGCTAAGCTGGTCGGGTGAGCAAGAAAAAAAAATATGTCGCTGGCCTGCCAGCGGGCCAGGCATGTCAGGCCGGCCTAACCGAATCGGTACGCACGGGGGAGGGTCGTCTTCTTCACGAGACTCACCGCGAGCTTGCAGTAACGAGGACGGCGATGGAGTGGGGCGGCGTAGAGGAAGGAGAGGCGGCGGCGGGATGTCACGGCGGCGGAGGAGAGGCTTCTCAGCCGCCCTGGACCGGCGGCAGGTCGGGGAAGCACTCCGGTCGCCGGGAACGCGCGGTGCCCTGGGAGCTCGGCCGGCTCCGGCGAGGTCGCTGCGAAGAGCTAGAGGGGAGAGGAAGATGTCTGGAGGTTTCTACCAGTGGTGTGGTTCTTTTCAGGCAAACAGGAGGGCCTTTTATAGGCGGGAGAGAGGGCGAGAGCTAGGGTTTCGGGAGGTGATCTCGCGGGAAAGTTTCGGGGCGCGGCGGCTCTGGCGATGCCGTTGGGTCACGGGGGCGGGTCGAGGGTGACGCGGCTCCTCCGCGCGCGTGCTGGCATCGCTCGATGACCTCTGCAACGGTCTCCTCGCGTGCGTACTGGTCGGTGACAGGGAGACGGAAACGGTGGCTTTTCCACCGTCCACAGCCGGGGTCCGGGCGGGCTCCCGTGAGGGATCGACAGCAGAGAAGTCTAGGGCATCGTCGGGTACACCTACACGTACGAGAACGTACGAGAACGGCGTCAGCCACAGTAGGTTTAGATTTTCTGAGATTTGGTTCACAGGTGTTCGACGAAATGCCTGAACCAACTCAAAATTCAAATTTTTGAAATCTGCCACCGTGGGTTGTCAAGGTATTCCTCAAGGACTCCAAAACTATTTTTGTCCTGAAGAAAGAAAAGGTTTTGCAAAAATTTTAATTCGAAAATGAGGTTCGGTTGCTGATTCAGATTCGGTTTTTGGCGGATGTTTGAGTGGGGTTCTGGTTTGAGTCTTTGTTTGAAAAACTTTGGTTGAGTAAGTATGTGATCTGGTCAAGCTCAACCAACTCACCACACACTGAGTTGAGTTGCAGAGAGCTTGATCTAAGTGTTCAAAGTAGGGTAGTGGTTAACTTTTTCTAGATCAACTTTTCTTCTCTTTTTCTTTATTTCTTTTGCTTCTGGTTCCTTTGGTCTTTGTGGTTCTTCTCTAATGCTTCTGTTAGTTAAGTGGGGATTAACTAAATATTTCACAACAAATTATAGCACACATGAAATCATAGAACAACCATTATTTAAATACTATGCATGCATGTGATATGAGACAAAAAGTTTTATCTTGGTCCTCATTTGGCATTTTAATTAATAAGAAATGGATTACAAATTTTTGAGTTGTTACAATCTTCCCCCCTTAAAAAGAATCTCATCCTCGAGATTCACTAACTAAAAACTGAAAAGATTGGGAAATTCTTTCTGAAGGTAATCTTCTCGTTCCCAAGTGGCTTCATCTTCTGTGTGATTGCTCCACTGAACTTTCAGAAACTTGATGCTTCGGGTTCGAGTGGTTCGATATGCTTCCTCGAGGATACGGATAGGCACTTCACGATAGGTCAAATCTTTGTTGATATCCACAGAACGGTGATCAATATTCTTGAAGATCTCTGGCTTCTCCGGAACTTCCAGACATTTCCGAAGTAAAGACACGTGAAAAACATCGTGCACTTCAGACAGTTCAGGGGGCATTTCCAACTGATAAGACACTTCTCCTCTGCGGCCTAGTATCTTGAAGGGTCCAATATACCTTGGTGCAAGCTTTCCTTTGACTCGGAATCTCTGCATTCCCTTGAGAGGTGACACTCTAAGATAGACAAAATCTCCAATCTTGAAGGTCAGTTCTCTACGTCTCTTGTCAGCATAACTCTTCTGTCTAGACTGGGTTGCCTTGAGGTATTCGCGGATCATGCGAACCTTCTCCTCAGCTTCTTGCAGAATGTCAGGTCCAAATATCTTACTGTCTCCAGTTTCAGACCAATTCAAAGGGGTACGACACTTTCTTCCATATAAAGCTTCAAACGGGGCCATTTGCAAACTGGCTTGATAACTGTTGTTGTAGGAAAACTCCGCGAAAGGCAGACAATCTTCCCACTTAGCTCCATAGGCTAGAACACAGGCTCTCAACATATCTTCAAGTATCTGATTTACTCTTTCAGTCTGTCCATCAGTCTGAGGGTGGTAGGCTGTGCTAAAGGCTAATTTGGTTCCCAAGGCTTGATGCAAACTTCTCCAGAATCTTGAGGTAAATTGGGTACCTCGATCAGAGACTATGGTTTTAGGAACTCCATGCAAACTAACAATTCTGGATAGGTAAAGATCTGCCAGCTGTCCTGATGTATAAGTGGTCTTGACAGGGATAAAGTGGGCAACTTTGGTCAGTCTGTCCACAATAACCCAGATAGAGTCATTTCCGCGGCTAGACCTTGGAAATCCAGTGATGAAATCCATTCCAACTGATTCCCACTTCCATTCCGGAACTTTCAAAGGTTGCAGCAGTCCAGCAGGACGTTGATGTTCAGCCTTGACTCTTTGACAAATATCACACTTAGATATGAACAGTGCAATCTCACGCTTCATTCCATGCCACCAAAATTGTTCCTTTAAATCTTGATACATCTTGGTTCCACCGGGGTGGATGGAGTAAGGTGTCTCATGGGCTTCCTTCATAATAACTTCCTTCAGTTCTGAATCCGCAGGCACACAGATACGTCCTTTATACCAAAGAACTCCTTGGTCATCTTCCTCAAATCCTGGCACCTTGCCGGAACTAATTCTGCGCTTAATTCCGTCAATACTCTCATTTCCCTTCTGGGCTTCTTTGATTTGGCTCATCAAGGTGGGTTGAAACTCAAGGTTGGCTAAGAATCCTTGGCTGACTAGTTCCAATCCAAATTTTTCAAACTCTTGGTGCAACATAGGTTGCTCCTCCTTGATCATCATATTCAAGGTGCATGGCTTCCTACTCAAAGCATCGGCCACTACATTGGCCTTACCGGGGTGGTAATGAATTTCCAGATCATAATCCTTGATCAACTCTATCCATCTTCTTTGCCTCATGTTCAACTCCTTCTGAGTGAAAATATACTTCAAACTCTTGTGATCAGTGTAGATCTCGCAACGGTTACCCATAAGATAGTGCCTCCAGGTCTTCAAAGCTAAAACGACGGCTGCTAATTCTAGATCATGGGTTGGATAGTTTTCTTCATGAGGTCGAAGCTGCCGGGAGAGGTATGCTATGACCTTGCCTTCTTGCATTAACACACAACCAAGTCCAAGTTTGGAAGCATCGCAATAGACATCAAAGTTTTTGGTGATATCGGGCATGGTTAGGACGGGTGCGGTTACTAATCGCTTCTTGAGCTCTTGAAAACTCTCTTCACACTTAGGGGTCCATTCAAACTTCTTGTCCTTCTTCAGCAGTTGGGTCATGGGCCTTGCAATGCTTGAAAATCCTTCAACAAATTTGCGGTAATATCCTGCTAATCCGAGAAAACCTCTAACTTCAGTTTGAGTGGTAGGGGCTTCCCATTCCATGACTGATTTGATTTTCTTGGGGTCCACTGAAACTCCTCCAGCTGATAATACATGACCTAAGAATCCAACTTCCTTCAACCAAAACTCACACTTACTAAACTTGGCATATAGCTGATGCTCTCTCAGGGTCTCTAAGATTAATCTCAAATGGGTTGCATGCTCTTCTTCAGACTTGGAGTAAATAAGAATGTCGTCAATGAAGACAACAACAAACTTATCCAGAAACTCCATGAAAACCTTATTCATGAGGTTCATGAAATAGGCGGGGGCATTGGTTAATCCAAAGGACATTACGGTGTACTCATACAATCCGTATCGGGTAGTGAAGGCTGTTTTGGGTATATCAGTTGCACGGATCTTCAGTTGATGGTATCCAGTTCTAAGGTCTATCTTTGAGAAGACTTGAGCTCCAGTCAATTGGTCAAACAGATCATCAATCTTTGGGAGAGGATACTTATTCTTGATGGTAACATCATTTAGCTTGCGGTAATCAGTGCACAGTCGGCTGGAACCGTCACTCTTATCCACAAACAAGACAGGTGATCTCCAAGCGGATGAACTTGGCTGAATCAATCCCTTACTCAAAAGGTCATCCAATTGCTTCTTTAACTCCACTAGTTCAGCTGGGTTCATACGATAGGGTCGTTGGGCTATAGGTCCAGTTCCAGGGATAAGCTCAATGATAAACTCAATATCCCGATCCGGTGGCATTCCGGGTAGCTCATCGGGAAAAACATCCGGGTATTCACAGACGATGGGAACTTGATCTAAAGTTGGTCCTGAGATACTCTTATGACATCTGGTGGTTTGGGGTGGTTTTACGGACACATGCTTTACTACAATGCCAGTGCTACTCTTCATGGTGATCGTCTTTTTGGCACAATCTATCACTCCTTGATGGGAAGACATCCAATTCATACCAAGAACTACTTCCAAACCTTTAGTTCCCAATACTATCAAATTGGCTAAGAAAGCTATTCCATGAATTTCTATGGGAACTGCCAAACAGTTCCACTCAGCCCTTGTTGTTGACCCAGGTATTTGTACTAACATGGCACGTTTCATGGGTGTTGTTTGGAGTCCACTTTTATCAGCAAATAACTTAGTAACAAATGAGTGTGAAGCTCCAGAATCAAACAGAACTCTTGCAGGAACTGAATTAACAGGGAACATACCAAGCACAACGTCGGTTGCTTCCTGAGCTTCTTCAACATTCATGTGATTCAGACGGCCTCGAGGGTGAGGCTGGTTCCTTGGTGGATAATTCTTGCCATTTCCAACACGGCGCTGCTGCTGAGCAGGAGCAGTGGCCTTGGATGCATCATTCAGCTTCTTAGGGCATTCATTGGAGTAGTGCCCCTTGATTCCGCACTCATAACAGGTAACTCCAGCCTTGTCACCAGACTTGGGCAGCGCAGGTGCGCCATTTGGCCTTGGAGTATTGGGGTTGAAGTTGTTGCCATTAGGTCTTGGAGGTGTACGGTTGAAATTATTGCCGGTCAGGCGGTTGGGAAAGTTGGGACGCGGGGCAGGTGCAGGTGGCCTCATAGGTCTAGGGGCAAAACCCATAGGTGGATTTCCCCTTGGCTTCTGCGAGTTGCTGGAGTTGCCTTGATACATCATACGGCGCTTGCGGTTCTCTGCAGCTTGCTTTAGTTTGCCTTCCATCTGAATGGCAGAGTCTACCAATGACTCCAGGTCTGCAAAGGGAATGCTGACCAAGACACATTGCATCTCATCATGAAGTCCATTCAGAAACCTTTCTTGCTTCTTCTCATTGGTGTTGGTGTCATCTGGGGCATACCTAGACAAGGTAAGGAACTTGTCACGGTAGTCAACCACGGATAGGGAACCTTGCTTCAGATTTCTGAACTCATCTCTCATCCTTTTAACTAATCCCAAAGGAACATGGGCTTTGCTGAACTTGCTCTTGAACTCCTCCCAAGGCATCACATACCCTTGGGCTTGCATTGCACGAGTGCTATCCCACCAAGCTCTTGCGGCTCCAGCAAGATAGTGGGTGGTGTACAAAACCTTCTCATGTTCGCCAACTCCGGCGACTGCCAAATTATTCTCCATGGTGCGAAGCCAGTCATCAGCATCTAAGGGTTCTTCAGACTTAGTGAACATAGGTGGGTTGGTATTTTGGAAACTCCTTAACTTGGATCGGTGATCCCCATTGCCATTGTTCTCTCTTTCACCATGGCCATTTCCATTGCCATTGTTGTGGTTCATTGCCATCTGGGCTAGCTGCTGAAGAGTGGCCAAGTTAGCTTGGCGCTCAGCTCGGGCTGCTTCCCGATCTTCCATGATCAACCTTAGCAGTTGTGCTACTTCCGGGTTCGGGGGTGGGGGTGCTCGCGGCATCTGAAGATAATGGGTGTAAGACAAGAAGGAAAAACTAATTGCTAAGATTTAAATGTAACATATATGATGCAATTTTGTCTTACTAAGGCCTTAAGGGCCAAATTCATATTTCATTCAACAAACATCAAACATACCACACATACGAGTTTACACATTACAAATGGTCTACATCAAACCATTGCGACTCGTCTACTAGAGAGGGGGATACAACTCACACCTACACGAAGTGACTTAAAGGTGAACTCATACTAGATAACACGAGGCTCTCCAACTCTAGGCTCCTCGGGGTCTTCCTCCTCATCATCCACAATGAATCCATTCTCCTCGGGATCCTCCTCATCATCAAGGTCCTCCATGAAGTCATCCTCGTCACTAATGAGGGCATTATCCTCCTTGCGGAGATCAATGCCTTCCTCCTCTCCAAGGTGGCTCTCTAGATCCTCAATGTACTCAGTCAGCTCAGCCACATTGGCCTTCAACTCCTCAATGGTCTTATCCTTCTCATCGCGCTGGCGGCGAAGACTCTTGCGATCCCTCGCAAGGATCCTGATGGTGCTCCTTGCCTCCACAAGTGCGAAGTGCTCAAGGTTGGCCTTGGTACGGGCACGATCTGCCTCCTGCTGAGTGCAGTATAGCAAGAAGTCCATGTGATCGATGTATGAACTCGGCTCATTTTGCCCTGGCATGTTTGCGGGACGCCCTTCCGCATCACGCCGAGCAAAGTCCTTGAAGCGTCCTCCCTGAACCTCCTCAACGTGCAGTCCGCATAAGCGGGCGTGCATCTCCTGCATCGCTCGGACCAAACCATCGGCCCAAGTGTTCTCCACAAGCTCAAACTTGACCCTTGGAGAACCCAACATCCCCTTCTTGCCACGGCAACTAGCTCGGATGAGCCACCGTAGCTCTCCATCCGGGTGCTCATTGAGCACGGCTCCCTTGAATTCTGGGTACAGACGGTTCAGGAACAAGGTCAAAGTGGTGAGGTCGCGCTCGAAACAAAGGCTGCCACCTTGGCCCAACTGGTACTGCTCAGTGAATACCAGGGCCATCTACAAAATTTTAAATTAGTTCAAGTTAGTGATCAACTCAAGTGTGCAAAATTTTAAGTAAGCTAAAACTGAAGTATGTATAAAACTTTGCAACTAGAGAGGAAAGACTAAGCAATTTTTGCAACCGTTCTTGTATCTTTCTTTTATCAAGGTTTTGTTTTAACGCCCATTCTAACTAAGGTCTCCTATGGTCAACCTAGGCTCTGATACCAACTTGTAACACCCGAATTTCCAGAAATTCAAAGTGCCCGTTATGTATTCCACCACAATCCCAGAATCATTGTTGTGATACACATAACGTAGTTGGTAACCAGTTCCATAGACATTACAATACGAATAGTTCAAAAACAATGGTCATAATGACCAAGTTCACATTACAACACGGTATAGCAGCGGAGATAACGTCTTTGGGTCCATGCCTTCACCCTACAGGCAATGGTGACTCAGGAGATGATCTTAGTTCTGGTACTCATCTTCATAACCTTCCTCCGGATAATCTTCCCCATAGTCTGGCCAAGTTGATAGCCAGGGACACAGCCATGAGTACATTGGATGCACTCGCAAACCATCTTATAAACAAAATGATGAAGTAGATATGCAAGGTTGATATGGTGGACTAAGCACTAAGTTTATTTGCAAAAGCTAGTTTCATTTCCCAAGAATGTTCATTAGTAGAGAAGAAGATTTAATTCTCTAAGTTCAATCTAAAGAGGAACTTCAAGTGTTGGTCAACATCAATGTCAAGTCAAGTCATTCACCAAGTTCACCATAAGTTGTTAACATTCTTGACAAAAGTCAAGTACAGCTTGCCAACTGTCCATGACCGAGGATGCGGCTATTCGAATAGTTTGAAACCTCTGCAGAGGGGTACACTTTACCCACAAGATTCGATACATCTGCCGGGAGAAATCCACGGTTCGTCATACACAACGTATGCGAGGTTCAGATAATCAAACAAACTCTTTCACTTGCTCACTCTAGTACAGGATCCTTTCCTAGAGCCCGGGATACGGAAACCCCGTTCCGGCGCCTCTAGTTTTGCCCGCTCCGGAGTGCCGGATGAATGGAATTTCCACTCGGTTCAGAAGTACCCGCGCACGGTGCACTTCTATAAAGGATGATACAAGACCTCCCATACTAGGGTAAACAAGCTACGGACTAAGCCCCTTCCCATTTAGGGGTAATGTGGTCGTACGGTAATGGTTGGCTCACATGGTACATCACTTATTATCAATTGGCAAATACATTCCATAGTTATTAGTCAAGATTATTTTCCTTCATAAAACCATCATGTAGGAGAAATCTCCAATTCAATTTGTCAAGTTCGAGTCACCCATTTCAAATAGGGTTCCCCTTATAGGTGGCCTCAATTTTATTAGCGACTAAGCAACTATATAGAGTGATGATACCACTAAGTAAGGTAGGATTTAACTCAGCTGGATACTCTTGCTAAGCAAGGTACCACTACACAACTATCATTCTAAAGTAGCAATTCAATCATGCAATTTATTTAAAAACAAGTAGAATGCAATAGGAAAACTAGGCATTTGGAGTATGATTCAAAAGATGGCTTGCCTTGGTTGGCAAAGTGTCCTGGGTAGTCTTCTTCTTCTTGATAAAATCCCCCCTCAATATCCTCCTCAGCAACACTAGCGTCTAATAACGAATAAACAAAAAGCACACAATCACTAAACAATACTAACCACATTCCAAACACACATACTTGTTTTCAGACAATAAAGTTCATGTTAGATTTTATTGAGTTGGTTTGCAAGTTTTCTTCCAAGTTTTCATTAAGTGTGCAAGTTAGATTTTTCTACCAAGTGCTAAGTGTTGATCACCTCCTTAGCATTGGTATGGGACTAGAGGTATTAGGACTAGTTCAAGAGGAGAGTGATTAACTAAGTGGTTGTTAGTGGGGGTAACTATCAAACTAAGTGTTCAATAAGATCTATCATTTTATGCTACCACTAAGATTGGATTAGAAGTTAATGGAGGGTACTAACAAGGTTTTAGTTGAAGAAGACTGAACTAAATAGTATATAAGTTGACTAGTGAGGGCATAAGCCAAGTTTCAAAATTTTAGAAGGTTGAGACAATTTTCTAAAAATTTCCCAAGATTAATAAGCTACGGTCAAAGTATTTTTAGTGAATTCGATAACTAACTCAAATTGGATTATAACCAATTCCAGTGGCTAGATTATTTCCTAAGCTTTCCAACGAGTAATTATTTGCTAGGAATGGATTTGTAAAACTCTGGGAAATTTGAATTGAAAACTAGTGCTGAATTGAATTTGAAACAATTAATCGGGCGGGAAAAACGAATAACTGGAACGGGTCGAAACCTAAATGAAAGCTGGGCCGCACGCACAGGCTTTTACTAGGCCGGCCCACTAGGCTAAGCTGGTCGGGTGAGCAAGAAAAAAAAATATGTCGCTGGCCTGCCAGCGGGCCAGGCATGTCAGGCCGGCCTAACCGAATCGGTACGCACGGGGGAGGGTCGTCTTCTTCACGAGACTCACCGCGAGCTTGCAGTAACGAGGACGGCGATGGAGTGGGGCGGCGTAGAGGAAGGAGAGGCGGCGGCGGGATGTCACGGCGGCGGAGGAGAGGCTTCTCGGCCGCCCTGGACCGGCGGCAGGTCGGGGAAGCACTCCGGTCGCCGGGAACGCGCGGTGCCCTGGGAGCTCGGCCGGCTCCGGCGAGGTCGCTGCGAAGAGCTAGAGGGGAGAGGAAGATGTCTGGAGGTTTCTACCAGTGGTGTGGTTCTTTTCAGGCAAACAGGAGGGCCTTTTATAGGCGGGAGAGAGGGCGAGAGCTAGGGTTTCGGGAGGTGATCTCGCGGGAAAGTTTCGGGGCGCGGCGGCTCTGGCGATGCCGTTGGGTCACGGGGGCGGGTCGAGGGTGACGCGGCTCCTCCGCGCGCGTGCTGGCATCGCTCGATGACCTCTGCAACGGTCTCCTCGCGTGCGTACTGGTCGGTGACAGGGAGACGGAAACGGTGGCTTTTCCACCGTCCACAGCCGGGGTCCGGGCGGGCTCCCGTGAGGGATCGACAGCAGAGAAGTCTAGGGCATCGTCGGGTACACCTACACGTACGAGAACGTACGAGAACGGCGTCAGCCACAGTAGGTTTAGATTTTCTGAGATTTGGTTCACAGGTGTTCGACGAAATGCCTGAACCAACTCAAAATTCAAATTTTTGAAATCTGCCACCGTGGGTTGTCAAGGTATTCCTCAAGGACTCCAAAACTATTTTTGTCCTGAAGAAAGAAAAGGTTTTGCAAAAATTTTAATTCGAAAATGAGGTTCGGTTGCTGATTCAGATTCGGTTTTTGGCGGATGTTTGAGTGGGGTTCTGGTTTGAGTCTTTGTTTGAAAAACTTTGGTTGAGTAAGTATGTGATCTGGTCAAGCTCAACCAACTCACCACACACTGAGTTGAGTTGCAGAGAGCTTGATCTAAGTGTTCAAAGTAGGGTAGTGGTTAACTTTTTCTAGATCAACTTTTCTTCTCTTTTTCTTTATTTCTTTTGCTTCTGGTTCCTTTGGTCTTTGTGGTTCTTCTCTAATGCTTCTGTTAGTTAAGTGGGGATTAACTAAATATTTCACAACAAATTATAGCACACATGAAATCATAGAACAACCATTATTTAAATACTATGCATGCATGTGATATGAGACAAAAAGTTTTATCTTGGTCCTCATTTGGCATTTTAATTAATAAGAAATGGATTACAAATTTTTGAGTTGTTACACCATTTAGTAACATAATCAACAGCAACAAGTATATGGGTATAGCCTTTTGAAGGAGGAAAAGGACCCATAAAGTCAAATCCCCAACAATCAAATGGTTCAATAACAAGAGTGTAACGCATAGGCATTTCATTGCGTCTAGAAATATTACCAACTCTTTGACATTCATCACAAGATAAAACATACCTTCTGGCATCCTTAAAGAGGGTTGGCCAATAAAAACCTGATTATAGAACCTTCTGCGCGGTTCTATCTCCAGCATGATGCCCTCCATAGGCGCTGCTATGGCATTTTCTTAATATCTCTTGTTGCTCATATTCCGGTACACATCTTCTCATAATGCCATCAACTCCTTCTTTATATAAATGTGGGTCATCCCAAAAGTAATGCCTCAAATCATAAAAGAATTTTCTTCTTTGCTGAGCTGTAAAGGTCGGAGGCAAATACTTGGAAACAATAAATTTAGCATAATCAGCATACCAAGAAAGGTCTCGCGAAGTTACATTTATTGCAGCCAACTGTTCATTTGGAAAACTATCATTAACAGGAATAGGATCAAAGGAAATGTTTTCCAATCTAGACAAGTTGTCAGCCACAGGATTTTTAGCACCTTTCCTATCTACGATATGCAAATCAAACTCTTGTAAAAGCAACACCCATCTAATAAGCCTAGGCTTAGCATCCTTCTTAGTCATAAGATATCTAATATCTGTGTGATCAGTATGAATAGTAACTTTAGAATCAACAATGTAAGATCTAAACTTATCACATGCAAAAACAACAGCAAGAAACTCTTTCTCAGTAGTAGCATAATTCTTTTGAGCAGCATCAAGAGTCTTACTAGCATAATGAATAACATTCAACTTATTATCAACGCGCTGTCCAAGAACAGCACCAACAGCAAAATCACTAGCATCACATATAATTTCAAAAGGTAAATTCCAATCAGGTGGTTGAATAATAGGAGCAGTAGTTAAAGCCTTCTTAAGAGTTTCAAAAGCTTCCTTACAATCATCATCAAAGACAAATGGTACATCTTTTTGAAGAAGATTAGTAAGAGGCTTTGAAATCTTAGAGAAATCTTTAATAAACCTCCTATAGAAACCAGCATGACCAAGAATACTACGAATACCTTTAACATCTCTAGGACAGGGCATTTTCTCAATTGCCTCCACTTTCGCTCTGTCAACTTCAATACCTCTTTCAGAAATTTTATGTCCAAGGACAATTCCTTCATTTACCATCAAGTGGCATTTCTCCCAATTAAGAACAAGGTTAGTTTCTTCACACCTCTGCAAAACTTTATCAAGGTTGTGCAAACAATTATCAAAAGAAGTTCCATAGACGGAGAAATCGTCCATGAAGACCTCCACAATTTCTTCACAAAAGCCATGAAAAATAGCAGACACGCATCTTTGAAAAGTAGCAGGAGCATTGCATAAACCAAACGGCATACGTCTATAAGCATAAGTTCCATAAGGACAAGTAAAAGTGGTTTTCTCTTGATCATCCTTCTTAACAGCAATTTGAGATAAACCAGAATAACCATCAAGGAAACAAAAATGAGTATTTTTAGACAACCTTTCTAACATCTGATCTATAAACGGTAAAGGGTAATGATCTTTCTTAGTAACTTTGTTTACCTTCCTATAATCAATGCACATTCTATAACCAACTACTACCCTTTGAGGAATAAGCTCGTTATTCTCATTAGGCACAACAGTCATACCTCCTTTCTTAGGAACACAATGAACAGGACTAACCCATCTACTATCAGCAATAGGATAAATAATACCAGCATCAAGGAGCTTTAATACCTCATTTCTTACCACATCCTTCATCTTGGGAATTAGGCGGCGTTGATGTTCCACGACTGGCTTCGCGTCTTTCACCATATTAATGGCATGCTGACATAAAGTGGTAGAAATCCCTTTTAAATCATCAAGAGTATATCCCATAGCTCCTCGATGTTTCCTCAATATCTCCAATAATCTTTCTTCTTCCTTTCCTGAAAGTTTAGAGCTAATAATAACAGGATATATTTTCTTATCATCTATGTAAGCATATTTAAGATTATCAGGCAAAGGTTTTAATTCAAACAGAGGATCTTCCTTAGGTGGCAAAGTGGTACCAAGATCCTCCACAGGTAGATTATGCTTGATTAATGGTGGTTGACGAAGAAGAATATCGTCAATCTCTTCCCTTTCCTTGCTGAAAACATCACTTTCGTGATCTTCCATGAATTGCTGCAAGACATTATTAGGAGCAAGAGCAATAGAAGCAAGCTGTTCAACTCGAAAACTTTCATTAGGCGTGTCATTTTCATAAGAAGTCTTAGCAAACTTGGAAAAATTAAACTCATAAGACTCTCCATTAAACTTAGTAAAAAAATTCTCTTTCTTACAATCTATCACGGCGCCACAGGTGCTCAAAAATGGTCTACCAAAAATAATAGGACAAGTTTTACTAGCCTCCTTACCAAGTACTAGAAAATCAGTAGGGTATTTAGTCTTACCGCAAAGAACTTCCACATCTCGAACAATACCAAGAGGCCAAACAGTTTCTCTGTTAGCAAGCTGAACAACCACATAAAATATCTTCAAGTTCACAAGCGCCAATCTCGTGCATGATTTCTTTGTAAAGCTCTAAGGGGATAGCACTTGCACTAGCACCAATATCACATAAACCATAATAGCAATGATCTCCAATCCTGACAGAAATAACAGGAACACTTGTTTTCCTATGCTTTTTAGGATGTGAGAGAATGTTAGAAGCATCTTCACAAAAAAGAATATATTCATCCCCTACATCTTTAGTAACAAGATCCTTCAATATAGCTACAGGAGACTTAATAGTAATTTGCTCATCAGGTTCTGCAGCTTTCTTAGTACTTTTATTAGACACACTTACCAAAATAGAATACTTCTTTACCTTCGCAGGGAAAGGTGTCTTCTCAAAATAAGGCTCAGGCACAATGCTATCAACAGTACCAACTTCAGTAGCTGCAGCAGGTATATGACTAATAGAATCTTTATAAGGCGCATGATATTTGTTCCAATCTTTCTTTGGAACATCAATATAAGAGGCAAAGGCCTTAAGACAATTAGCAAGTATTTGTGAATCAAGACCATAAGCAGTGCTAACACTATGAAAGTCATCGGTCCCCATAAAAGATTTAATGCATTCATAATCATAGTTTATACCTGACTTCCTACCTTTGTCGTTTTCCCATCCTTCAGCATTCTCTTGTATACGGTCAAGAAGTTTCCACTTAGCATCTTCTTTCATATGAGTAAATGATCCAAAGCAAGAAGCATCCAAATAATCCTTATCAGGAAGAGTAAGCCGCGCATAAAAATTATCAATAACAATATTATTGGGGAGCTCATGAATGGGGCATTTGAGCATTAGTAACTTCAATCTCCCCCACGCTTGGGCAATACTCTCTCCATCATGAGGCCAAAAATTATATATCCAGTTACGATCTTTATGAATTTCACTTGGAGGATAAAACTTGGAATAAAAGAGAGGTACAATATCCTCCCATGCCATAGATGGACCATCTTGGAGTAGTCGATACCACTCTTCAGCTCTGCCTTTCAATGATAATGAGAATAGTTTCTTCTTGACCTGGCTTGGTGAAATACCTGCACATCTGAACAACTCGCATAATTCATGTATAAATAATAAGTGATCACCCGGATGGACAGTTCCATCTCCTGAATAGCAGTTATCCATAATACGCCCAACAATTTTCATAGGTATCTTAAAAGGATCAATTTCAGCAGGCGGTGGTGGTGGTGGTGGTTCATCCACATGTGCAGCAGTAGTAGTAGATGTGTTTCCAAATAGGAAACCAAATGGAGAGTTCTCCATAGCAGAGTAAAATAAAAATAAAAGACAAAATAAAAACAATACTCATAGCGACGGTTACCTTTACCAATTCCACTCTTTAATAGCGCTACACTCCCCGGCAACGGCGCCAGAAAATAGTCTTGATGACCCACAAGTATAGGGGGTGTATTGTAGTACTTTCGATAAATAAGAGTGTCGAACCCAACGAGGAGCAGAAGGTGTTGATGAGCGGTTTTGATCAAGGAATCACTGTAAATACTAGCAAACAGGTTTTCAGGGGTATTTGGTAACACGAGTAAATAAAATGCGAGTAAATAAAAGATAGTAGTAACAATTGCAGCAAGTGGCCCAATCCTTTCTTCAGCAAAGGACAAGCCGGTTGTGTACTTATAATAACCAAACGTTCTCGAGGACACACGGGAGTTTCTGGCAAGAGCTTTCGCTTCATAAAGCCAATAGTCTTTATTGGTTTGATAGTTGTTATGGGGGTGAACCTGTGCTAGCGCACTACCCTTACTAGGATAAATACACACTTGTGATTATACCCCTTGCAAGCATCCACAAATACAAGAAAGTAATTAAGATAAATCTAACCACAGCCTTAAACTCTAAGATCCTACGCTCCCTGGTGCAATGGTTTTCCAACGGAGGTTTAGGTTTCTGTCACTCCAGCAACCCCACAATCGGTAGCCAAATACACAATGCATCTCACTAGGCCCATAAATGGTGAAGTATCATGTAGTCGACGTTCACATGACACCACTAGTGAAATAGCACCACAACAATATCAAACCATTAAATATTTCTCAACAATAATTCACTACTAACATCTTGACTTCTCCCATGTCCTCAAGAACTAAACGAACTACTCACAAGACATCATATGGATCATGATCAGAGGTGAAATAATGGTAAATAACAATCTGAACATAAACCTTAATTCAACGGTTCCACTCAATAGCATCAACTACAAGAGTAATCAACACCGGGAAAGTTTCCCCTATGAATTTAACAAGATCCAACTCAAGATGTTACAGCGGGATGGCGTGGTGATGGTGGAGATGAAGGTGCTGGTGATGGAGATGATGATGATCCCGATGAAGTCCGGTGCAATGATGATGATGATGGCGACGATCTCCCCTCTCCGGGAAGGAATTTCCCCGGCAGATTTCTGCCTGCCGGAGAGCTTTTCTCTCTCTGGTGTTTTCCGCCCCGCAGAGGCGGCGGTGTCTAACTCTGAGCCCCCCTTGACTTAGGTTTTCGAGGACGATGAAGTACGCGCAGGGGCGAGACCAGAGGTGGGCCAGGGCGGCCTCACACAGGGCTGGCGCGGCCAGGGGTCTGGCCGCGCCACCCTGGCGTGTGGGCCCCTCCTGGCTCCTCTCGACTCCTCCTTCTGGCTTCCTGAGTCTTCTGGGAAAATATAATTTTCTGGTATTTTTCTGGAATTTTCCTGATCTTCAAAATATGGTCCCTTGATGGTCCTTTTTCCAGCAGAATCCTGACTCCGGCAGCAACTCCTCCAAAGATCATCAAACATGTGAAAACAAAGGAAATAATAGACCCCCCGACGGGAAAAACCAAAAGACCCGATCACTCCTCCAAAGACCTGATCTTCAAAATACGTTGGAGGCCTCCTCACGCCAGGGCGGCGCGGCCAGGGGCGAAGACCAATGTAGCTGCCATAAAAAAGAAGGAGGATCTGGCGCTCTTGACCACCGATACATCGTCGATGTGCGCCGAGGTGAAGGCGTGGCACAAAGCGCAGTGCAACATGATCTTGGCCGAGATGCGGCTTCCTCCTACGGCGACCTTAGCCCCGCCGCCAGAGCCGAACCCACCAAACGGCGCAGCACCCACTGCTGGACGCGGCGACGATGTGGAGGAGACGATCCACATTTGATTTCCGTGTTGTAATATGCACGTTTAATTACGGCTACATTTTGTGGTGAGTATACGAACTCGCGGCGGGAATGATAAAATTTAAACTTTTTGGACCGAAAGTATGTTGTTTTGGACCGCGTCAGGCTTTTGGGGCAGCGTGGAAAACCGCCGCGCCCCATACAAAATTAAGGCCCCTCCCCCCCCCCTGCCGCCCCAAACGATCTTGCGCCGGTGGCCGTTGTGTGGGGGGGGGAGATGCTCTTAGAATTAGTTTGCAGGATAATGGATGAGTCATATCATGTACACATCAAAAGGCACGCGATTAGGTTTAAAAAGGCATGCCAGGAGGCGCCGGGAAATTCGTCAGGGTTAGGAGATGCACTGAACCGAATTAACTTTGAATGTACGCGCGCGGCTGACCTAATTTCTTTTCTACGCGCTTTTAACTTGAAAGCCGTGTCGCTAGCGATATTTTCATCTCCTTGGCCTTTGTCAGTTGTTAGGTATTGTTTCACTTTCTAGCTCTAGCCATAGCTCAATTATATTACCGCAATGATCGATGTTGCTTAAGATAACCGAGAGGACGCGTGTGTACAATCCCTCCACTCCTGGAAAGGCAGCTAGGTACTAGCTCAAATTGTACTCTAGCGCAATCATGGTGTTCACGATAAGGACGACTTGGACGAGGAGAAAGAGATAAGCCGATCGACTTGGTGAGTCCCGACAGACAGAAACGGGCCCAAAGAAAGACTACGCTGGCATGCAGGGGCAGCATCACGTGCCGTGCCGGTCGGTGAGCACCCCACCACCCTCAGCTTGACACACTGACGTGTCCCCTGCTTCTGCTGCATCCACCACATGGGAGCGGCCCGCCCCATCCGAAAGGTTCCTTGGGTGATAGCTGATCGCCAGCAAAAGCCCCCAGCTGCACGTAGGAATGCTACTTCCTCCGACTCATATTACTCTTCGCTAATATAGATGTATCTAACACTAAAATATATTTAGATACATCTATATTAGCGAAGAGTATTATGGGTTGGAGAGAATACCTAACTTTCCGCTTCCGGAGTTCACATGATACGCACACACACGATCCTGTTTTGATAACATTGGACCAGGTGGACAATATAACAAGCCCATATTTTTAGCCACGTACTCTCTCCGTTTGGATATATAAGATGTTTTAATTTTGTGAAGTGAATATATTTAGACATCTTTTAATGTATAGATTCGAATGAACAGTGTCAAAAAAAGTATAGATTCGAACGAACCTATACATTAAAAGATGTCTAGATACATTAGCTTCACAAAGCTAAAACATCTTATATTTCTAAATGGAGGGAGTATAATTATTTTCGGGTCCTCAAGGAGTCATCGATTGTAAGATACTAAGATTGTTATTTCTTCGAAAAGATAATAGAAAAGGCTCATTAATTAAAATTACTCGATCAATCAAATGCACCATGCTATTTTCACTCTTCACCTAAGATAGCCTCGATCTCATGATCTCCTTCAAGGCTCCAAGATACTCCAGCAGCTGAATTCACCACTAACTAGTCCAGCAGCTGAATTATTCTTCAATCGTGCTCCTCACGATATTATTATCGATGCTTGCGTGTAGCTGTGCATGACGACCACACGAATTAAATACCGGTCGACGCCACTTGTGGACGTACTATCACACCTCAAAAAAGCTACACACTAAAAATCATCTAGATATATATCAAAAAAGCTAAAAATATCTTATATTTTAGAACGGAGTGAGTACTATTTACTCTATGATGAATTTCTGATTTGTTATTTTCTAATAGAGATGGACGCCCTAATTTATACGCGGGTTAGTTTACAGAAAGCTCGCGTCGTCGATTCGCAAAGGGTGCTGATGTGCCTATCCAACATTTGTGGTGAATATAACAGCGTGGACGTCAAGTAGCCATAGAAAATTCAGTCGTCCAAAGAAGGTCGCGTTCCTCCCAGGCGACCACGCTATCATGCGATCTCTGGTGCTAAGAACATGAACTCAACATAAACAATCAGCCTTAGCGCTTAAATTAAGCCACTTGGTGACTGCAGGTCTGCAGCCACCGATCCTCATTTTTATACGCTCTCTGTTGACGCTGCCAGCGGGCGATAGGATGAGCTGTATGCATGATAACTAACCGCTAGTCCAACCACAGTTCAGGTTCTACCGATTACAATAGGAATAATTGGAGACACCCTGGTAATCTCTAGGGTATCATGATATTTTACTATACCTTTTTCGTGAATTGAAATACACATATATTATACAATAAATATATGTACTTTGAAACTAGGATCGACAAGATTTGGTCAGGGCAGCCGCTATAGCTGGTAGCGGTCAATCGTGTTGCATTGTTCAGTCATCTTTCCACACAATCTCTTGGATGACTGACTTAAATTCTTCTGCACGCTTTCTAGAAGAAATGGAACTGATCATACGGTAGCATAGCTATAGCTAATAGCAGCTAGGCAAACGGAGATTTAAGTCGTAGATTTGGTATGGACGTTTATATTTATCTGTATTTATTTTAAGATTATTTGGTGATATTCTTTCAGTGATAATTGACGTGTCCGTCAATAGCGAGGCGACTTGGTGACTTCTTTAAACCCAAGATTTGCCGGCTCATTCCTTTAGATATAATGCGTGCATGCATTTATAAAGGTAAGTGTATGTTTGTTTACGTGTTTGATGTACTGTGTTAAAAAAACACTATTAGCAGCTAGACATCGGAGCTGTTGATACGACATATCTTTTCCGTCCAGAAATGAATCTTGCCTTGCGTTGCGCGGCAACCCCCTAGAACGCAATCACGGAACGGAGATCGATGGAATAAGGGGGAGAGGCTATCACGTTCCGTTCCGTCCAACTGCTTATACTAGTACAAGTCAACAGCGTGCAAAGCGGAGTTGCCCACGTTGGCCGTACCGCGTCAGGGCTTCAGCTCCACAGGTTTTTTTCCGCGGCGAAGAAAGCGCGGGCGGAGACCGCCGTCCGACGATGGAATACGCCGGCGAAGTATGCTCGAACCGGCGACGCGCGCGAGGCCGCCTGCCGTGACTAGTCGCCAGCTCGCTAGCGGCCGAGATGCGGACGAGTCGTGGAACAGAGAAAGAGAGCAGAGCAGCAAAGGTGAGGAAAAGGCCACTCGGATCTTCCCGTCGTAGGGTCGTCGTCGTTGCATTTCGTGCGAAATTGGTGATTAGCAAGCTCGTAGAGCTATACTTGTACACTTGTACTTGCTCCGTTTGATGATGATTACGTCGTTGCTCGAGCTTCTTCGAAACTTTCGAGGTAACACACACGAGAAGGCTATAGAATTTCACTAATCGATGTTATTCGGTTTATTTGAGATATTTGAAAACATTATTTTAGAGTTTCAAAAAATTCAGAAAAATTGAGATGTTTTATGTTGACAATGGTGTAGTCTACCAACGTGTAAAATTTGAAATCGAGATACCTTATATTTTGGGCTGCACAAAAAAAAAATTCTGACAGATTTTGAGATTTTGAAAATCTGCACTGTTCGTTACTATAGATGTCAGAATTTGTCATTATTACAGAGCTCAAAGCATAAGGTATTTGGACTTGAAAATTTGCACAATTGTTAATCTACATGTAGATTTAATTCAGATTTTTTTTTAAACTTTAAAATTGTTATTTTCAAATTTTTCAAGAAAACAAGCTATAAATAGCTCGAGCTACATTTGTGGTTTCTGAGGCGAGCTCATCTTATTCTAACACCATTTGTACAAGACGTACGTTCATATATATACAACCTCCTGCATTATCATTAACATGGTCCGGCAACACATAGCAAGAAAGAGGAAAAGGCGTTCTACAGAGCAGAGCCTAAACCATGGGTTACACACAAACCCTCCTTTGCTAAATCTATGTTAGTTGGCTTTTCGATCGGATTGGCCCGGTCAATTCGATTACTCGCGGGGGTTTTTGTGGTTGGGGTGTTAGATTTGTGGCTCAGCGATTGAGATAGTATAATGGTTTAACTTGATTTAACATATTTTTCAATCTTGATGCCCACTTATTATCATGATCGACTCCTCTTATGTTTTCTTTTTCAGTAAATAGGCATGCGCCTAGAGCTGGTTTTATTGGTTTTCATTGTGGCGGCGTTGAGTGCGGCAGCGGGCTGTTCGCCCCTCCTGGTCGCACCATGGTCGGTGAGGCCGGTTTCGCAACTTCCTCCTCAAGCACATCTGCCACCGCCGACACTTTTTTTCATGGTATCCTCATTATCTTCGTCCAACATTCTTCGTCAAACATTCAACCCTTTGTAAACTCCCCCGTGCAAAGTAGCGGAGCTATCTATACCTAATAATAAAGTACACAAGGATTCTATGGTTTGGTTTTTTCTAAAACTTCTTTGGACCAATATACCCTCCCACCAAATCTCGCACAATTACCATGGCACCGTGCAGCCCACGATAGGAGGCGTCTAGACCGACGAGCCTCATCGAAGTTAGAGTCGAACTCTGTCGACCCAAACCCTGTCCCGCACGGAAACTGCTGATCGATCGTACACTTCGTACGTTGTAAGCTAGATGGCAGCTGAATCCGGCTCGAACCTCATCAGTCTTGAACACGATCTAGCTAGCCTGTCTTGAAATAACTATGACCATCATGCAAAACTATAGATCGGTTAGTTTCCCAGCATCCCCGCCCTCCCGCGATGGATCAAACAGCTAGCCGGCGCCGATCAAACAGCCGGTCAGCTCACCATGGCCAAGGACAACGAGTGCTATGGTTACTAGGAAAACACCGATGGGATTGGAGCCGGATTAAGATGACGGCGGGATGCTCGAGGACGCCACACCGTGGCTTCCACAACGGGTGGTAGGATCACTAGGAGGATATGGTCGGATTGGAGCCTGACGAGGACGTTGTCGGGTTGCTCGAGAAGGTCACCCGACACGTACGAGGATGCTCGACGATGTGGGACTGGAGCCAGGATGAGGATGACGTCGGGCTGCTTGAGGAGGCCACGCCTGTGGTGGCTCGGTATGGCCAGCAACAATGAGCACGCGATCGATCAAAACGCCCAGTCGGTGGCTCGCCATGACCTGCGACAGCGAGTGCAAAGACACCATGACAAAGACGAGGACGACGAGGGACTAGAGCCGGCGTCGGGCAGCTCGAGAAGGCTACGCCGCCGCAAGAGCACGACGAGGATCATTAGGTGAGGAAGAAGGTGGGCAGGAGCAGTACAGTCCCACGTACATGGCCTAGGAGGACGGCCGCGATAACTCCGCGAAGTCTGAACGAGGCAAAGGTGGCCACTGAACCTGTTGGTACTCGCACGCCTCCTCTTCCCCTCTCCATCCGGATGCATGTCCCTTTTTTTATTTGCCTAACAATAGACGGAAATCCCCTCCTACTATCCATATGTGCAGCTCGCAATATACACCAGCCAGAAGTTCAGCTCACCTGCACAACTGCAACTAGGAAAATTGTCTGATGGCTAACGCTCCCGGATGTCGGTTATGTTACATGTAGTGATCGACGCTGCGCCTCCGCTCGCTTCTCCATCGACAGCTGCGGGGCGCTCGCCTGGGTCCATCCGGCTGCTAAGCCTCTAGCATATTGTTATTTTTCCCATACATCTTTAAACTGATGGAAACATATATTTTGTCTGCATAAATGTTACAGTCTTCTTACTTTGTTCCAGAAATCAATACGTGACAATTCTCTCTGCAGCAAAAGCAATATTTATTTCACTAATGATGATTTTTTTCTTATAGCTGCATGTGGTTTTGGAAATTCCAGGTACACCGATGGTTGCAGAACTCCATCAAATTGTATCTAAATTATAAAATGAATGCTTTATCAAAGTTATATGAAACCCAGCTACTTATATGTACTATGCCAGCATTGGGCTATAGTATTTATCGAGCGACGTGTTCCATCTAATGCTCTGTATCGCCAAGGTTAGTCTTATGCTTTCCTAGCTGTGGGTGATCTATACTGTTCGGTCTTAATGGTAAACAAATGTTCAGTATTTAGTTATTACCATGGTTGACTGGTAAGACTGACCTTATACATTATGTCCAGGAAGTAATACAAAGATATAAGGTTAATAGAGCTGAATAGCTGATGCACGTTTTTTCTTCAAAAGAGGCTTCCGTGTAACTGATGTATCTGCATCATCAACACTGAACTTTAACACAGTGATATTGCAAAAAATGTTGGCTTCTTCTTCTTGTCGATCTGATGTTTTTTTTAAAGATTCGCGATATTTGCATGTAGTTTTCCAAATTTAACATTGAGGGATTATTATTAACTCTTAAATTTTTACATAAGAAGAAACTAGATTGGAGTATGTGCTAAGTATTTTGTTTTTGAGAGGTTGACATATGGCGGAACAAGTGAGAGTAGACGTCTATAATTGGGTGAGACCTAAGATAATTCAAGTGGTATGGAATCAAATCTAGATAAAATCTGAAATGTTTGTAATGGTAATTTTAGACACATGAAAAAAAAATGGTATTCTTAGATGAGGGTAAACACTTTCAAAGTATGTGTCTACCTAAGCATATATCCTTTGATTTTGCCTCGTTGCAACGCACGGGCATATTTCCTAGTCTATACTTCACGGTGTAGCCCCCCCCCCCCCCCCCCCCCCCCCGGCCCAAGATTAATACCACCTCATATTTGGCATTTTAAACTAAAAGACCATATATTTGCCTCATGTCCCCCAATAGTGACACAAAATGTCTACGGTAATAAACATGGAAGTGTGGTTGATGAAATCTGTCATATCGGTTGCATATCAAAAGATACGTGATAAAGTTACCCAACAAATATGTGCTTTCGGTTCGCCTGCTGCAAAAGAGGCATGCATGTCTTGTTGTCGACGAAGTGACTGTCGTATCAGCGCCCCGGCCGGTGATGATACTTCCGTGTTTCTGCATATCTTTCTGTGGCTGAAATTGCCAAAGATCACCAAAGCAAAACCGTGTACTACCTTTCTTTTAGTGGAGACCACTTCGGCACTAGGTGCGTTCCACCAATGGTACAGTACCGTACTGTCCGTTCCAGCTCGTGTCGTGTGCTCGTGGGAGGAAAATCTTCGTTGTCAATCATCATGACTTCCGTACTATTCCGTTTGCCGTGATCATCATCTTCATAAAGATGGTGTGAGTGGCGTTACACGCGATTTCCCACCATGTACCCCATAAGACGATCAAGGCGCAGTACACACGAAATGAAATGATGGGGACGTTCTAAGTGCTAAGGAATGTGCGAGGACCCGATCGCGCGTCGCGACACGCCTGTCGGCCAGCTTGTGTCCGATCCGACGAGGTGTTATGCATGGTGTGAGGAGACACCACCGATGAACACTCGCGCACAATCGCACATGCGCGGTTCTCGACACGAAGTCGTGCCACTCAGCCATATTGAGCTCACTTCACGTCCCTGGCCTTCGTTAGTTAGGTATTACTCCCTCCGTTTCAAAATATAAGATGTTTTAGCTTTGTGAAGTAAATGTATCTAGACATCTTTTAGTGTGTAGGTTCACTCGAATAGACACACTAAAAGGTGTCTAGATACATTTATTTTACAAACCTAAAACATCTTATATTTTGAAACGGAGGGAGTATTTCACTGTCTAGTGGATCTAGCTCAATTACCGCAATGGTCGATGTTGTTTAAGATAAGCGAGAGGACGTGTATACAAAGCCTCCACTTCCATATTATCTCTTTTGAGGACTGGCCTCATCTGTTGTGCACGCGCGCATTCTAGAAGGTTCCGAGACGTTATAACTGAAACTGAGTATACATAGCAGCTTAGCACCTACGACATGTTTGATGTTTAAGCTGAAGCTGTTGCTGCGACGTACGTACAGTATTTGTTGCGTCCAAATAAGGGGGAGAGGCTATCACGTTGCGTGCAACCGCTTATAGTTACAGGTCAAGCAGCGTGCGAGGCGGAGTCGCCACGTTGCCCGTACGCCCGTCCACGTTCGCCGTACCGCGCCCGCCACCACAGATTGTTTTCTTTCCGCTAGCGGACGAGGCGTGCTGCAGTTGCGGCGAAGAAAGCTCGGGCGGAGACAGCTGGACGCGGGAGTTGGAACGGAATACGCCGGCGAATATGCCTCGGACCGCCAAGCGCGACAGGTCGCTCGCTCCCTAGCGGTCGACACGCGGACGAGCAACTGTACGTGTGAGAAAACGCCACTACGATCTCTCTGTCAGTCGGTCATTTTCGTTTCATTTCGTGGGAAAAATGGTGGCAGCGAGCTGGACGAGTTGTACTTGTACACTTGTACTTGCTCCGTTTAGCGAGTCGTTGCTCGACCGTTTGGAAATCGACACTGGAGCTTCATCGAAATTTTCGAGGCTAGAGAGGGAAGAAGGTTATAGAATTTCGATTATCGCTGTCTGCTTAGCGAATAGGTCTGTGGGAGGTATGTGATGTGCTCTGCTGGGTCATGTCATGCTCGTACGTAATTATAGTCACTAACTTTGCGACTTGGCGGCTCGCGAGTGCGAGGGTTTACCTGAATCGATTAGAAATATCACCCATACGGCGCGGAGCGGCCGAAAGTCACGCGAGAAGCTCGAATTAATTACTATACAAGGGAAGCAAAGCATAGGCTAGGCTAGCTCATCTTATTCCAACACCGATTTGTACATAACTAGGTTCGAATATATATATACAACCTCCTGCATCATCATCATCATCATGATTCATGCACAACCACACAACAAGAAAAAAAAAAGAAGGCGCTCTCTAGATAAAGCCGGAGCAGAGCCTAAACCGGGGGTTAAGGAGCCGCTACTGCTCTTCCTCTAATTAAACATTACTCCATCTACCGCCGTACCGCGATACTTACAACTGTATCTGCGCGGCGTCGTATTGTACAAAAAAAAACCGTACTGACAGGAGACGGCGTCGGCCGGTGTGTCTCGCCGCCGATCTCTATTTCTCTACGGACTCGGTGATCTCCGATAACACGGTCTGAATTGTCTCTGCTAGCTCTGACGCTGAGTCTCTGGTCGAATCCAAGCTGCCGTTCAGGTTGGCTGCTCCATCGCTCGGGATCCTCCGCCGCTCACGATCCACGGGTGGCCTGCATTATTTACAGAACAAACAAAATTAATCTCTGGATCTAGACGCGGACAGAAACTTCCAGAAAACAGCCTCGATCGGCAGGGATTTGCGCGTGTGCTTACGTAGGACTTGCTCGGCGGAGAAGCGCCGCCACTCGTCGCGGCACATCATGCGCCGCATGAGGTCCTTGGCGGCCGGGGACACGCCGGAGAACAGCCTGGGCGGGAACCTCACGCTGCCCCGCATCACCGCCGACAGCACGTCCTTGGCCGTCTCGCCGCCGAACGGGAGCGCGCCGCCGGAGAGCAGCACGTACATCACCACGCCCGCGCTCCACACGTCCGCCTTCTCGCCGTAGTCCTCTCCGGAGACCACCTCTGGCGCCACGTAGTGGGGCGTGCCCACCAGCCCCTCCGCTCGCCCCCCGTCGACGCCGATCCACGCCGCCGACCCGAAGTCCGCCAGCCTCGCGCGCGGGGAGACGTCGTCCCCGCCGACATCGTCCTCCACGTCGAGGACCACGTTGTCGGGCTTCACGTCGCGGTGGGCGACCCCGCGCCGGTGGCAGAGGGCCAGCGCCTGCGCGACCTGCGCGACGATGTCGGCGGCGACGGGCTCCGGCACGGGCGCGCCGCGCCGGCGGCGGACCCAGTCCAGCAGGTCCGGGCCGGAGCAGAGGTCCATGACCATGTGGGTCCAGGTGTCGTCCTCGTAGACCGCGTGCACTTGCACCACGCCCGGGTTCCCCGCGCCGGCGAGCTGGGCCAGCTTCGGCTCGAGCTCGGCCAGCTCCCGGTCGAGGTCGTCGGCGAGGATGGAGCGGTCGACGGACTTGACGGCGAAGGCCTCGCCGGTGGAGCGCGAGGTGCAGCGGTGGACGACGCCGAACCTGCCGCGGCCGAGCTCCTGCCCAATCTCGTAGTCCCTGTTTAGCTCTGCACTCATAGTTCAGTGATTGTCTTGTGAAATTTCTGGTTAAGCCGATCCGAAGGGAGGGGGTGGCCTTATTTAACGACACAGCGCAGCGTACGGGCTAGCGGAATATTCGGATCCTGCCCGTCCGGGGAACCGCATTTCCTACTTTTCCCATTTTGCCCTCTTCTAGACCATTACGTATGGACCAGAAAGCTGGTTTCGTTTGTGATTTCTTAAATCTTTTCTTCACGCATAATTTACCCTTAAAATATAATTAAGTTCAACACATAAATTGCAAGAAAAGGAAACAAAAAATGTGTATGAACTACAAGGATAAGAAACTAAAAAACTCGGTATATACTCCTTGTTTTGAAATTAATTGACTCAACTTTGTCTGAATTTGTATATATCTAGATTAGTGCTACATAAAAATCTAAAAAAGTTGAGCCAATTAAATTAAAACAGAGGGAGTACACTTTGTAGAATATCTTGAGACCAATTGTAAGTAAACATCTTACTCATTCTCAAAAAAGTAATCATATTACTCCCTCTTATCCATATTTGTAGAATATCGAGGGGCTGAGCCGCACCGAGCGCCCCGAACTAGGCGCCATGTCGCCCTTGCGGCCACAGGGTCGCCAAGGTCGCCGACGAAGGAGGGGCCACCACCTTGGCGTCCATCTCCGCCGAACAAGCCTTGTCGTCCAGGGGGCGCGAAACTCCGGCATAAAATCCCGTCGCGCGCGGAGGAAGAGGCCGTTGTCACTACCAGTCGCGCCCGGGGATGAGAGCCCGTCATCCGCCGACCATCTCCGCGGTCAGCTACGTGACCATTGACCAACATCATCCTTCGGCTGGACGGGGGGAGCAGGGGTGGATGGGAAGGAGGAGCGCGGCGACTCTAGGGTTCCCTCATATCCATATTAATTGTTGCTAATTTAGTATAACTATAGTTTGGAGAGAGTAGTTACAAATAAATTAGGCATAAATCGTTTCGAACAATACATCGTTTACATACAAAATTTGTACTCCCTCCGACCCATATTACTCTTCGTCAATACGGATGTATCTAGACACATTTTAGTGATATATACATACGTATTAGCGAAGAGTAATATGGGTCGGAGGGAGTACTGATATCAGCCAAGCCGTCACCTTCAGTGTCGTTGAATGGGAGCCACTCTGACTTAATGACGAGGTTATCTATAGTGCTGATGCTTCTAACAGGTGTCTCTGGGTGGCCGGTGGGGCCAAATGCATCAATGATTCATCCCCAATAACAAACACATCCATAATGCAAGCAACCAACACTTGTGACGATAGGGGTCGTCCGATTCAAGAAAAGATAATTTGATAGAAGAAAACAATGAGCGCCTTGACCTCAGTGGGTGTACACAAGAAATATGTTTCTCTGTATCCATTCTCAGTTCCCTTGCGTTGGAGCTACGGAGTATGTTATCTTCTACATTCATCGAGAAGAGATGCATATCGAAAAAATATCGTGAGAGCAGGTCGTACGTATATAATTTTAATGGTAGACAGCAGATAGTTCTGCTCCCACTTGACTTAATTACTTAAGATACAAGGGAATCTGATTAGGTAGTAGCTGGATGACATTGTTGTTGTCCGCTAACAAAAACAAAGCTGTTTTATCGTCAACTTGAATCTGCTGATCTGCGATGCACCCACGTTAGGCCTTGTTTACTTCTAGGGTATTTGAGGGGATAGGAAGGGATTATTTTGAATCTCGGAATTTCCCGATAGGTTGTTTACTAGTCCGGGTTTTGAGGGGATAATCCCGAGATATCCCCACAAATCCCCTCCACTCTAGTGTATTTTTGGCTAGATAGAAAACTCTCCATCATGGTAGAGTATTTTTGGGGAAGAGTATTTGAGGGGATTTGAGAGTATTGGGTGAACATCAAATCCCCACATATCCCCACATCTTTCGGGGATGAAAATACCAGAGAAGTAAACAAGGCCTTAGGTGGTGGGACGCCGTGACAGCGCGACACGGACGGCTTTAATTCGGTGGGGCCTCCGTCCCACCGGGCGGAGGATCAAATGGCGATAAGCAGAAACGCCACCGCCTCAGAAAAATAAATAAACAGATACGCCAGTGCGTGGTGGCCAACTGTAACGTCGCCTCCAAGTAACGGCTTTTCGCGAAGCCCTGCGGCCGTATGCGCGGGGACCCTTTCCGGACGCCCAAAGTACGGCCCAGCGCCACCACCAATCCTGAACCAGCACATAGGCGCCCGTGACGCGTCTCGGCCAATCGGATGGCTACACGTACGCGCGGTGGGACCGACGTGTCCCCTCTTGACGGTGACGGATCCCAGCGCGCCGTGCGTTAACAGTAACGGACTGGTGGGAGACGGCGAGGCGTTTGAGCTGATACGAACGGGCGGTTATATAAGGCGTGCCGTACGTATACGTGGCCGGTGCAGCAGTGCATCCGGTCCTGTTTTTGTTTGGTCTGTGAGTTGTGACACGCACGGCACTAGCCCCGCGACGTGTTCGCCGCGTGGGCGTGCAGATCGTCGATGGGTTTGGGGGCTGACGTCATCCATGACGTACTGCACTTAGCCGTGAAGTGTACAGTACTACTACTGCTAACGACAATCTTAATTAACACGAATGATGAGTACGTGAACATCAGAAATCAGAAGCATGCCATCTCGTATCTTATAGTCCTGGTTCACTATGGTACGTACATGATTGTTTTTTTTTTAACAAAGGCAAAAGACTTGTCATTTTTATTAATAGAGAAAAAGTATAAAAATTGACCGGTTTATTAATGAGAAATCGCCCCAGAATAGGAACAAGAGCCCTCGACGACCATCATAAAACACGACCGTTAAGATATATGATTGTGAATCCTACGATCCCACGCAACATAAAATGGCGGTGAAAATTCACAGATAACAGATTGGCCGGAAAGGACTGAGATCCGGTGCCTCGCTGTGAGCAAGGCACCAATGAACAGTCCCATGCCTTGCACCCCTATTTTGGCCATTGGATCAAGAACTGATGGGCCAGATGGTATGAACAGTTTTGCGCTACCGTGTCCGGCTACAGTACATGCGGTACAGTGATTTGTCTGCAGCGAGTCTGGTACAGTACCATGTACAGTCTCTTGCTACAGTGTTTGATCTTGGCCATTTATTTTTGATCCAACGGCTCAGTCCGCAAGGTATGGAACTGTTCATTGGTGCCTTGTCAACAGCAAAGGCACCGGATCTCCGTCGATCCATCCGCGCGGCAATAAAACAGACCACATGCGCTTGCATGCAGATGCGGAAGTCTGACCGGAGAAATTAAAAATGGAGCGAGGATTCCAGATTTCTGCTTATCACTTCGAGTAATTATTCGCACGGTCGCCGTGCCTTCATGCGCGCTTGTAGCCCCCCATGTTCAAATTCAACGTATCACTTTGGCCGGTCGCTCAGCTTGGCCTCACACGTGACGCCGCACTAGTCGACTCTCCTGCCTTGCGAGCCACGACTGGCGTTCGTGACGCTCTCGACTTGCCGGTCGCCGTCGCGTACATGGCGATGTTTGAAATCCAGTTTGGAAACTTGCGTCCGAACTTCAAACTTTACGGATCCATAAGTACGACTCGCTAGCAAAGAAAAACTGCACCCTCCGAACACATAATACTCTTCGCTAGCGAAGAATATTATGGATCAGAGGGAGTAGCAAGATTCATTTTGATAAGCGTGTCATATCTCTCATGTCGTCTCAATAAAACTCATGTAAAAATGCCGGAATGTGTGCAACCATCTCGCGGAAGACCTACATTTTTCATGTTAGAACGGGAATTTGTTCGATTGACAAACTCCACCTTTTCTTCTTACCACCTCCTTGGACTCGTCTTAATTTCGTTTGGCATTTGGAGCACGCACGCGTGGGTTTCCGTTCGTCTTCATGACATGCATACAACTGTGAGATAGATAAACAGACTTGGACATGCGTGCTCCAAATGTGTCGCCGCCGAGAAATCGACCGCCTGCTCGAAGCGTAGTAGGTGACGCTGACACCCCATTGTAAGTGAGAGAATTTATGATCCACAAGTAGACATCGGGTAATTTTCTTATTCGATACGACCCTATACACACCATGATTTAATTAAATATTACTTTTCTAAAACAAATAAATATAGAAATAATATTCAAAAACAAAATATCTTAAAAATAATACACTATAGACGAGGGCGTGGATTACAAGGTGTAATCGTCTAGCCCATCGACGACTGGTACTAATCGTCAACACCTAGACGATAGAACCTGTCCCTCGACTGTAGTGCATGGGCTCCATCTCCAAACAGGGTTATCAGTATGAATCTAGCAATGACATTGTACCCTATGAAGGTCGGAATTCACAAAGATGCTTGCATATCATTGTACAAATCGTCGCATGTTCGTTCCAAACAACAACTGAATCATAAAAAATAAAAATAAAAATATTTTGTACCAAACTGTTATACTTATATTTTCTACCTTTAATGAGTACAATTTCTTTTAGATTGATGACACAACTAACCACATATAAATGTTTCTAAAATATTGGTTATAATGGTCCTTATTATTCAATTGGAATGTATATCACCCAACAATTTGCTTGTGCTAAATTTAAATTATATGTTGTCATAAAATTCTCCTTAAATTAATTTTCCGTGGTTTCCATAAAATATGTAGTGCATGCATATGTGTTTTTCTATGTGTCTGTGCGTCTGCGTATATGTTTTAATATCATTAAATATCACGATGAAGATCTCTAAAATGTATGTTTGAAGAAATATCTTAATTTGTGGTGGTTCTAATGTATAGCTAGATAGGTATAGTGAGGGAAACTTCTCGCGTAATAATTAATGTGTTGGCAAAGTTGTCCCACATGTCGGTATCATGGTATGATCAACGAGTACGCAATAAGAGCTAGGGTTCTCACAACGAGAGTTTACACGAGGTGGTGGGACAGATGGTGTCCAGGATGGTGAGAGACCGGTTGCATATGCATATGTTATTGATGACCGTGATTCTACTTCTTGAATTAAAACTAACTGGGACTCCAAGCGCAGAGTGATGATCAAGTGTAGTTTCCCTACAAAGGTGACTTCAAGGTTTATATCGAATTCGTGGAGGAGGGTGCGATTTCTCCTTTTTCTTTCAATCAACCTACAACAAAAAATAGTAGTTATGTGTCTCCAACTCACGAGAGTGTTTGTCTGGCACTCACGACATGTAACCAATACGAACTTAACTTAATAAGTAAAGGAACAAAGCAAAGTATTTTTTGTATTTTCTGAATTAGTAGTTACTTAAAATAAAACAACAAGCAAACTACTACAGAAGGCTTTTCTTGTAGCCAAACATGGACCAAGGATCATGATTTCACTTGATCTCACTTAAGAACATGGTGGTGGTGATAATGCTTCAAAAATAAAAGTTTTGAGCATACTATCAATTTTCTATGCATACTGCCAGATTACTCGGACTAATGCACACATCTCCCACACACATTTTTGCATACAAGTTTGATCAGAACTAATCATATATGAACGGGGTAGCATATACATCTATCAATACATCAATAACAACTAGCAAATTACATATCATAAATTATCTCAATAACAAAATATCTATTATAGGGGTAATACAAATATGATCACAGTCATAATCAATAGTTCATGTGACTCTAATTAGTGAGGTACAATAGAGAGGTTGAACAAGTTACTTCAACTATCCCATTATCCAGTGATGAGCTATGGCCTATGGAGATGGTGTAGATGGATTCAAGTGGCAACTGACAACCCACAAGTGGAGGAGATCTATTGTAGTATCTATGAAAAGTTTGTCAAACTCATGAGGAATTGAAGGAAATAATTCACGAATTTGGCAAAATAACAATAAAAGTTGCAAAATGTTTTGGTGTTTTTGGGTATAAGGTGCAAGAAAGCAAACGAGTGAGTAAAGGCAAATAAAGAAATAGCAAGTAACTGCTCTTTTTAGAGAAACCCAATCTTCTATGCACAAGAGAACAAGCTTGAATGTGCATGTATATGAAACAAACGTTCTAGAGGGCAGATGGGATTTACTTAACACATATGAAAGGGCATTTCCCTAATAAATGTATTTTGGTGTTTGTTAACAACATTTGGTGATTTAACCACGCTATTAAAGTTCTGCAGATTTTCTAGGTTATTTTAGGATCTCGCGGAGGTGCACCCCAAAAAGGTTGAAAAGATCGGAGCCCGTAGTCCAGTAGTGGAGTTAGGGCTTAGTTGTCTTGTAAGGTGCTTCGCGAAGGTGGAAATGGTGGAGAGGACATCCACGAAGTGCTGCTGTTGCCTCTTCTAGGGCGGAGACTCCGGCCCTGGTGGCCGGAGACTCCGGCCTAGAGGACTCGCCCAGGCAACTCTCAAAGTTGGACAACTCAGAGACCAGCCCGAAGTTGGGCCGGAGACTTTCTGTCTCTGGTCGGAGACTCCGGGTGGGGCGGAGACTCCGGTCCCCCTAGGGCCGGAGACTCCGGTCTGGCCGGGTGGTCGAGGGTTGCAGATTGGCTTGGTCAATTCAGAGACCAGGCCGGAGTTGGGCCGGAGACTTTTGTCTCTGGCCGGAGACTCCGGCCCTGGAGTCACTTAGGGCGGAGACTCCGGCCCTCCTGGCCCGAGACTCCGGCCCTAGTTGTCCAGCAACGGCTACATTTCGTGGAGGACTATATAAAGCCTTCTTCTTCCTCAAGAGCTGGTTGCGGCTTCCACTCTCTCTCCTCCATTGTTTCAAAGCTTCAAAGCCCTAGTTCTCTCTCCCTAGCCAATAGAACTCAAAGCCCTTTTGGGATTTGAGGGAGAAGACCTAGATCTACACTTCCACCAAGGCGATTTGATTTCCCCCCTCTCTTTGTTGAGGGGCTTGTAACTTGTGTGTTTCATCGGATTCCTAGCCGGAAGAAGCCGTCCTCCAAGCTTAACTTTGTGTGTAAGAGCTTGGTGGGCCTATTGGGAGCCTCCAATTGAGTTGTGGAGCTTGCCCCAATACTTTGTGTAAAGGTGTTGTGCCGCCTTCAAGGGCATCGCTTAGTGGAGCGTGAACTCGCCTTTGTGGCTTGTTCACCGGAGAATAGGGTGAGCCTTTGTGGCGTTGGTGGCCTTTGTGGCACCACACCTCTCCAACGTAGACGTACTTCCCGTAACAAGGAAGGAACTACGGGAATACATCCTTGTGTCTTCGTGTCTCCATTGTGGTTACCTCTATCCTTTACTCGTACCTTTACTTATATTGTTATTGCTAGCTTGCTTGTCACTCTAGGTAAATTCACTTAGTAGCACATCTAGAGAATTTACCTTCTTGTCTAGCCCTAACTTGAAAAGAAGTAAAAATTTGGGTAGCTCCTATTCACCCCCTCTAGTCGCTCATACGATCCTTTCAATTGGTATCAGAGCGTGGTCTCTTATTCGGGCTTAACCGCCTAAGAGTTTGAGCAACTATGGAAGGGGATAAGGGTAAAGAAACTCCTCCCGAAGATACTCCTCCATCTATCTCTTCCTCTTCAATCTCACGTGAGGAGCATTTGGCGTCCTTGGACACAATGCAAACCACCATGAGATTGGAGATGAAGGCTATGTTTGAGGAATATTTTGGAAGAAAACCTTCCGGGCCCACCGACCCAAACACCACACCTAGTGTGGAACTCTCCTTGGCTAAGGTGAAGCCACCCAACGATGGCTCCACCTCCGCCGAGAATAAAGGTGACCCTCCTAAGGAAAATGATGGTCCGGCAAAGGGTGCTAACATTCCACCCCCTAACACTTACTCCCCTCCGCCGGTCCATTATCCTATGCCACACATTAACAACATGGGATCTCCTCCTAAGCTTGATTCTCGCAATTTTATTAAATGGCAAGGACTAATGAAATCTCATATTTCTAGCTCTTCTACTCATTTGTGGAGGGTCATACAAAATGGCTTTGCACCTCATGATCCTCTCAATTTGACCGGAAGGGAAGAAGTTGATGAGCAACTCAATGCCACCGCCAAGCATCTCCTTCAACAAGCTGTACCGGATACTCATGCGGTACACATCAACAATTTGAGCACCGCTAAGGAAGTATGGGACTATCTCACCATGCTCTTCATTGGGAATGAAAGTATTCGGTCCTCCAAGTTTGATGAGCTCAAGAGTGAAGAAAGGGATTTCATTATGCGTGATAATGAGACTCCCGATGAGATGTATCAAAGGATCTTGGCTCTTGCAACGGCCTTGACCGGGTTTGGGTGCAAAGACAATGGTGATGACTATATCAAGCGTATGTTCATCACCTCCATCAACCCAAGAGAACCCATGCGGTCCGAGATAATCCGTTCAAGACCGGATTTTGGGAGTATGACCTCAAATGAAGTTCTTTGCGAGTTCACCGCCTTGTCTATCTTGAAGAAGAACGCGGAAGAGACTAGAGCCCGTGTTCTTGCCGGACAAGGAGTTCACAATCTTGCTCTCAAGGCCAAGGTGGTGTCCAAGCAAGGAGAAGGAGAAGAAGAAATATATGAAGAAGAGTGTTGGTCTCCGGAAGATCTCAAGTTTGCACTCCATGAACACTTGGCTCTCAATGCAAATGCCTTTTGGGATGCCAACAAGCACAAGACGAAGGGATCCAAGTTCAAATCCTTTCCAAGGAAGGTTGGTGACTCTAAAGTGAGGCATTGCTACAATTGTGGAGGAATCAAGCACTTCATCGCCGAATGTCCTTATGAGAACAAGGAGGACAATGAAGGCCGGCTCATCCCCAAGTGCCGGTCATCAAAGTTCTACCCATCCAAGAAGTATGGGAACAAGGACAACAAGAAGAAAGGAGAAAGGGTATTGGTGGTTCATGAGGAGTATGACTCCGAGTCCGATGATGATGACTCCGTTGATGAAGAGAATGGAGAAGTGGCCGCCATTGCCATTGTCTCCACACCATCTACATCCCTCTTCAACTCACAAAATGAGAACGCCATCATCACCACTCACAAGTGTCTTATGGCTAAGGCCTCGGAGGTAACCTCATCACCTACTCCTTCATCATCACATTCCAATGCTACCTCTATGGATGATGTGAGTAGTCTTAAGATTAAGAAAGAACTAGTTTCTTGTGATGATTTTCTTGCTAACATGAAGGGGCCAACCAAGATATACTTTGAGACACTAATGTGTGAAATTGGTGATGCCCATGACACTATCAAGGAGAAGGAGGAGTTGGAAAGATTAGCCGCCGATGATATTGGCTCTCTATCAATTGAGCTCGAAGAAGAGCAAAACTTGAGAGTCTCTTTAGAGGAGAAATTGTTGGGACTAGAAGAGTCTCATAATCTAATCTTGTCAAAACTCACTAAAGAACGTGACCATGCTCTTGCTATGGTCAAGTTGCTTAAAAAGGAGAAAGTTGAATTTGACATTGGTCATAATGATCTTCGTGAGAAGTTTGAGAAGCTTGAAGAAGCCCACAAGGCTTTGGAAGGCAAATTCTCGCATCTCACCAAGATTCGTGAACAACTTCAAATTCAACTAACTATTGAACAATCTAAAGTCCCACCAATGCAATTTATTGAAGTTCCTTGTTCTTCTAACTCTATTTGTGATCATAGTGATATCATTGAGGAGAACAATAGGTTGAAGGCCGATCTTGCTAAGGGCCTTGCTACTTGCATTCAAGGAGAGAAGAATCTCAATGATCTCTTGAACAATCAAAGATTGTTCAAGGGAAAGGAGGGCCTCGGATTTGTTGCCGAGTCCTCAAAGAAAGGGGATCTTTGTTTGGTGGCCGAGTCCTCAAAGAAGAAGAAGAATAAGAAGAACAAGAAGAAGACAAAGCCTGCTGCTGCTCCTACTCCTCATGTCCCATTTGATATTTGTTACACTGAGGAGGAGTGGGAGGAGCTGAATGGAAAGAAGACTGTCAAGGAGACCGGAGTCTCCGGGTCAAAGGTTCCGGATTCTCCGGTTAGTTCATCTACCCCGGAGTCTCCGCTCCCAAAGGCCGGAGTCTCCGGCCCTTCTCACAATAATTTTGCAGGAAAATATAACCCTCATTATGTTCTTCTTAGGGACTATTATGGTGATGTCTATGCTAAATATGTTGGTCCCCATAATGGTTACATTGAATATGCTATTTGGGTACCTAAGATTCTTGTGACTAACAAAAGAGGACCCATTCAAAAATGGGGACCTAAAACCAAGAATTAATCTCTTGTAGGACATTGCTTCCGGAGGAGGAAAATGGATTATTGATAGTGGTGCCACAAGCCACATGACCGGAAGCAAATATATTGTGGAAGATCTAAAGCCCAATACTTCAAATGTCACGGTCTCATATGGTGATAATTCATCCTCTAAGGTACTTGGTTTCGGTAAGGTGGTGATCACTCCGGACGTGTCCCTAGTGAATGCCATGCTTGTCGAAACCATTGGTTATAATCTACTTTCCGTTCATCAACTTGCTACTATGGGCTATGCCACATATTTTGACATTGATATTGTGGTCGTCATGTGGAGTAAGTCTCTCAAGGTTGCCTTTGTTGGGTATGTCGAAAATGGCTTGTATGTGGTGGACTTTTCGGAGAAACCCACTACGGCCGCGATATGCCTAATTGCTAAGGCCGACGTGGGATGGCTTTGGCATCGCCGGTTAGCCCACGTCAATATGAGCGCTTTGCAAAATCTCTACACCGGCGGCCACATACTCGGACTAAAGGATGTTTCTTTTGCCAAAGATCGTGTTTGTAGGGCATGTATTGAAGGCAAGATGCATGAAACAAGTCATCCAAGCAAGACTATTATCTCTTCCAAGAGGTGCTTGGAGCTCCTTCACATGGATCTCTTTGGACCTCCCACTTATGCAAGTCTTGGTGGCAAGAAATATTGCTTGGTGATTATTGATGACTATTCAAGATACACTTGGGTCTATTTCTTTGAGTTCAAGAGTGAGACCCAACAAACCGTCAAAGACTTTGCCACCGAAGTTGAGCGTCAATTCAATACCACCATATTGACTATAAGAAGTGACAATGGCACCGAGTTCAAGAACTACTCCTTAAATGAGTTTCTTAGTGATGCGGGTATCAAACATCAATATTCCGCTGCATATACCCCGCAACAAAATGGAGTTGCCGAGAGGAAGAACCGGACTCTTATGGATGCGGCAAGAACTATGTTGGTGGAGTTCAAGTCTCCATACAACTTTTGGGCCGAAGCTATTAATACCGCATGCCATGCCACCAACCGGCTTTATCTCCGCAAGAACTTGAACAAGACTCCATATGAAATTCTTACCGGGCAAAAGCCCAACATCATGTACTTCCGGGTATTTGGTTGTAAGTGTTTCTATCTCAAGAAAGGTGTTCGATTGTCAAAGTTTGAGTCTAAAGCTATAGAGGGTATCTTTGTTGGTTACTCCACGGACTCACATTCCTATAGGATCTATAGCAAGTCCACCAGGCATGTTATAGAGACTTGTAATGTGAGGTTCGATGAGGATAATGGTTCTTTTGTGGGACAAAGTGGTGTTCATGATGTAGGTGACGAAATTCCTCCCCAAGCCATAAGAAGAATGGGTGTCGGATTCTTCCAGCCCATTGAGGGACACCTTTTGGCCGAAGGAGAAGGACAATGCTCTACACATGTGGAGCCTTCACTTGCTGAACATCCACAGGACATTGACCAAAGACAAACTGCGCACCCTCAACCTCAAGATCATCCCACTGGACAATCTTGCCTGGAGTCTCCGGCCCCTGTGGTCCGGACTCTCCGGCCTATACCGGAGTCTCTGGGTATGGATATCGGAGTCTCCGGGGATGATCAAGCCTTTGATGAAGATCCTTCGGAATTCTGTGGCTATGGACCACTTGATGATCAAGGCAATCCACTTGTTGGTCAAGGCGAGGACCAGAACAGTGATCATGAAGATGATCAAGTAGTCTCTCAAGAATCTCCTCTTGAGGCTCGCACTCGCCGTGAGAAGAAGCTTGAGTCCATTCTTCGACGAAGAAGCATATCCTTGGAAAATGTGGTTGGGAGTGTTCGTAAAGGTGTCTCCACTAGGAGGCAACTTTCTAACTTTAGCTCTCATCATGCTTTTGTCTCTTGTGTAGAACCCAAGAAAGTTTATGAGGCACTTGAGGATCCAGATTGGCTTGATGCCATGCATGATGAACTTAACAACTTCGAGCGCAACAAAGTTTGGACTCTAGTAGAAAGGCCTAAAGATTGCCATAATGTCATTGGGACCAAGTGGATCTTCAAGAACAAGCAAGATGCAAATGGCATAGTCATTCGTAACAAGGCAAGATTGGTGGCTCAAGGTTTCTCCCAAGTTGAGGGTATTGACTTTGGTGAAACTTTCGCTCCCGTTGCCCGTCTTGAATCCATTCGCATCTTACTTGCATATGCATCACATCATAACTTTAAACTTCAACAAATGGATGTTAAAAGTGCATTTCTCAACGGTCCCTTAAATGAATTGGTTTTTGTGAAGCAACCCCCGGGCTTCGAAAACCCTAAGTTTCCTAACCACGTTTACAAACTTGATAAGGCGCTCTATGGGCTCAAACAAGCCCCACGTGCATGATATGAGCACCTTAAAGAGTTGTTGGTTGATCGTGGTTTTGAAATTGGGGTGATCGATCCCACTCTTTTTACTAAGAAGGTCAATGGGGAGCTTTTCATTTGTCAATTATATGTTGATGATATTATATTTGGTTCTACTAACAAAGCTTTCAATAATGAGTTTGCCAAGCTCATGACCGACAAGTTTGAGATGTCTATGATGGGGGAGTTAGAGTTCTTCCTTGGATTTGAAGTCAAACAATTGAAGGGAGGGACTTTTGTGAACCAAGCCAAATATACCCAAGACATGCTCAAGAGGTTCGAGATGATAGGAGTCAAAGGTGCAAAGACTCCCATGCCAACAAAGGTTAATCTTGATCTCGATCCTAATGGTAAAGAAGTGGATCAAAAACTCTATAGATCTATGATTGGTTCCTTGCTTTACCTTTGTGCATCTAGACCGGACATTATGTTAAGTGTGGGAGTTTGTGCACGTTTTCAAGCCGCACCAAAAGAAAGCCACTTAGTGGCGGTCAAAAGAATCTTTCGATATTTAGTGAATACCCCTAACTTTGGTCTTTGGTATCCAAAAGGAGCAAGTTTTGATCTTGTAGGTTACTCGGATTCGGATTGGGCGGGAGACAAAGTGGAACGGAAATCAACCTCCGGGGCTTGCCAATTTCTTGGTAGGTCTTTGGTGTGTTGGTCATCTAAGAAACAAAATTGTGTGTCTCTCTCTACCACCGAAGCCGAATATGTAGCCGCGGCTAGTTGTTGTGCACAACTCTTATGGATGAGGCAAACTTTGAAGGATTACGGTGTCATTTTTGACAAAGTGCCTCTTTTATGTGATAATGAAAGTGCAATCAAGATCGCTCACAACCCGGTGCAACACAACAAGACGAAGCATATTGAAATTCGTCACCATTTCATTCGGGATCATGTCAACCGTGGAGATATTGATCTATCTTATGTTGGCACTCATGAGCAACTTGCCGATATATTCACAAAGCCTCTTGATGAAGCAAGATTCCGGGAATTGAGGCATGAACTAAATATCATTGATTCAAGCAATGTGGCTTGAGCTATGTGCATTTACTCCCATACTCTAACTTGTGTGTTGTTCTAGATGTGGGCATGGAAATAGGGGGAGTGCGGTCCTAATTGATTGGACTATCCCTCCCCCCATAATGCCAATAGTAAGCGTATTGTTCTATCTTGTCATTTGTGACACTTTTGAGTTTAATCGATGAGTCTAGGTTTTGGGCCCAAGATATATCTTCGTGGTGCCATACCTATATACTCATACATGGTGGCCTTTTGGTCACCAACCTCCCTAGTGGAGGAGTTTCCCATTTGATTTTATTGCCTTATTTTTTTATGGGAATATGCTCATGTTTGGTCTTATTTAATTTTATTTGCATGTTTGCAAACATGAGCATTTAGTACCACATAGTGACAATGTGTCCATCCCAAGCCTATCTCACCCTCAAACTACTTAATCTTTAAATGACATGTCCTTTATACACCATAAATGTTGATCTGGTCAATGGGGGGGCCGGAGACTCTGGGGTTCACAGCCCGGAGACTCCGGTGGGCCGGAGACTCCGGGGTAAGTACCGGAGACTCCGGCCAGGGCAGTTTCGAAGAGAATATCTAGGGCACGGGGTGGGGAAGAACGGTTCATTCTTTCCCCACCCACCCCCGTGCTCCTGCTCTCCTCTACCGCCCCCATTGCCCTAGATCGTCCCCTGGAGCCTCTCCAAGCTTCGGGATCCGCCGTGCCACCGGCAAAACAAGTTCTTGAAGGTGTGGGATCAATCCCACCGGTCGATTTCTTGCCATGGACTCTGGTAAACTTGCTCTCAATCTCCTTCATCTAGTTCTCCCTAGATCTATGAGATTTGCATGTTTCCCTTAGTTTGATATGGTGTACTACCTCCTAGTGGCTTTCAATCATCTTCTTAGCAACTTTATTGTGGATTTTGCACTCTATTTGTTCAAATGTAGTCTCCTAGGCTCGGGCTCCTGCATCCAACCGGAGACTCCGGCCCGCGTGGCCGGAGACTCCGGCCTGGACGCAAAGTCTCCGGTTTTGGCCGGAGACTCCGGCCCGAGTCCCCGGAGACTCCGGCTAGATCAGGCATGAGTGCACTCTTTCACAGCATAGTTGCTTATTTTTTGGATTCTAGGACATGTCACCTCAACCTTGCTATCTTCCTCACTCATTCACAGGTGCAGGTGGTTCTCGGAAACCGGCCGCTCATAGCAAGGACAAATTGGTTGTCAATCCCGCCACAGGGGCTATTGCTCAGAGGTCAGTCATTGCTCAGCAAACAAGGGATGCTAAGAGACTCAAGACGAGGATGGCTGAGGAGGAACGTGCTGAGGCAGCTAAGAAGGTCAAGTTCGATACCCTTGTGACCTTGGAAGGGCTGTCATCATCTGAATATGTTGAGATGAGGAAGAGGGACATGTACACTCTCCCGCGGAACTCTCGTGACCGTTGCTTTGTCCGCAAAGAGCAAGAGCTGATCATGAAGGAATTATATGCTTCTCTCAAGAAGTATCCGGTTTGCCCTCAGACGGTCATGGACTTCTCTCATTTTGCCAAGTACAGTGCTTATTTTGGAGAGGCCGTGTGGATCACTCGCAAGCTTGGGCTCCATCCACTCATGAAGACTCAAGAGCCCTATAACATCACTTTGATCCATCAGTTCTTTGCTACCTTGGTACTTGGGGATGGTGAGGAGATCCCAATGACTTGGATGACCGGAGAAGAGGTTTGTCACTCCAACTTCATGGACTTTGCTGCTCTCCTTGGGTATGAGTTTCGTGGTGCTACTACTCCTAGTGGCATGAGGATGCATGTGGATGGTGAGTACTATGAGAAGAAGAAGCTTGCTCCTCTCTACACCGGGGATGCCAAGAAGATTGTCATTGGGGGCACCCTTGGGCTATCCAAACGGTCCAACATATTGCTCCGCATATTCTGGGCCTCCATTGCCCCTCAAGCCGGTAACTTTGATGCTATTCGTGGGGCCTTGGTGAATCTCTTGGCCTACTCACATGAAGTTTATTGCAAAGGGGAGACCGCACCCGTTGAGCCACTTGATGTGATGGATTTCATTCACAAGGAGATCAATGATTGCATTCTCAACAAGAAGACTCCTCTTTATGCCCCGTTTATCATGAGGCTCATCCGTGCTCAAGGACTCAACCTTCCTCTTCTCGATGCAAACCTTGTGAATCACAAGGTTGTGAAGCTTCAACGCAAAGAACCCACCGGTCACTCCAAGGAACCATTTGCTCCGGTGAGAGGTGAAGATGATGATGCCTTTGCTGAGGGAGTTTCAACTAGAAGGGGCCCAAGGATGAAGCATGCTAGCAATGCCGGCTCTAGCTCCAACAATGAGTTTGGGCAAGAATACAAGAAACTCAATTGGTTCCAAAGGAATGTGCTGTGCATGAATGTGGACATCCGCCACAAGCAATATGAGAGCTACATTGCCCAAAAGCATTTGAATGACAATCAACAAGTTCTTCACAAGGCTTTCCGGAAGTCTCAACCAGACTATGTGGAATCACCTCCTTCCTCTTCTTCATCCGGCACTCACTCCTATGGCAAGTGGAGCAAGTGTCTGACTGACTGGCAAGCCTTTGAGGAGGTCACCTCTGGCACCTCCAATGTGCATCATGGCAAGAAGCCCATGGCTTCTGATGATATTGAAGAAGGAGATGAGGATTTCAATGCCGGTTCCGAGGACGAGCCCGAGGATGAAGACGATGAGTGATCCCATGGGCGTGTAGCATCGCTCTTTTCCCTTTTTGGTGTCTCGATGCCAAAGGGGGAGAAGTAGCTCTTTTAGGATGTCATCGTTGGGATTTGCCATGGGTTGGTTTAGTTAAATTTGGATTTGCATTTGCTTTGGTCGAGACACAACTTCATGGACTTTCATGTTGTGTCTCATCTATCTTAGTGGTGAACTTTTAAATGTGTGTGGTATGTTGTGGTTGTGAGACTTAAGTTCCTCTGTTGCTTAGTAAGACTATTATTAAGTTGTGCTATCTATCTTGTTAGTCTTACTTATATGCTTATGGTTAGTCTCATGTATTACTACTTGCTCTTTGTATAATTGTGAAATATATAGGGGGAGTGATGATCCTTACTTGTGTGGCTCATGTTTAGATGCAAATTGTGTTGTGCACACAAGTAGGGGGAGCTTTGGCTATATATTTTATTTTATTGTACCTATATCTTGCAAATCCGTTTGTTGTCATCAAACACCAAAAATGGGGAGATTGAAAGGGCATTTCCCTAATAAATGTATTTTGGTGTTTGTTAACAACATTTGGTGATTTAACCACGCTATTAAAGTTCTGCAGATTTTCTAGGTTATTTCAGGATCTCGCGGAGGTGCACCCCAAAAAGGTTGAAAAGATCGGAGCCCGTAGTCCAGTAGTGGAGTTAGGGCTTAGTTGTCTTGTAAGGTGCTTCGCGAAGGTGGAAATGGTGGAGAGGACATCCACGAAGTGCTGCTGTTGCCTCTTCTAGGGCGAAGACTCCGGCCCTGGTGGCCGGAGACTCCGGCCTAGAGGACTCGCCCAGGCAATTCTCAAAGTTGGACAACTCAGAGACCAGCCCGGAGTTGGGCCGAAGACTTTCTGTCTCTGGCCAGAGACTCCGGGTGGGGCGGAGACTCCGGTCCCCCAGGGCCGGAGACTCCGGTCTGGCCGGGTGGTCGAGGGTTGCAGACTGGCTTGGTCAATTCAGAGACCAGGCCGGAGTTGGGCCGGAGACTTTTGTCTCTGGCCGGAGACTCCGGCCCTGGAGTCACTTAGGGCGGAGACTCCGGCCCCCCTGGCCGGAGACTCCGGCCCTAGTTGTCCAGCAACGGCTATATTTCGTGGAGGACTATATAAAGCCTTCTTCTTCTTCCTCAAGAGCTGGCTGCGGCTTCCACTCTCTCTCCTCCATTGTTTCAAAGCTTCAAAGCCCTAGTTCTCTCTCCCTAGCCAATAGAACTCAAAGCCCTTTTGGGATTTGAGGGAGAAGACCTAGATCTACACTTCCACCAAGGCGATTTGATTTCCCCCCTCTCTTTGTTGAGGGGCTTGTAACTTGTGTGTTTCATCGGATTCCTAGCCGGAAGAAGCCGTCCTCCAAGCTTAACTTTGTGTGTAAGAGCTTGGTGGGCCTATTGGGAGCCTCTAATTGAGTTGTGGAGCTTGCCCCAATACTTTGTGTAAAGGTGTCGTGCCGCCTTCAAGGGCATCGCTTAGTGGAGCGTGAACTCGCCTTTGTGGCTTGTTCACCGGAGAATAGGGTGAGCCTTTGTGGCGTTGGTGGCCTTTGTGGCACCACACCTCTCCAACATAGACGTACTTCCCGTAACAAGGAAGGAACTACGGGAATACATCCTTGTGTCTTCGTGTCTCCATTGCGGTTACCTCTATCCTTTACTCGTACCTTTACTTATATTGTTATTGCTAGCTTGCTTGTCACTCTAGGTAAATTCACTTAGTAGCACATCTAGAGAATTTACCTTCTTGTCTAGCCCTAACTTGAAAAGAAGTAAAAATTTGGGTAGCTCCTATTCACCCCCCCTCTAGTCGCTCATACGATCCTTTCAACATAGATTTTCTAAAAAAAATGGTGAATAAAATGTTAAGTTCTAGTCTTCCTAGAGCAAGCCATAAATAGGTGCAGCCGTAGTGATTGATCCCAAGGCCACCACCATGTGCAAACTAAGGTAATATTAAGACTAAAAATTGCAACCACCGCTGTAAGTTCTAAGGTCACCGATTGATGTCTACGCACATGTCTGTTCTTGTAGACAGTGTTGGGCCTCCAAGTGCAGAGGTTTGTAGAGCAGCAGCAAGTTTCCCTTAAGTGGATCACCCAAGGTTTATCGAACTCAGGGAGGAAGAGGTCAAAGCTATCCCTCTCAAGCAACCCTGCAATTACGATACAGAAAGTCTCTTGTGTCCCCAACACACCCAATACACTAGTCAGATGTATAGGTGCACTAGTTCGGCGAAGAGATAGTGAAATACAAGCGGTATGGATGATTATAAGTAGCAAATGTGACTTGAAGTAAATATCGCTGCGAGCAAACATGTAACAAAATAGCAAGTAAACGGTGTGCAATACGTGGAAACAAGGCCTAGGGATCATACTTTCACTAGTGGACAAACTCCCAACAATATAACATAATTGAACAAATAAACAACTTCTCTTCACTATGGTACTCTAAATTACTCTCCTATTGAATAACACTAATCATTGCGTAGGGCTACGAAGCACTCCTTAAAGTTCATCAAGTACTTGACAAACACCACTCATAGAGATATCCAAATCAAATCACAACTCAAGATAGATATTATTGCAACTTAGACCAAGTACTAACACGGTGCACACACTGTCAACATTACACCATGAAAGGAGGAATAGATCACTTCCATACTATCATAGTGATAATTATTCTCATAATCCATAAGAGATCACAATCGTAGCCTAGACCAAGTACCACCATGATGCACGCACTGTCACCGTTACACCATGGCAGGAGGAATAGATTACTTTAATAACACACTAGAGTACACATAATGAAGAAGAGTAACATCTACTTATTCAACATGATACAAAGCTCACAATCACATAAAGATCACATCATGGGAGAGAGAGGTGAACCACATAGCTACCGGTAGAACCCTCAGCCCCGGGGATGAACTACTCCCTCCTCATCATAGGAGACAGCAAGGTTGATGGATATGGCGGTGAGGTCGATGGAGACGGCGGAGACGGCGATGGAGACCGATGGAGATGGCTCCGGGGGCACTTCCCCGTCCTGGCAGGGTGCCGGAACAGAGACTTCTGTCCCCCAAAATTTGGCTTCGACGGCGGCGGAGCTGCGGAACTGTTTCTGGAAAATTGCCGACTCTCCTAGGGTTTTCCGTCCCGAGGCTTTATATAGGCGAAGGGGCGTCGTCAGGGGGCAGCCAGGGGCTCCTCACACCAGGGTGGCGCGGCCAGGGCCTAGGCCGTGCCACCTATGTCTGAGGGCGGCCTCTGGCCCCCCTCCGGCTCTCTTTCGGTCTTCGGGAAGCTTCCGGGAAAAATAAGACTTTCGGCTTTTGTTTCATCCAATTCCGAGAATATTTCCTGTGTAGCTTTTCTGAAACACAAAAACAGCAGAAAATAGGGAACTGACACTATGGCATCTTGTCAATAGGTTAGTTTCGGAAATCGCATAAAAACGCCACGAAGTGTAACAAAACACAAGGCAAATGGGGCAAAAACAAGCATGGAGCATCAAAAATTATAGATACGTTTGAGACGTATCAAGCATCCCCAAGCTTAACTCCTGCTCGTCCTCGAGTAGGTAAGTGATAACAAAAGAATAATTTTTGAGGTGACATGCACCATCACAATCTTGATCATATAGGTAAAGCATTGAGTGCTGAGATCAAAGAACTTAAAACATGGGCATGAAAGACATAATCTTGACAATAGAAACTTAGCAACCATGTTATAACATGAAAAGAAACACAAACAAAAGATCATGAAAATGAAACAATTAAAGTCAAATGTGTGTTCAAATCATAAGGAAAAACATACAAATGGTTTTCAGCTTGCCCCTCATGGAGAGCAAAACATAAATGCATAGGACACCTTCAAGTTTAAGAGGGCGACTAGATACAAATAATTTGAGAACAAGTGAAACCATGATCATGAATCAATCAATGAAAACTTTGGGACAATGCACATTATACTCAGAATGACAACTATGCTCTCTTAACGGTGCATAAAGATAGAAGGTGGAGACTCAACATAAAAGTAAAAGAAAGGCCCTTCGCAGAGGGAAGCAATGATTAAACATGTGCTAGAGCTTTTCATTTGTAAAACAGAGAGATAAAAATTGGTTTTGAGAGGTGGTTGTCTTTGTCAACGACTGGCAATGGGGTTCTTACTATCTTCCATACAAAAATGAAGCAAGCTTTTGAGAGAGAGATTGGCACTTTTGTGCTCTTTTATAAAGCTTGGCACTCCTCCCCACCTTTTTTTCTTTGTCAAACCATGGCTAACCGATTCTATCGGGTGCCCACCAACATTCACATTCCATGGAGGAGTGCCTTTTTTCTTTCTTTTTTTTTCTTTTTGGAATAAGCAATATGGAAGATAGCAAATCCGACCACTATGTCCCCATAAGCTAAAAACAGTGGCACAAAACGAGAAGTAGTTGAAAGTTTTTGAAAGGTAGCACATGAAAATTTACTTTGGAATGGCTTACAAATACCATGCATAGGAGTTTATAGTGGACACAATGGCAAACTTGGTTTTTGGGAGTTGGATGCACGAGTAGAGCTCATACTCAGTACAAAATGAGGGCTAGCAAAAGACTGGGAGCGACCAACTAAGAGAGCAATAATGGCCATAATCATGCAGAGCAACAAAGCGACATTAAAAGAAGTATAAGATGGCATCAAAAGTCAAAAACTAAATGATCATAGAGGCTATTGGCGACTTTGTAAGAGTCTAACATGTGTGAGCATGCGCCAAGTCAACCCAAATAAAGCATCAAGGAGAAAACCAAAATAATGCTTCCAAATAATTAAAACAACGCATGATTTTTTCAAAGGCTCATTAAGCAATCTCGGTTATTTGAGACAAGTCATGCTACAGAAAAACCACTAAGCATACTATCAAAAAGACATCAAGCACGACATGAAAAAGTCTAAGCCGCAGTCTACACAAGCTCCTTCTTGTACCACTTTTTTGCATAAAGCTTTTTCTCTTTTCCAACACCATTCAAACTTTTTTAATCCAACTCTTTTGAGGAAAACCAACATGGTCCAGAGGCAAAAATACACCTTGATAAATAAATATAAGAAGATCTGAACGCAAATCAAGGCGAAAAGGAAAACCAAAAGCAGTAGCAGAAAAAGAGAACATTCATTGAAACGATAAGAATGAAAAACAGAGTGTTCTTGGCAAATGAAAAACGGAGTTCATCTCCCTCCAAAACAACATGATGTGATCAAACCATTTATTGCAGCAAACAAAACTAAACTAATAATGAAAACTAAAACAACTGACACTCCAAGAAAAATGCATAGTGCATGAAGCAATAAAAATATAGTGTCTTGAAAGGTGACCTGATTTTTGCCGATGAAGTAGGGGTGCCTCGGGGGCATCCCCAAGCTTTGACGCTTGTACTTCTTGGATATTTCTTGGGGTGATGCATGGGCATCCCCAAACTTGAGCTTTTGTCCATTCTTCAACTCATCTCATCATTCTCCAATCCCTACACTTGAAAACTTCCTTCATACAAAACTAAACACAATTCTATTAGCAACATTAGTGTAGCATAACATTGAATCAACCCTTTTTTGCTTCAGGTATCAACCTAAAACCACCACATATTAAGTATATACTATTGTAGCAGCTTCCCCAAAAGTTCCGTGATTAAAAGAACTCAAAAAGAAAGCGATAAAGCGGCAAACACAAATATTGGCAGAAATCTGTCAAAACAGAACAGCTGACAAAGGTCGAATTTTTAAGGGGTTTTCTGTTGCTCAAATCAAAAAGTGTTCGACTAATGAAAGTTTGGATATAACCTGGGGCATATGCTCAAGAAATCGCAGGTCCAAAAGATATACAGATAATTTATACGAATTTTTACGGTGCAGCACCGAAAATAGTTTTAGGACAGCAACATCCCCAAATCTTTACCTCACTCGAATTAGAGGCTTCTCTTGGCACAACGACGAAATAAAAAGGATAAGGAGAGGTCATTACAGTAGTAATAACTTCCAAGACTCAAATAAAACAAAAAGTACTGAAAATAAACAATGGGTTATCTCCCAAGAGTGCTTTTCTTTAACGCCTTTGAGCTAGGCGCAGTAATTTGCAAAGATGCTCATGTGGGCGCCATATAAGAGCTTGAGGCAAAGGCGCCATATAGGAACTTAAAGCAATAGAGAGCATCAAAAAGCAAATGTGAAAGACATTTATATCTGAACCACTTCCTATGCATAGGAATCTTGTAAGAAAATAAATCAACGAGGCACATAGTAGCAAGCATGGATAGATAAAACAAGTGCCACTTCAAGATTTGCAATATAAAGAGGGGAAACTTAATATTGTTGAGATCCATAAAACCATGTTTCCCTCTCTCATAATAACTTTCAGTAGCATCATGAATAGAATTAACAATATAACTGTCACATAAAGCATCCCTATCATGAGCCACATGCATAAAAGGATTAATACTCACCATAGGAACAATAGTAGTAGGAGCAGATTCAACAGAATAATTATTCTCATCACCATAATCATCAAAAACAGGAGGCATATTGTAATCATAACTAATTTTATCCTCAATAGTAGGTGAACTGAAAATATTATACTCATCATCATAGCCATCATAAACTAGAGGTTTAGTATCATTACAAGCTAGAGAGCAACTATTTCGCAAAGCATATTCTTCAAACATATCATCATAAGAAGGAACATCACATATGGGAGATAAAATATCATCAAAGCAAACTTTCTCCACTAAAGCTGGGGAACTAAAAATATCATGCTTAACAAAACCAGCTTCCCCAAGCTTAGACTTTTCTATAGCATTAGCAATAACGGTGTTCAAAGCATTCATACTAACAACACTATTAGCATGCAAATTAAGCTCCAAAGGTTTTTTAATTTTCTCTTCAAACACTTCATATCTAAACTCAGGAAAAAGACTAAAGAACTCTTTATTTTCCATTAAGCCTAACTAGTGAAAATAAAAACAAGAAACAAAAAGATGTAATTGCGGAATCTAAAGGAAATAACTTCGAGCACTCACTAGCAACTAAAAGACTTAGTAGCCAAAGAATGTGAGTAACTTTTACCTTACCGCGATTCTACTTCTTGAATTAAAACTAACTGGGACTCCAAGCGCAGAGTGATGATCAAGTGTAGTTTCCCTACAAAGGTGACTTCAGGGTTTATATCGAATTCGTGGAGGAGGGTGTGATTTCTCCTTTTTCTTTCAATCAACCTACAACAAAAAATAGTAGTTATGTGTCTCCAACTCACGAGAGTGTTTGTCTGGCACTCACGACATGTAACCAATACGAACTTAACTTAATAAGTAAAGGAACAAAGCAAAGTATTTTTTGTATTTTCTGAATTAGTAGTTACTTAAAATAAAACAACAAGCAAACTACTGCAGAAGGCTTTTCTTGTAGCTAAACATGGACCAAGGATCATGATTTCACTTGATCTCACTTAAGAACATGGTGGTGGTGATAATGCTTCAAAAATAAAAGTTTTGAGCATACTATCAGTTTTCTATGCATACTGCCAGATTACTCCGCCTAATGCACACATCTCCCACACACATTTTTGCATACAAGTTTGATCAGAACTAATCATATATGAACGGGGTAGCATATACATCTATCAATACATCAATAACAACTAGCAATTTACATATCATAAATTATCGCAATAACAAAATATCTATTATAGGGGTAATACAAATATGATCACAATCATAATCAATAGTTCACGTGACTCTAATTAGTGAGGTACAATAGAGAGGTTGAACAAGTTACTTCAACTATCCCATTATCCAGTGATGAGCTATGGCCTATGGAGATGGTGTAGATGGATTCAAGTGGCAACTGACAACCCACAAGTGGAGGAGATCTATTGTAGTATCTATGAAAAGTTTGTCAAACTCATGAGGAATTGAAGGAAATAATTCACGAATTTGGCAAAATAACAATAAAAGTTGCAAAATGTTTTGGTGTTTTTGGGTATAAGGTGCAAGAAAGCAAACGAGTGAGTAAAGGCAAATAAAGAAATAGCAAGTAACTGCTCTTTTTAGAGAAACCCAATCTTCTATGCACAAGAGAACAAGCTTGAATGTGCATGTATATGAAACAAACGTTCTAGAGGGCAGATGGGATTTACTTAACACATAGATTTTCTAAAAAAAATGGTGAATAAAATGTTAAGTTCTAGTCTTCCTAGAGCGAGCCATAAATAGGTGCAGCCGTAGTGATTGATCCCAAGGCCACCACCATGTGCAAACTAAGGTAATATTAAGAATAAAAATTGCAACCACCGCTGTAAGTTCTAAGGTCACCGATTGATGTCTACGCACACGTCTGTTCTTGTAGACAGTGTTGGGCCTCCAAGTGCAGAGGTTTGTAGAGCAGCAGCAAGTTTCCCTTAAGTGGATCACCCAAGGTTTATCGAACTCAGGGAGGAAGAGGTCAAAGCTATCCCTCTCAAGCAACCCTGCAATTACGATACAGAAAGTCTCTTGTGTCCCCAACACACCCAATACACTTGTCAGATGTATAGGTGCACTAGTTCGGCGAAGAGATAGTGAAATACAAGCGGTATGGATGATTATAAGTAGCAAATGTGACTTGAAGTAAATATCGCTGCGAGCAAACATGTAACAAAACAACAAGTAAACGGTGTGCAATGCTTGGAAACAAGGCCTAGGGATCATACTTTCACTAGTGGACAAACTCCCAACAATATAACATAATTGAACAAATAAACAACTTCTCTTCACTATGGTACTCTAAATTACTCTCCTATTGAATAACACTAATCATTGCGTAGGGCTACGAAGCACTCCTTAAAGTTCATCAAGTACTTGACAAACACCACTCATAGAGATATCCAAATCAAATCACAACTCAAGATAGATATTATTGCAACTTAGACCAAGTACTAACACGGTGCACACACTGTCAACATTACACCATGAAAGGAGGAATAGATCACTTCCATACTATCATAGTGATAATTATTCTCATAATCCATAAGAGATCACAATCGTAGCCTAGACCAAGTACCACCATGATGCACACACTGTCACCGTTACACCATGGCAGGAGGAATAGATTACTTTAATAACACACTAGAGTACACATAATGAAGAAGAGTAACATCTACTTATTCAACATGATACAAAGCTCACGATCATATAAAGATCACATCATGGGAGAGAGAGGTGAACCACATAGCTACCGGTAGAACCCTCAGCCCCGGGGATGAACTACTCCCTCCTCATCATAGGAGACAGCAAGGTTAATGGAGATGGCGGTGAGGTCGATGGAGATGGCGGAGACGATGATGGAGACCGATGGAGATGGCTCCGGGGGCACTTCCCCGTCCTGGCAGGGTGCCGGAACAGAGACTTCTGTCCCCCTTAATTTGGCTTCGACGGCGGCGGAGCTGCGGAACTGTTTCTGGAAAATTGCCGACTCTCCTAGGGTTTTCCGTCCCAAGGCTTTATATAGGCGAAGGGGCGTCGTCAGGGGCAGCCAGGGGCTCCTCACACCAGGGTGGCGCGGCCAGGGCCTGGGCCGCGCCACCTATGTGTGAGGGCGGCCTCTGGCCCCCCTCCAGCTCTCTTTCGGTCTTCGGGAAGCTTCCGGGAAAAATAAGACTTCTGGCTTTTGTTTCATCCAATTCCGAGAATATTTCCTGTGTAGCTTTTCTGAAACACAAAAACTGCAGAAAACAGGGAACTGACACTATGGCATCTTGTCAATAGGTTAGTTTCGGAAATCGCATAAAAACGCCACGAAGTGTAACAGAACACAAGGCAAATGGGGGCAAAAACAAGCATGGAGCATCAAAAATTATAGATACGTTTGAGACGTATCACCGATCAAGAGCCCTTTATCGCAAGTCTATGGATTGGAAATATGTTTCTATCACTCACCATTCCTCCTCATATCCTTGCTCTAAGGTGCATCCCTAAGAGCTCATAAAGATAAAGTTAAAATTAGTCAACGTTCATATATTACCATCGTAGAACCATATGAAAGCATAAAACTTGACGCAATAATTAGTGCATATTATATAGAAATTATAATTAAGTCATCCTAAGCCCTCAGGAACATGAAGAACTACACACAACGAATCATGGCAATGATTAGTGGAATAACGGATACAACACAATCTAAAAATTTAAATTCATCATAAAATAATCTTGAATTCCCAAGCACGAACAAGCACAAGGTTCAATAAAGACAATCTAGGGTCTCAATCTACACAAACTGCGAGTAGGGTGTCGTCGATCTCGAAGGGAATCATGATGGTGATGGTGTTGTTGTTGTAGATGACGATGGAGAAGCTTCTCCCCACGCCAAGGGCGAGCTGATGGCGATGATGGTGGTATTTTCACCTTGTCGGCGATCGCGGAGTAGCAAGATCTGCCCTCTCCCAAAGAAGAAGAGGACTTTCGCCTCCGTCATCGCCTCAGATAAATTCGCCAAAATTAGCATAGGGTTTTTCACGGGACAGAGATTCTGTAAAAAGGAGGAGGCGAGGCGACGCTCGAGGGCTGAAAGTGGGCCCCACCACACGACCAGATAGGTGGGCCACGTGGTGCACCCCCTTTTAGGTTTCCCGAGGCCTTTTGTTTGTCCTTTTCGCTGGTGTTTCCTTCTCGTGATGAAAAATTTTGGTGATAGAAATTTCAGCTTTTTTTCAGTATGTAAAGATACCCAAAAGTGTAAAATACACAAATTACTGTCCCACTGGATTAAATAATTAGGTAAAAAGGTTTTGAAAGAACATCCCGCAAATTATTTAAAAATGATCAAATAACTCAAATTAATCTAAATATTTAGAAAATCTCAAACTAAAATAATAATCACGCAACAGGAAATGACGGTGAGAATTTTCATAAAATAGCTTGGCCGGCCGATCATCGATCCGCGCGTCAGGGAACAACAACACATGACCACATGCATGGGCACGGTTGCAGTTGCAGATGCGGAAGTCGACGGAGGAAATTAAAAAGCAGGATTCCATATTTCTGCTTATCACGAGAAATTATTCCCACGTCGCGGCGCCTTGATGCCCGCTAGCCCATGCATGTTTCGAACTTTCAACGTATCACTTTGACCGGTATCCCAGCTGACCTCACACGTGACGCCTCACTGGTCTCCTCCTCTCCTTGCGACCGATGACTGGCGTGCGTGACGCTCTAGATCGGCTTGCCCGCGCGAGCGCAGCTGCCGGTCGCCGTCGATCGCGAATCAGCCGCACATGGCGATATCTAAAAACCGGTTTGGGAACTTGCGTCCGAAACTTCAAAATTTACGGATCGACAGGTACGTACAACTCGATAGCAACAAAAGCAAGCAAAGATTCATTCCGACGATCCTTCTTTCACGAACAAACATGGAGTGATGGAGATCCAAATAGCGCACGGCCATCGCGGCATGCTAGTCAAGCTTAACTGAGAAGCAACGTGGAAGAGCATCTCCGCGCTTGACGACCTAGTGCCTTTTTTTTTCTTTCATTCAGCCGTGTGGAATGGAACCCCTATGATGTGAAGCTCTCGCTATGTTTCGCAAGAAAGACAAATTTGACTTTTTGCCAGATTAGTCGTCGTGCAAGTATGATAACGAGGGCAACCGGGCTGCCTATCTCACTATGCCGGAGTTATCGATAAGCGGGTCATGTCTCAAATGTCGTCTCAGCAAATCTCATGTAAGAATAGAATGCTGGAAGTGTACAACAATTTCCTGGAAGACCTACATTTCCCATGTTAGAATAAGAATTTGTTCGATTGACAAATCCTATTTATTTCTTTGTACCACTTCCTTTGTATAATCTTTCTATCACACGCGTGTACGTTGTCCGTTTATCTCCCTCACATGCATACACATGTGAGAAGGATTAACAGACATCGTACATGTGTGCTCCAAATGCACAGCCGCCGGGAAAGCGATCGTCCGCTCGAAGCATAGCATGTGACGCTGACACCCTATTTGTAAGTGAGAAAATATACGATCTACGAGGGGGCATCGAGTAATGTTCTCCTTGTGTACAACTCTACACACACCATGTTGCTTTAAATATTAGTTTTCCAAAATAAATAATTCTAGAAATAATATATGTAATCGGAATTAATTTTAAAAATAATACACTATAGGTGAGGGTGTGGACGATAGGGGCTAATCGTCTAGCGCCTGGATAATAGGAACTAATCATTCATACCTAAGACGACAAAACATGTCACCAGACTTACAGGAGCCCCCGTCTTCCAATAGGGTTGTCAGTATTAGACCATAACAATGATATTGTACCTTTTGAAGGGAAGAATTCACAAAAATAATTGTGTATCATTGACTAACAAGCATATGCTCATCGCATGGCCGTTCCAAACAACAATAGGACCTTAAGAAAATAAAAATAAAAATAATTTATGCAAAATACTAGGATAGCCACTCGGCTAGCAACACACCAATAGGTAGCCTTTGGATCAGCCCACTAGGACATCTCAACCACAACCACATATAGTTTTAACGGAGAGAAACGACTTAAACGGAGGTAGACGGAGAGAAAAGCTAATTGGAAACAGAAAAATAAGCCAAAAAACAGGTGGCCCGGTGACCTAATCCCCGCACGCCCCCTCTGGCCCTCTCTCTCAACTGCTCCTCCACCCTCGTCTCCAAACCACGGCAAGCCCCCGGTGCCGGCGGCGCAACCACGGCCTCCCCCGGTGTCGCGGAGCGGGGGTCGGTTGGCGGCGTTCACTGCGGGGCAAAGGAGGCTCAGGTCCTCCTGCAGTCGTTAACTGTGTGGTTTGTGGTGGTGGCGCAACTGAAGACGAAGACGAGGCCATTGCGCGTGGTGTCCAGCGACGGCGACTGCCTAAGTGCTCTGCCGAGATCCTCGGCCTCTGCCCGCACTTTGCTCTAGAGACCAGGCGACCTACCGCACGCGGCCGCTATTGTGGCCTAGTCCGTCGGCAGCTTGGAAGGTCAACTTGTTCCATCCCCGATGGCAGCCCACCTCGCAGTTCCTCAACAGCAGTGTAGTCAGATTTTGAGATCTTACGCCCACCTCGCAACTCCAGGTCGGCCTGCCCCTCGCGATGCAGAACCACTTCTCTCCTGACATTTTATTCCCCGATTTTGATTTGTTTCACCTCTGATTTGTTTCCGATCGTCAGATTCAGTTGATTAATTTGTTGGAATTTATGCACAAGTTTGTCCCCGATTCAGTGGGCCGCCTTCCCATTGTGATTTCTAGCTTAACATATATGATATCCGTTTCCCCTAAAAAAGAAGATATCCGTTTGCCGTGCTATTTGGGAAATACTTGAATTGGGTTCTGATGTGTTCAGCTCAGGTAATTTTGGATTAAATGTGCAGTGGTCCTTCTCTCCTCTCGGTCAATTAGTTTGCTTTATTTTAGGGACAATATTTTGCTAGCTTTGAGTCTTTTTTTTATTGAACAAACGACCTTTATTAATTAAGAAAACAAGGTTACATCTTCCACCAGCTGTGGAATAAGAAATTCAGGTGGATCATCTAGCCAAACAAAAGAATCTAAAACTTGAGTCGATCTAGCAACCATATGAGCAGCTTTATTCGCATCTCTCGGACAATGGGCAATCTGTGTCGAACTAAATCCTGCCAAGATCATCCGACACTCATCCAGAAAAGCAGAGCCCACGATCCTATTATGTAATGGATCCGTCAGAGCCTGAATTGCCTCCATGCAATCAGACTCCACATATAGTCGAGTGCATCCAACACGTTCAGCAAGCCGGAGACCATCCCGAAGAGCCTGTGCCTCCGCAGTCGTGACATCGATCACACCATCGATTCTTCCGCAAAAGGCACCCATGAACTGTCCGCGTGAGTCTTGGATCACACATCCTGATGATGCAATCCTCGCCCCTAGGTCAACTGCAGCATCAGTATTCCGTTTTACAAAACCTGCAGGGGGACACGACCAGCCTATCCTTGGTACACTCTGTTTATTTTCCTTTGTCTTCATACTATTAGCCACCATGGCTCTGATTGACAGAGCTACTCGGTTTGCCGGTGGAGCTTTCCCTTCATACTTAATCTCCCTCCTACGCCACCAAATGAACCATGCAGCGGTGGCTATTATTTCATGTATAGGTAAAGCACCCAAACCTGACACCCGGCATGTAGAAGTATCTAGGAGAAACTCTAGAACTGCACTGCCTGCCCGATCAATTTGCAGAGCAGACTTGATCACCACTTTTAGGCCAAGCTTCTTCCAAATCTCCTTAGCTCCTTTACACTTGAATAGCATATGCGTTAAATCCTCGGCATCCCTGTCGCACACTGGGCATTGCCCACTTCTCTCAATGTGACGATATGCAAGTACACACATACATGGGATGATTCCATGTAATGCCCTCCATGTGAAATTTTTTACTTTCTGCGGAACTGTCAGCTTCCACACCTTTTCCCATATCGGATTGATAGTGGCCATCGAGGCCGCATCCCTTCTCACTCCTCTACTACCGAACTGATGATCCCACTCAATATGATACGCAGATTTTACAGAGAACATACCGTTCTTAGTGTACTGCCAGACCATTTCATCCTCAGAATCCCATGGAGATAAAGGGATATCCTGTATTCTGTACACGTCTATTGGGAGGAAATTATCTGTCAGCAGTTGTATGTCCCAAGTACCCGTGACAGGATCCAGTAACTCCTGAACCTTGCTGATAACTATGCCTCCTCTAGGGGTTAACATCTTTCTGTTCGGACTGTTGGGAATCCAGGCATCAGACCACACATTTATAGATGCTCCATTACCCACTCGCCACATATAGCCTCGCTTAAAGGTCTCCATTCCCGCCATTAAACTTTGCCATGTAAACGAGGCACCCTTCTTAAGCTTTGTATTCAGCAAATCACCAGATGGGTAATATTTCGCCCGCAACACCTGTGCACATAATGATTCAGGCTCAATGAAAAGCCTCCATATTTGCTTTGCAAGCATCGCAAGGTTAAAACAATGCAAGTCTCTGAACCCCATGCCTCCTTGTTTCTTTGGTGTACACATCTTTCACCAAGAATACCAATGCATGCATTTCTTCCCATCCTTTTCCCCACCAAAATCTTGCAATTGCTGTAGCAATAGCCTTACAAATCCCTTTTGGAATTTTAAATACTGACATGGCATAAGTAGGGCTTGCCTGAGCTACAGCTTTCAATAACATTTCCTTTCCTCCAACAGAGAGGTTCTTTTCATTCCATCCGCTTATGATTTTGCACACCCTGTCCACTAAGTATTGGAAACAATCTGACCGATCAAGTCCCACTTGTGACGGTAGACCGAGATACTTCTCATTCAAAACCTCTGAGTCAATATTCAGAATCCTACAAACCGCCTCTTTATCTGCAGCCGAAGTGTTAGGGCTGAAGAATATACTCGACTTTGGGTCACTTACTAGCTGTCCTGAACTAGCACAGTAGGTGTTAAGCACATTCCGAAGTGTGGTAGCATTTGCCGCATCAGCCTTCATCAGAATCAGAGAATCATCGGCAAATAAAAGATGAGATACGACGGTGCCCCTTAAAGTTCATCAAGTACTTGACAAACACCACTCATAGAGATATCCAAATCAGATCACAATTCAAGATAGATATTATTGCAACTTAGACCAAGTACTAACACGGTGCACACACTGTCAACATTACACCATGAAAGGAGGAATAGATCACTTCAATACTATCATAGTAATAATTATTCTCATAATCCATAAAAGATCACAATCGTAGCCTAGACCAAGTACCACCATGATGCACGCACTATCACCGTTACACCATGGCAGGAGAAATAGATTACTTTAATAACATCACTAGAGTACACATAATATCTGAATAATAACATCTACTTGTTCAACATGATACAAAGCTCACGATCACATAAAGATCACATCATGGGAGAGAGAGGTGAACCACATAGCTACCGGTAGAGCCCTTAGCCCCGGGGATGAATTACTCCCTCCTCATCATAGGAGACAGCAAGGTTGATGGAGATGGCGGTGAGGTCGATGGAGACAGCGGAGACGGCGATGGAGACCGATGGAGATGGCTCCGGGGGCACTTCCCCGTCCCGGCAGGGTGCCGGAACAGAGACTTCTGTCCCCCAAAATTCGTCGGCGATGGCGGCGGAGCTGCGGAACTCTTTCTGGAAAATTGCCCACACCCTTAGGGTTTTCCGTCCCGAGGCCTTATATAGGCGAAGGGGCGATGTCAGAGGAGGGACCAGGCGTCCTCACACCATGGTGGCGCGGCCAGGGCCTGGGCCGCGCCACCCATGTGTGAGCCTGGCCTGTGGCCCCTCTCCTACTCCTCTTCGGATCTCTGGAAGCTTCCGGGCAAAATAAGACTTCAGGAACTTGTTTCGTCCAATTCCGAGAATATTTCCTGTGTATCACTTCTGAAACACAAAAACAACAGAAAACAGGGAACTGGCACTGTGGCATCTTGTCAATAGGTTAGTTCCGGAAAATGCATAAAAGTGCCACGAAGTGTAACGAAACACAAGGCAAATGGTGTAAAAACTAGCATGGAGCATCAAAAATTATGGATACGTTGGAGACGTATCAGTATCCCCAAGCTTAACTCCTGCTCATCCTCGAGTAGGTAAGTGATAACAAAAGAAATAATTTTTGAGGTGACATGCACCTACACAATCTTGATCATATATGTAAGCATTTGTGAGCTGGGATCATAAGAACTTAAAACATGGGCATGAAAGATATAATCTTGACAATAAGAACTTAGCAACCATGTTGTAAACATGCAAATGAACACAAACAAAAGATCATGAAAATGAAACAATGAAAGTCAAACGTGTGTTCAAATCATAAGGAAAAACATACAAATGGTTTTCAGCTTGTCCTTCAAAGAGAGCAAAACATAAATGCATAGGACACCTCAAAGTTTAAGAGGGCGACTAGATACAAATAATTTAAGAACAAGTGAAACCAACAATATGAATCAATCAATGAACTTTGGGACAATGCATATCACACTAAGAATGACAACTATGCTCTCTTAATGGTGCATTAAGATAGAAGGTGGTGACTCAACATAAAAGTAGAAGAAAGGCCCTTCGCAGAGGAAAGCAGTGATTAAACATGTGCTAGAGCTTTTCATTTGTAAATCAGAGAGATAAAAATTGGGTTTTGAGAGGTGGTTGTCTTTGTCAACGACTGGCAATGGGGTTCTTACTATCTTCCACACAAAAATGAAGCAAGTTTTTGAGAGAGATTGGCACTTTTGTGCTCTTTTATAAAGCTTGGCACTCCTCCCCACCTTTTTTCCTTTCACAAACCATGGCTAACCGATTCCATCGGGTGCCCACCAACATTCACATTCCATGGAGGAGTGCCCTTTTCCTTTCTTTTTTCTCTTTTTCTTTTTTCTTTTTGGAATAAGCAATATGGAAGATAGCAAATCCAACCACTACGTCCCCATGAGCTAAAAACAGTGTCACAAAACGAGAAGTGTTTTGAAGGTTTTTTTGAAAGGTAGCACATGAAAATTTACTTGGAATGGCTTACAAATACCATGCAAAGGAATTTATAGTGGACACAATGGCAAACTTGGTTTTTAGGAGTTGGATGCACGAGTAGAGCTCATACTTAGTACAAGGCGAGGGCTAGCAAAAGACTGGGAGCGACCAACTAAGAGAGCAATAACGGCCATAATCATGCAAAGCGACAAAGCGACATTAAAAGAAGCATAAGATGGCATCAAAAGTCAAAAACTAAATGATCATAGAGGCTATTGGCGACTTTGTAAGAGTCTAACATGTGTGAGCATGCGCCAAGTCAACCCAAATAAAGCATCAAGGAGAAAACCAAAATAATGCTTCCATACAATAAAAAACAACGCATGATTTTTTCAAAGGCTCATTAAGCAATCTCAGTTATTTGAGACAAGTCATGCTACAGAAAAACCACTAAGCATACTATCAAAAAGACATCAAGCATGACATGCAAAAGCCTAGGCCGCAGTCTACACAAGCTCCTTTTTGTACCACTTCTTTGCATAAAGCTTTTTCTCTTTTCCAACACCATTTGAACTTTTTAAAACCAACTCTTTTGAGGAAAACCAATAAAGATCAAAGGCAAAAATACACCTTGATGAAAAGATATAACAAGATCTGAACACAAATCAAAGCGAAAAATGCAAGCTAAACACAGTAGCAGAAAAAGAGAACACTCATTGAACGATAAGAGTGAAAACTAGAGTGTTCTTGGCAAATGAAAAGCGAGTTCATCTCCTCCAAAAGAAACATGATGTGATCTAACCATTTATTGCAGCAAACTAAACTAAACTAATAATGAAAACTAAAACAACTGACGCTCCAAGAAAAACGCATAGTGCATGAAGCAATAAAAATATAGTGTTTTGAAAGGTGACCTGATTTTTGCCTATGAAGAAGGGGTGCCTCGGGGGCATCCCCAAGCTTTGACGCTTGTACTTCTTGGATATTTCTTGGGGTGATGCATGGGCATCCCCAAGCTTGAGCTTTTGTCCATTCTTCAACTCATCTCATCATTCTCCAATCCCTACACTTGAAAACTTCCTTCATACAAAACTAAACACAATTCTATTAGCAACATTAGTGCAAGCATAACATATAATCAATCATCTTTTTGCTTCAGGTTTCAACTCAAAACCACCACATATATAGCAAATACTACTGTAGCAACCTCCCAAAAAGTTCCATGATCAAAAGAACTCAAAAGAAAGCGATAAAGTGGCAAACACAAATATTGGCAGAAATCTGTCAAAACTGAACAGCTGACAAAGGTCGAATTTTTGAGGGGTTTTCTGTTGCTCAAATCAAAAAGTGTTCAACTAACGAAAGTTTGGATATAACATGGGGCATATGCACAAGAAATCGCAGGTCCAAAAGATATACAGAGAATTTATACGAATTTTTACGGTGCAGCACCGAAAACTGTTTCAGGACAGCAACATCCCCAAATCTTACCTCACTCAAATTAGAGGCTTCTCTTGGCACAAAAACGAAATAAAAAGGATAAGGAGCAGTCATTACAGTAGTAATGACTTCCAAGACTCAAATAAAAGAAAAAGTACTGAAAAGAAAACATTGGGTTATCTCCCAAGAGTGCTTTTCTTTAACGCCTTTGAGCTAGGCGCAGTAATTTGCAAAGATGCTCAGATGGGCGCCATATAAGAGCTTGAGGCAAAGGCACCATATAGGAACTTAAAGCAATAGAGAGCATCAAAAAGCAAGTATGGAACACATTTAAATCTAAACCACTTCCTATTAAAAATAGTCTTGTAAAGAGACAAGTAATAAAAGCGCAAAGCAAAAAGCATAGGAAGGCAAAACAAGTACAACTTCAAAAATTGCAACATAAAGAGGGGAAACTCAATATTGTTGAGATCCATCAAACCATGTTTCCCACTCTCATAATAACTTTCAATAGCATCATGAATAGAATTAACAATATAACTATCACATAAAGCTTCCCGATCATGAGCCACATGCGTAAAAGAATTAATACTCCCCACATGAACAATCGTAGAGGGAGCAGATTCAACAGAATAATTATTCTCATCACCATAATCATCATAAATAGGAGGCATATTGTAATCATAACTATTTTTCTCCTCAAAAGTAGGTGAATTGAAAACATTATAATCATCATCATAAACTAGAGGCTTAGTATCATCACAAGATAGAGAACTACTATGTCGCAAAGCATATTCATCAAACATATCATCATAAGAAGGAACATGGATAGCACTAATGGTACAACAATTATTAACCTTAGAATTGGTACCAAAAAGATTTTCAATATCAAAAGTAGAGTGCTTTTCCCAATAATGATCACTAACATAAGTAATAGGCATAGGAACATCATCCCAATCAGAATTATCATAATCTATAGCAGGATCATAACGCTTAGGGGAAGATACCATGTCCTCTCGCCTCTTACTCCTCTTCTTCTTCTTCTTCATACTCTTCTTACTTTCTCCTTTAGGAGGGAGAGACTTGAATGGCATCTTCTCCACATATTCATTAGGAGGGAAAGGCATCTTCTCCACATAATCTGGCTTGCTGACAGAAACAACAGAAGAAACTTTAGAGGATTCCTCCTCTCTATTAATAAGATAAAAACATCTATCAATCCTGTCATAGCTTGGCAAAATATCAAGTTTTATAAGATTTTGAATGTAAGGATTTGCAAGGCAATCTTTAGCACAATAGAGACGACAACCACGAAGGGTGCTATTAATATCAACATCATTCATATCTATCAAAGCAATCTTTCTAGATATCTCTTCACACGCCAAGAACAAAGTGAGCTCATCATGCTGATTGGGAGTAATCTTGTCATCACAATACAAACTTAAGGTACTAGAAGAGTAACTATTAGGGCTTGAGCATTGGAAATTAAAATGCCCTATGTCATCACAATGTTTACAAAGAAAAGGATAAAGCTCACAAACCTTCTTACCGATCTCGCCTATATCCTTGTACCACATTCGGGTTTCTTCATTTGCATGATGGACACAATAATCTTCCTTGCTATAACTCTGTTCATAAGGTCTATGTACTCCACAAAAATTAACATGCTTATAAGAAATAGGACTTTTAGAAGTTTGAGCATGTTTATTGGAATCATCAACAACAATATCATTTTCTACGCGAGTGTCCTTAAAAGGTTCATGATACACGTCCCCATTTCCTTTAGGAACATTCATATGGGAAGCAAAGGCTTTAAAGCAATCAACCATAATTTGAGGATCAAGACCATATTTAGCACTAAGCTCTTGAAAATTAGCAGTTTCACGAAAGACTTAATGCAATCAAACTCGTAATTCATACCCGATCCTTTACCTTTATCGCTATCCCAACCTTCAATATTGTTTTGAATTGTTTCAAGCAGATCCCACTTGGTGTCAACATCCTTGCTTGTGAAAGACCCATCAAAGCATGCATCTAGATAATCCTTGTAATTTCCTGAAAGCCTTGCATAAAAATTATTAATAACAATATTACGGGGAAGATCATGAATAGGACATTTGTGCATTAGTAACTTCAATCTTCCCCACGCTTGGGCAATGCTTTCTCCCTCATGAGGCCAAAAGTTATATATCCGATTACGATCTTTATGAATTTCACTTGGAGGATAAAACTTGGAATAAAAGAGAGGCACCATTTCCTCCCATGCAATAGATGTACCATCTTCAAGCAGCCGATACCATTCCTCAGCTCTGCCTTTCAGTGATAAAGAGAATAGCTTCTTCTTAACTTGGTTCATTGAAATACCTGCACACTGGAACAACTCGCATAATTCATGTATAAAAAGCAAATGGTCACCAGGATGGACAGTTTCATCTCCTAAATAGCAGTTATTCTTAACACATTCAACAATCTTCATAGGTATTTTAAAAAGATGAGGAGCACAAGCATCATTAGAAACATCACATATGGGAGATAAAATATTATCAGAACAAACTTTCTCCACTAAAGCTGGGGGACTAAAAATATCATACTTAACAAAACCAGCTTCCCCAAGCTTAGACTTTTCTATAGCATTAGCAACAACGGTGTTTAAAGCATTCGTACTAATAACATTGCTATGCGAAATAAGCTCCAAAGGATTTTCAATTTTCTCTTCAAATCTAAAATCAGGAAAAAGACTAAAGAACTCTTTGTTTTCCATTAAGCCTAACTAGTGAAAATAAAAACAAGAAACAAAAAGATGTAATTGCAGAATCTAAAGGAAATAACTCCGAGCACTCACACAGGAGGATGCGAGTACCTTTTACCTTACCTCCCCGGCAACGGCGCCATAAAAGAGCTTGATGTCTACACACGCTTCTGTTCTTGTAGACAGTGTTGGGCCTCCAAGTGCAGAGGTTTGTAGAGCAGCAGCAAGTTTCCCTTAAGTGGATCACCCAAGGTTTATCGAACTCAGGGAGGAAGAGGTCAAAGCTATCCCTCTCAAGCAACCCTGCAATTACGATACAGAAAGTCTCTTGTGTCCCCAACACACCCAATACACTTGTCAGATGTATAGGTGCACTAGTTCAGCGAAGAGATAGTGAAATACAAGTGGTATAGATGATTATAAGTAGCAAACGTGATGTGAAATAAATATCGCTGCGAGCAAACAAGTAACAAAATAGCAAGTAAACGGTGTGCAATGCTTGGAAACAAGGCCTAGGGATCATACTTTCACTAGTGGACACACTCCCAACAAATATAACATGATTGAACAAATAAACAACTTCTCTTCACTATGGTACTCTGAATTACTCTCCTATTGAATAACACTAATCATTGTGTAGTGGCTACAGAAGCACCCCTTAAAGTTCATCAAGTACTTGACAAACACCACTCATAGAGATATCCAAATCAGATCACAATTCAAGATAGATATTATTGCAACTTAGACCAAGTACTAACACGGTGCACACACTGTCAACATTACACCATGAAAGGAGGAATAAATCACTTCAATACTATCATAGTGATAATTATTCTCATAATCCATAAAAGATCACAATCATAGCCTAGACCAAGTACCACCATGATGCACGCACTGTCACCGTTACACCATGGCAGGAGGAATAGATTACTTTAATAACATCACTAGAGTACACATAATATCTGAATAATAACATCTACTTGTTCAACATGATACAAAGCTCACGATCACATAAAGATCACATCATGGGAGAGAGAGGTGAACCACATAGCTACCGGTAGAGCCCTTAGCCCCGGGGATGAATTACTCCCTCCTCATCATAGGAGACAGCAAGGTTGATGGAGATGGCGGTGAGGTCGATGGAGACAGCGGAGACGGCAATGGAGACCGATGGAGATGGCTCCAGGGGCACTTCCCCGTCCCGGCAGGGTGCCGGAACAGAGACTTCTGTCCCCCAAAATTCGTCGGCGATGGCGGCGGAGCTGCGGAACTCTTTCTGGAAAATTGCCCACACCCTTAGGGTTTTCCGTCCCGAGGCTTTATATAGGCGAAGGGGCGATGTTAGAGGAGGGACCAGGCGTCCTCACACCATGGTGGCGCGGCCAGGGCCTGGGCCGCGCCACCCATGTGTGAGCCTGGCCTGTGGCCCCTCTCCTACTCCTCTTTGGATCTCTGGAAGCTTCCGGGCAAAATAAGACTTCAGAAACTTGTTTCGTCCAATTCCGAGAATATTTCCTGTGTATCACTTCTGAAACACAAAAACAACAGAAAACAGGGAACTGGCACTGTGGCATCTTGTCAATAGGTTAGTTCCGGAAAATGCATAAAAGTGCCACGAAGTGTAACGAAACACAAGACAAATTGTGTAAAAACAAGCATGGAGCATCAAAAATTATGGATACGTTGGAGACGTATCACCGTGTCATCATATCTTTCAAAAAACCCCACTCAACCCGGTCATATGCTTTATGCATATCAAGCTTCACCGCACAATACCCAACTTTTCCTTGTCTCTTTTGTTTTAATGCATGGAAACACTCGTATGCGACCAATACATTGTCAGTTATTAAACGGCCCGGGACAAAGGCACTTTGGGTCAAACTAATAATCTTTGGTAGTATTACCTTTAGTCTGCCAGCCAGGATTTTTGGTATGATCTTATACAGGACATTACACAGACTAATCGGTCTGAATTGAGTAATCAATTCCGGGTCATTCACCTTTGGAATCAAAACAATAGCCGTGTCGTTCCACCCATGAGGAATAACACCTGAATTTAGGGCATCCAACACTTCTTTTGTAACATTGTTGCCGATAAGCCCCCAGAACTTTTTAAAGAATACTTGCATGCATGCCGTCGGTTCCAGGAGCTTTAAAATCACCAATACCATGCAAGGCCTTCTTCACTTCCTCCTCAGTGAATGGCTCAAGCAGATGTTCGTTCATATCGGCTGTTACTTTTGGCTGAACTTTTTGCAACAGCTCATAGTCTGTCTCCGACACTTCTGTCAAAAACAACTCAGAAAAGTAATCAGTAATAATTGGCTTAATTAAGCTGTTACCTTCCCGTATACCTCCATCAGGTCCTTTCAATTTAACAATCGTATTTCTCTTCTTCCTTACTCGTGCATAGTTATGGAAAAAGGAAGAGTTCCTATCACCATGTGTTAACCAGTTTGCACGACTACGTTGCATCCTGTATATTTCTTCCTGCTCTAAGACCTTCTCAATTTCTTCAGTTATATCTTCTTGTTTCTTTACATTTTCTTCAGTCATATCTTGCAACAGTACTCCCTCTAGTTGCCTTGACAGAGCTCGCAACTTGGCTCGCGGTCTCTGTAGGACAGACTTGTCCCCCTCATGTAGCGCAGTCTGAACCGAAGCAACAGCTCCCGCCACATCTCCCCTCGCATGCAGCCCTTTTTCCCATGCTTCCATCACAACATCTCCTACCCCTTCCTCCTTCAGCCATTTGCCTTCGAATCTCTTTCGTCTTCTCCTTCCCGATCTAGCCGCTTGACGGTAATACTCAGTATCAAGCAAAATCGGCCGGTGGTCCGATCTTAGCATCCCCATATGCTCTAAACGTGCATAGGGATACAACATTGACCACTCTTCGTTGGCACATGCTCTATCCAACCGCTCCCTGATACCAGGTCCATGTCTACTTCTCTTCCTTCGCCACGTGAATATGTCACCCGAGTACCCAATGTCCTCTAATCCGCAATCAGAGAGAGCCTCTCGGAATGCCTGCATGTACTGCATGGGCCTTGGGTTTCCTCCCTCCTTTTCTGTACTATACAAGATTTCATTCCAATCCCCGATCACAAGCCACCTCATATCAAAATGACCATGAAGTTCTCGAAGCCTCTCCCAAGTTTTATACTTTTCCGACCATGCTGGTTCCCCATAGATTCCAGTTAGTCGCCATTCCTCTTCAGTCCCACCATTCACAATAACATCAATATATTTATTATGGATCATCTTGAGATCAATTGTCACCTAGTTCTTCCAGAGTAGCGCCAAACCGCCACTCCTGCCATCGCTAGGAGCAAACAGGGCTCCATTCATCATAGTTTTTAGCCTAAGTCATTCACAGCCATTCCTATCCAAATGTGTTTCGGAAAGGAACATCACATCTGGATCACATCGCCCCTGGGCCTCCCGGAGCGCACGAACTGCCGCATCATTCTTGAGACCGCGATAGTTCAGAGCGAAGGTTTTCATTGGTCCTATAGGGAACCTGTCCAGACCTTCTCGACGAACTATGCAGCGATCAACTCCCACTAGCTTGACCACAGATTAGACACCCAGCGAAACAACTGCACTCCACCCCAAACAAGATCGCAAACTCTAATTTAGAAAGATTTCGATCCTCAGAAAAAACTCACCGCCTGGAACGATCCAGGGGGGAGGAAAGAAACCCTAGGCGGGTACATAGACTCACGGTGCCAGGGGAAGCACCGGAGGAGGCAGCCGCCGAGGCGGCGGCGGTCACGCCCTAGGGCACCCTCACAATCGCCATGGGCGAGAAAAACGCTTCGCTCTTGGTTTTTCTGACGGACGACGATTTTTCTTGCTAGCTTTGAGTCCATGGTGAAGAAAAACAAATCACATTCGTATTAAGGAGAGGACTATATGTAAGTTTAAAAGCTGATTTTAATTTAGCTTTGAGTGAATGGTGAAGAAACCAAATCACGTTCGTATTAAGGATACAATATTTTGCTAGCTTTGAGTGAATAGTGATCTATGACAGATATCCGAGTTTTTTTTTCTGGGATTCTTGTGGATACAAAAATCTCTACTACCATAAAAATTGGAGTTGGTGGTGAGTTCACCCTTGATGGGGCCGAGTTGATGATGGTGCCAATCTTGTTGGCTTGTAATAAGTGACCGGCCAGTTGGAAACCCCAAGAGAAGGTTTTGATGAATATAGCAGCAAGTTTTCCGCCAGTTAAGAAACCAAGGTTTAATCATTCTTGGAGAGGAGAGACAAACGACTGAAGGTGATGCTTGCTAGCTTGCGACAGCTTCGGACAATTTATATATGGTGCCTCGTCCAAGCTTTGCTTGCTAGCTGTAATACGGAACCTGCACACAACACAACCAAGTACTTCGTTCCCAACTTGCGATGAGGTTGTCAATCTCACCGGTTTGCTTGAAACAAAGGTTATGAGCGTATCGAGTGGAAAACAATAGAGTATGCGAGTAAAGTAAACAGTGCGAGTAAAGTAAACAGGTGATAGCAATATGATGGAAATAGGACCGGGGTCCACAGTTCACTAGTGGTGTCTCTCCATAAGATAAATAACACATGCTGGGTAAACAAATTACAGTTGGGCAACTGATAGAATAAAGATAAACGTGATATGTCAAGAAGATCACTATGAGATTTACTCTGGGCATTACAACAAAACACATAGACCGCCATCCAACTGCATCTATGACTAATAATCCACTTGTGGCGAATCAATCCGAGAACTCCACAAGTATTAAGTTGCGAACAACAGATAATTGCATTAAGCAAAGTGTGTAATGTAAACAAAGCATATGCCCTTGAGCATATGAATGTTGTTTTCTCCCTAGTAGCAACAGCACATCTACAACCTTAGAGGTTTCTGTCACTCCCCCAGGTTAAATAGAGGCATGAACCCACTATCGAGCATAAATACCCCCTCTTAGAGTCACTAGCAACTACTCGGCCAAGATAGCTACTAACAACGGAGAGCATGCAAGATCATAAACAACATAGAGATAACAAATATAATATTCAGTACACCAACTCAATCATAAACACCAATATTCATCGGATCCCAACAAACCAAACATGTAGAATTACATAACGGTGATCTCAATCATGTAGGGCAGCTCATGAGATCTAAACATGAAGCACATAGTGGAGAAGACAACCATCTAGCTACTGCTATGGACCCATAGTCCAAGGTAGACTACTCACTCATCGCTTCGGAGGCAAGCATGGCGATGAAGAAGACCTCCGGTGGCGATTCCCCTCTCCGGTAGGGTGCCGGGAAGAGCTTCTAGACCCTCCCGATCTTCGGGTCGACGGCGGCGGCGGATCGCGATGTGTTCTGGAAAAGTGATCGGGTACTTAGGTTTTTTCTGTCGGGGGATCTTTATAGGCGAAGGGGCAATGTCAGAGGAGGGGCCAGGCACCCTCACACCATGGCGGCGCGGCCAGGGCCCTGGTGGCCCCCCTCCTACTCCTCTTCGGATCTCTGGAAGATTTCGGGTAAAATAAGACTTCAGGATTTTGTTTCGTCCAATTCCGAGAATATTTCCTGTGTATCACTTCTGAAACACAAAAATAGCAGAAAACAGGGAACTGGCACTGTGGCAACTCGTTAATAGGTTAGTTCCAGAAAATGCATAAAAGTACCACGAAGTGTAACGAAACATTAGGCAAATGGTGTAAAAACAAGCAAGGAGCATCAAAAATTATAGATACGTTGGAGACGTATCAACCCTCCATTCATCTGAACCGTCCGATTTAACCAGATCCAATGGCTGCACATGATCCTTTTCCATTGAACCTAAGGGAGAAAATATCTTGCTTTTTCTTCCCTAATTCATCCCGCCTGTGCTCCCTAGATTCTCTCGAAACAGGCTTTCGCCCCGCTATATTAATATAGCAACCACACTGATACAATAGTTCGAAACCAAGAAAATGCTGGGACAATAGCAAAAATATGCCCAAAGAGAAAAGAAAATGAAAGCAATGGCGAAGTGACAAAACGATGATGACCCGCAACCGCTGCGCCCTTCGTCTTTTCCCACCACGCTCCAAGCACGTTAAAGCGCCTCGTACCAAGCAGCACCTTTAAGAAGGGAAATGCCGTCAGCATGACATTGCTGCCCGGACCAAACCGGTCCTAGGGTTTCCCCCGGTACGTAGAGTATAGTGGACAGGGGATTCCCACGACGCCCTTCAAGAAGGAAAGATGTCACTCGATGGCGACACCGCGTCAGGGCCAGACAAGCTGACAGGGATTTCTCCCGCCCCCGTCACACAAAAAACCTTGGCACAATGGAGCACCACCACCTAGCCTCGCCACCCACCAGCTTGCGCCACCACGATCTTGTAGTCGCCATCATCAGTCACTTCGTGGCACTAGCCTGCAGCCTGACAAGCAAAGGTACACGGCCTCGTCGGGGTTTGGGACAATAGCCTTGCAGCCACGCAAGAGGAATCCACCTCCACCGCCCCTCCACGCTGAGAGGCAGTCATCGACCGGGCAAAGCAGCGAGAGTTGAGCATTACCTCAAGCTCGGAGGGCGTGACCCTAGTGTTGTTGGAGGAATTACCATAAGAGTTACCATAACCATTACCATTGGTAGAAGGATACGGCCTATAATTGTTACTAGCAAAATTGTTCCTATAAGCATTGTTGTTAAAATTATTATCTCTAATGAAGTTCACATCAACATGCTCTTCTTGAGCAACCAAAGAGGCTAAAGGAACATTATTAGGATCTACATGAGTCCTATAATTTGAAAGCATAAGCATAATAGCATCAATCTTATCACTCAAGGAAGAGGTTTCCTCAACAGAAATTACCTTCTTACCTTGTGGAGCTCTCTCGGTATGCAATTCAGAGTAATTTACCATCATATTGTCGAGAAGCTTTGTTGCGGCGCCCAAGGTAAGGGACATAAAAGTGCCTCCAGCAGCTGAATCAAGTAGGTTCCTCGAAGAAAAATTCAGTCCTGCATAAAAAGTTTGAACAATCATCCAAGTAGTCAGTCCATGAGTGGGACAATTCTTTATCATAGATTTCATTCTTTCCCAAGCTTGAGCAACATGTTCATTATCAAACTGACTAAACTTCATAATATTTCTACGTGAAGCTATAATCTTAGCAGGAGGATAGTATCTACCAATAAAAGCATCATTACACTTAGCCCATGAATCAATACTATTCTTAGTCAAAGACAGCAACCAATCCTTAGCTTTTCCTCTTAAAGAAAAAGGAAACAACTTAAGCTTAATAATATCACTTTCAACTTCCTTATATTTCTGCATCTCACATAGCTCAACAAAATTGTTGAGATGAGCTGCAGCATCTTCAGTACTAGCACCAGAAAATTGCTCTTTCATAACAAGGTTCAACAAAGCAGGCTTAATCTCATAAAAATTTGCAGCAGGAGCAGGTGGCGCAATAGGAGTGCAGACAAAATCACTATTGTTCGTGCTAGTAAAGTCACACAACTTGGTGTTTTCAGGTGTAGCCATTCTAGCAAACTAAAAGCAGACAAGTAAAAACAACTACAAAGGATTCTAATTTTTTTGGGTTTTTGATAAAACAATGCAAGTAAAATAAATAAAGTAAAGCAAAACAATAAACAAAGTAAAGGATGTGCGTGCGAAAACTCCCCTCGCAGAAGTCTTCTTCTTCCTCCCCGGCAACGGCGCCAGAAAAATTCTTGATGCTTGCGGTGGTGTTATCTTTTCACCATCCAGTTGGGAACCCCAAGAGGAAGGTATGATGAATATAGCAGCAAGGTTTTCCCTCAGTAAGAAACCAAGGTTTATCGATCCGAAGGGGAACAAGCCAAACGACTGAAGGTGATGCTTACTAGCTTGCGACAGCTCAGGACAATTTATAAGGCGCCTCGTCCAAGCTTTGCTTTGCTAGCTGCAACACGGAACCTGCACACAACACAACCAAATACTTTGCTCCCAACTTACGATGAGGTTGTCAATCTCACCGGTTTACTTGAAACAAAGGAATGAGCGTATCAAGTGGAAAATAGTAATAGTATTATGCGAGTAAAGTAAACAATGCGAGTAAAGTAAACATGTGATAGCAATATAAATGAAATAGGACCGGGGTCCACAGTTCACTAGCGGTGTCTCTTCATAAGATAAAATAATACATGCTGGGTAAACAAATTACAGTTGGGCAATTGATAGAATAAATACAACGTGCATATGATGAGAGGATCACTATGAGATTTACTCTGGGCATTACAACAAGATACATAGACCGTCATCCAACTGCATCTATGACTAATAATCCACTTGTGGCGAATCAATCCGAGAACTCCACAAGTATTAAGTTGCGAACAATAGATAATTACATTAAGCAAAGTGTGTAATGTAAACAATGCATATGCCCTCGAGCATATGAATGTTATTTTCCCCCTAGTAGCAACAGCACATATACAACCTTAGAGGTTTCTGTCACTCCCCCAGATTAAATAGAGGCATGAACCCACTATCGAGCATAAATACCCCCTCTTGGAGTCACTAGCAACTACTCGGCCAAGATAGCTACTAACAACGGAGAGCATGCAAGATCATAAACAACATAGAGATAACATAAGATAAATTTCAGTACATCAACTCGAGCATAACACCAATATTCCTCGGATCCCAACAAATCAAACATGTAGAATTACATAACGGTGATCTCAATCATGTAAGGCGGCTCATAAGATCTAAACATAAAGCACATGGTGGAGAAGATAACCATCTAGCTACTGCAATGGACCCATAGTCCAAGGTAGACTACTCACTCATCGCTCCGGATGCAAGCATGGCGATGAAGAAGACCTCCGGTGGCGATTCCCCTCTCCGACAGGGTGCCAGGAAGAGCTTCTGGACCCTCCCGATCTTCGGGTTGACGGCGCCGGCGGATCGCGATGTGTTCTGGAAAACTGATCGGGTCTTTAGGTTTTTCCCGTCGGGGGGTCTTTATAGGCAAAGGGGCATCGTCAGGAGTGGACCGAGACGGTCTCACACATAGGGGGCGCGGCCCAGCCCCTGGCCGCGCCGCCCTGGTGTGAGGGCCCCTCGTGGCCCCACTCCATCTCCTCTTCGGTTCTCTGGAAGCTTCGGTGAAATTCTGGGCGACTGGCTTTGGTTTTGTCCAATTCCGAGAATATTTCATGTGTAGGTTTTCTGAAACACAAAAACAGCAGAAAACAGAAAACTGGCACTGTGGCGACTTGTTAATAGGTTAGTTCCGGAAAATGCATAAAAGTGCCATGAAGTGTAACAAAACACTAAGCAAATGATGTAAAAACAAGCATAGAGCATCAAAAATTATGGATACGTTGGAGACGTATCACCCACCTCCACTTCCCATGACAGTCCGGCTAAAACATGGCTCCGTCGTCTCTTTGTAGAAGAACGGGGATCGCCTGAGGCAACCATCCGGGTGCCGACTGTTTACGGGTGTGACCGTGTGACTTTTCTTTTCCCAACTATGCCTGCATGCTTGACTCGCTCGATTCTGAATTTGTAATCTTGTGCTTGTTAGCCTTGTTGCTGGTGCTGTGCAAATGCAAATGGAGAATGAGTAGCTGACTAGCTGTTCTGCAATTTTGTGCTATCAATTAATGCTTGAGCAATTATGCTCTGTTTATTTTTACTAAAAAGGTAATTACTCAGAATTGTCAGTTCTAGAATTTGCTCTGTCTTATTGACTGATGTTTAGTCAGAATAGTGTGATGCCTACTGATGTTTAGCAGGAACTCCGGCCCAAACTGCAGGCGTCATGGTCATGTGAAGAGTAGAGTAGGAGCCATTTACCATAATTGGGAAGAAAATATTTCAGGGTATTAGGACGAAAGTTGTACTCAAATGGTACCTGATTATTCAGTGGTCTCTGGCCAAATAAGCGAGCTAGATAATCAACACAGTTTAGAAAAAAAAGCTATCATTTAATAGTATAGATATTTTAAAAGATAATCATACTCAACATAGTTTAATTTATAGTTTCGTAGCGAAGCACGGGCAATATACTAGTTAAACAGTAAAGATTTGTGATTTTTTTGAGTTTTTTCTCCTTCCAAAATCGATCATTCCAAAAGTGTGGAGTTGAATCCGTGCTCTTGGCTGGGAAACCTCCGCGTCCTCGGCGAGGACGAGGCAGCCGGACGGGCAAAGTCGCCCCCCGCGGGCTCGACGGCCATGGCGGCCAGATGTAGGTCGCGCATAAAGACCTGAGGTCTGTGACAGCCCCACTGTCTTCCACTCATTTGATGTCGAGGATGGTACAGAGCGCAGCCGCGATGGTACTTTTTCTTTCCTTCGATTGGATGGATTGATGGATAGCGACAGACACTAAGTGGTGAGCGGTGGGCCTGCACGGACATGGTTTCTTTTGAAAATCGGAACGAACATAGTTCTTTTTCGTTTTAAAATAGTATGGTGAAAGATGCCTTTTAACGGATCCATAACGACATTAGGCGTCTGTAGCTAGCCACCTGGTTAGCAAATCCGCGTCGTATATTTTATACCAAACTATTATACTTTTATTTTCTAATGTATCATTAATGAGTACAATTTCTTTTAGATTGATGACATAATTAATCACATTAAAAAATTTGGAAAAATTGGTTACAATGGTCCTTATTATTCATTTGTAATGCGTATCACCCAACAATTTGCTCTTGCTAAATTCAAATTATATGTTGTCATAAAATTCTCTGAAATTAATTTTCCATGGTTGCATAAAATATGTAGTGAATGCATACGAGTGTTTCTATGTGTATGTGGTCGGTGTATGTGTTTAATATAATTAAATATCATGATGAAGATTTCTAAAACGCACGCTTGAAAAAATATCATTATTCGTGGTGGTTCTAATGTATTGCTAGATAGGTATAGCGAGGGAAACTTCGTGCGTATAATTTAAAGTGTTGGAGGCGTTTCACGGGATGGTGAGAGACCAGGATTGGGTAGATTCATGTCCCCTCGGTGGAGGATCCTTTGCGTCCTGTTACAACTCACTATAATGACACAAAGACCAATCAATTAGGTTGCATATGCATAGGTTATTGATGGCAACATTTCTACTTCTTGAATTACCACTAGTTAGGACTCTAAGCGCAGAGTGATACAGCAAGCATAGTTTTCCCCACAAATAATACCTAGATATAGCCAACTGTATACACTATATATGATCGTGGAAATTTATAAAGAGTAAAGTCTGAAATTAACCTTAAACTCATAGAGGGTGTTATAATTGGACCCTCAACTCTGAATCCCGGAAATCAGCACCCTGAACTTACAATTCCCGGTATAAAGTGGCATTTTAGTCGTTACCAAACATCGGGATTCCTCCATTGTCTAATTTCTCTCGCTGACATCTATGGCCCATATGTCAGGTCTGTCTTCTTCATCTCCTCTCTATCTGAATCTTCTTTCTGTTGATTTCTTCTTCGTCTTAATCTCAAGCAGCGTCGTGCGTAATACTCCTACCCTGTCTATCCTCCTTCCCCTTTCTCTCTCCTCGGCAGCTAGCTTCTTCTTGGCGGCGTGAGCAGGAATTGTGGTCGTCTGTGTCGTGCTCGATGAAATGCTTCGCGGGGAGCAGGTTTTTTGTTCAGATTTATCAACTCAGCGTTCCCGGCGTTGACCGCTGCCACGACAGGAAATCCCGGGTGGAACGAGCGTCTCGCAAATGATGACCGAGAACCAAGAGTTGGGGGTGCTGATTTCAGGGATTTGAAGTTCGGGGTGTGATTCCGACCACCTCTACAAACTCAAGGTTTAAAACAAACTTTACTCATTTATAAATCAAAATACCTTGTATTCTGTCTTCGGCAAAAATAACAATAAACCAGATCTAGAAACGTGAACAATGTAGCTTTTTTTAACTTTGTCCAATTTGTCTTTTATCCCGAGCCTACGTAACAATGTATTTCGTATTGAAAATTTGCACGGTCATAATGTATACAGTTGGCAACATCAGGGTATTTTTTTTAAAAAAATCAAGCTTTAAAATTTGAATTTTTTGATGTTTAAAATACAGGGCTTTGGGGGAGCCCGGGAGCCAATAGGATATTTCGTAATATGTTGTTCATTTTGAGCTCTAGGGATCCATTTCATCCCTAAGGCTCTCCGCAAATTCTTGTAGTGGTAGTACATTAACATTGCAAGAAATTAAGGAAAGCAGACTTGCAATAAGCAAAAGATAAAATCTTTAAAAAAACCTGCCAGGTGAAGAGGTACGTTATGAAATCTTGCTGCCAAGCTCGAGTTGGTAAGAAGTGTGCTTTCAAGACTTTACCTCGTGAGTGTTATTAAATTCCCAGAAGGAACCATTACCCTTTATCAACTCACTGATGTCTCTATCTCAAAAAAAAAAACTCACTGATATCTCACTGCCTGTGGGATGATTACATGGGTCATCTGAATAATCACGTGTCCAACTGAGCCTGGCTTCACAAAAGAAAGACGAATATGGTGGGTTTGGGTGGATGATCACTATGGTACATACATAGTCAATCCAGCGACCCCACGCAACAGAAATGACGGTAAGAATTCCACGGATAAAAGCTTGGCCGGTCGATCGATCCCCGCGACAAGGAACATGGACACATCACACATGCGGTTGTAGATGCGGAAGTCGACGGGAGAAATTAAAAACGGAGCGAGGATTCCATATTTCTGCTTATCAAGTTGCTCAATATTCGTGTTAGAAATAGGTTTAGCTTAATTCTTAAGCTAACTAGGCAGTTAGTTTTGGTCAAACGCCGTACAGGCGTTACGCCCCTTCGGGCAGGCGTTACGCCCCTTCGGGCGGACGCAACCTGTAATTACCGCCTTAATGGCACCTCTTCAAATTGTATATATAGCCAATTTCTTGATCAATAAAGTAGAGATTAATTCTCAATCCTTTTACTTCAAACACGTTATCAGCACTGCCTCTACCAAGAGCAATATCATAGAGAGATTGAGAAGAAGAGAATCAGAAGAACAGAGAGCACCAGGATGAGTGACGGCAGCCTACGGCGGTCGACGCGGAACGCATCCTCAGGGCACGGCGCTGCCCGCGACCGGCTTAGGCCATTCCCGGCGCTCTCCTGGCTCCGTCAAATCGACATCGGCCCATGGTGGAGGCCGGAACCATCCCCGCACTTCTCCTCTGCCATAAGGCGACAGCGGCGAGAATTTCCCTCGACGCGGTGCACAGCCAGAACACGCCGCGTGGCCACCCTCCCCTCAGCGGCGACACACGAAAAAGTGGCCATCGGCCTATCACCCTCCGCCGCAAGGTGATGCCCCGGCACTGCTCCTCCCGATACGCCCCTTGCAACGCATCGGGCAGTAACCATGGCGGCCAACGGCCGGCCTGGCGAAGCCGTCCGGCAGCAATTTCTTGGGGCGTGACTCCTTGCATCGATGAAAGACGGCGGCGCTCGCTGCTGCGACCTCCCAGCGCGGCTCGTCGGCTCCTAGATGCATAGCCGCCTAAGGCGGTGCGATGACGGCCAACGGCCGGCACGCACAGCAGCGCCCAGCGACGCGCAGCGGTCGTCCCGACGACAGCACCTCCAGCGATGCTTGTCCGCAGCCCTCGTCATCGGTTGTGTCTCCGTGTAAAATCTTTTGTTTACTGGCTTCTCTGCCTACTAGAACAGAAAGGAACGAATCCACCGATTCCTACCACACAGAAGATGGAGATAAGAACCTTATCTCTTTGGTTCTTTCTCATCTTAGTCTTCTGTATTCTCTATATTTATGCATATATCCTGTAGCTTCTAGTTTAGCCGTTCGCTATCCAAACTTTGCAGTTTAATTAGCTCTCTTGCTAAATAAACTTATATTTAGGCCATCAAGTTAAGCCCACGGCTTTAAAGAAAAATATACATGCTAGACCCATGATGTCATCCTAAAATTGCATAAAGAATAATTATGTACCATTTTAAAACATGTAAAATTATCACTTGAGGCCCTTGGATCTTTGCGTACATTCTATGTATCATGTTGTATAATGCCTCTAGCATTCTATATAACTTGCATTTTTAGTAAAACAATCTTATTTTGCAATTGAAAGCTAATTTTCTTGCAAAATTCTCACTCAAAATATGAGGTCAAATTGACAATGAGATAAGATTATAGACCTTCCGTCTAATAAATTTACAAATATGTAATCCAACATGTTATTAATATATTTGCCTTTAGCATTTTATAGCATGTTATTTGGTACAACAATTTAATTTTGCACTTGAAATTTAATTTTCTTGCAAAATTTCTCATTAATAAAATATGAGATAAAAATATATGTGACTATCTCGAATATTATTTGTGAAACACAAGGTGATGGCATCTACTGCATAAAATATTATCCATTACTACGAGGCATACTTATTCGGCATTACGATGATAAGATTACCTACAAAGTGCACTTCCAAATAAGTTAATGTAAAAGTATAGCACAAGGTAATAGAATAAGGCGTCTACTGACACCCGTCAGACTATGCTTCCTACTACTGAGAGATGTACTCCATCAATATGAAGAATATCTACAATGTGTTAACTTGAAATTCGAAGATCTGCACATATAGGACTTACAAGCATATGCTTAAATTCCAAATGTTCCTCTTGAACATAATTGTTGTTTACCAAAATAAATTTTACTATCATAGTAAAAACAATCAATGCATGATTATTTCATGCTTCTATTACATTGGTAAGATGTGGGATCTATAATTATTGGATATGGTTCTAATGTCTATCAAGACATAGTCCATTATTTCTCATATACTACTATTTCTATATCATATGGTGATAATTATATTCATCGTGAATAACCAATGTTATAAGTATATATCCATGTTTTGGCGCAAAATATAATATCACTCATCACTTTGGGGATGAAGTATAAATCATTGATATAAATCATTTGGTGTCACAACACTGAATGTCTACTCTATGGTCATTATGGTATCACTTTGACCATTAATATATCCTCATTCAAAGGATTTTTCATCAATTTTAATTTACTATCATAGTAAATTAGTTGCATGATCATCTCATGCAGGACATGGCTAGCATTTTCATCAATGGAAATCACAGAACTCATATTACTTAAGAGAATGGAAAAATACCAATTCCCCTCTAAATCTCTAGCAAGGAGATATATGATGCATAAAAACAATGTTAATAGTTTCTCAACCACTTTTGAGACTTCTACTACATTGCGTTTTTTATCTTTCTGTTGTCTATAGAATCAACTCAAAGTTGATATTTTGTGATCAGAAACTTCTTAATAAAGATTTGATCAAAACCTCTTATGTACTTTACATCCTACTTTGATAATAATGCATCAGCATTATGTTATCTTCTTCTGAAGAATCATTAAATACACCATGCGGTGATATACAATTACCTAAAATTCATACTTGTAGTCAATGAACTACGAATCTCGTTGGTCTCAAAATGAACCATGAGAAATCAATGTAAAGTTGAGGTAAAATGACAAACAGAAACAAAGTAACCTTACTAAAAGGGACACGCTAACTATCAAGTTTATCAAATATGTTATTGTATGAATCATCATACATATACATTTCCAATTCCCAAATCATTGGTTAGGTTATGTCACAAATGCATCGATTATAATATGAGTTCAATGGGATAACTTCGAAGCTCACTTCGATAAGCACCAGAATATAATATGGTTGCTGATTGTACTTATAATCTTCATCAGAATGAGAGCATAAGTATAATCTGGTAGGAGATGCACTCCTTCACAATAATAATTTGATTGAGGAATAAAATTTCCAAGACATTTTGATGACCTTATTTAGTCTCATAACTATCCCAATATGTCACTTAGCCTATAATTATACTACTACATGTGGTATGTTTTCCAATAATATCATGTTCTTTAAACATGGCAATTCAATGTATGAACCAAATTCATACTAATTTTGTTGCGTGCAACAATTTATCAAAAATTGATAAATTTAACATTTGGCATAATCGCCTTAGTCACCACATCATAGGGATGATACAAAAAATTATCAACAATCTTGTTGGTCACAACTTAAAAGTTGCAAAATTCTGAAGTCATCAAATTTTATGTACACCTCATGTGCCATGAGAAAATTATTATTTTTAAGGCTCTGTCTCTTAAAATTGGAAATGAGCCACTTAAATTCTTGAATATACACAAGAAGTGGACTATTTGACCATTATATGGGTCATATAAGTACTTAGTGGTATCCATAGGCACATCCTATAGATGGCCTTATGTGGGTCTCTAATCTTCACAAACTCATGATCTTAAATTAATTGCTCAATTATCAAATTAGAGCAAATTATCGTAAGATATGGATTAAAACCATGTGAATGTCAAATGAGCATTTATGATTTCACTAAGTACCTCATGTACATACCCAAAATGTTGCAACTAAACTCTTCATGAAAAGAGTAACTAATTAAAAGACCACATCAAGAAAATTTAGTTATACCAACCTTTTGTTGGAGATATGCGTCCTTACACGGCATAGATCTGATCAAGATCATAATAACTACATACCATACTGCTTCCCCTTGCAGTAAGTACGTGGAAATTAAATAAGTATTTCCTATCTGTGATAATTCGGTCATATGCCGATATCACCACCCCCAACATGCATCATGGGTTCTCACATCAAATTGGGATCTATGTGAGAAATAACTAAGTTTAATTATTTATCCGTCAAATACTTGACCCTAACAAGGGAGTTATTGATAGCCCTCTACGTTGATTGCATTCGCAATGAGGACATTTTCGGCATTAGGGGGAGATAGTACCATAATGAATGCCAATAAATAAATTAGAAATGTCATAGACATTCAGTACTTATATTCACGTACTTGAAAAATCTGAACATGAAGTTCAATCATAAATTTGCAACATATTGCAAATCTGCCAAATACATTTACTGAGAATAAAGATGTCACTACATCATATTATTCATGCAATCCATATGCAAGAAGAGTGGAGGTACCTAATTCAAACACTCTTCCCCCACATGAGAGCAAAAGGGGGAGAAACCTTCTCACATGGATTTAAGTTCTTATATGAATCCGCGGAATGGAGGAAATTGTATCCTCAAACTGTAAATATAATTCAACCTCAAGTTGAATAAGACAAAATGGATGCTCATTATCCAAACCAACACAAATGTGCACACAATTTTGTTGGACATCGAAACACGTTGACTCTATTGTTATGGGAAATCACAAGGAGTTAAAAGACGTAGATGATATCTCCACAAATCCATTGATTCAACAGAATCATATAACATAAAGCCTACATTTGTCGACATAACTATATATTTATTCTTAAAAATTGCTAAAACCTTTAGGGCCCTGAACCAAAAGTCCATGGCAGAGTGCCTCATGCACTCGTATATTGGTTCAACTAGAAGGAAGCAATTAAATAAGAATAGCACTGGCTCAACAAAAGAGAGGTATCTACCTTAGTAATACCTACTCCTCATAAGGATTTTTCCTCTGAAAGATCAATAACTTTTTGTTAATAATGAAAACAATGAGGTGGTGAAAAAGCGAGGCTTGTAGCACAAGGGTTCATGCAGAGACCCGACATCAATTATGATGCAACATACCCTCTTGGTATATGTGGATTAAGTTTCGATATTACTATTATTGGCAGTTACAAATAATCTATTCATGCAGTTGATGGATCCATACACATATGGATCACTTATTTTGGATACTTATATTAAAGTCCCTTCAGGGCTTAAATCCAAAAGAAAATCACAACATATATTTGTGTAAATCTTCAATAGTCACTCTATGACTAGAAGAGATAGTCGGAAAAATTATATGGTACAACCGACCAAGAGAATTCCTTCTTCGAAAGGATTACTCAAATAATGATGATTGCTTACATGTAGCCATAAACAAAATCTCTAACTGGATTATACATGACCTTTGTATATGTAGATAATTTTATCATCAAATTATATACATGAAAGGTACTTACAATCATCTTATGACGGAGATTTGGATTAAACCAAATACCAATCAAGTTCACAACTTGAGTATATCCCCTCGGGAATATATATTTATCAGTCTTCATGTATCCATAAAATGTGGTAGAAAGTAAATATGGATAAACCATATCAACACTTATGGTCATGCTATCCCTATCAAGGTACAAATCATTCATTAATGCTATCAATGATGAAGTGATATTGGGACCTGTAGTTCCATACCTCACAAACTACATCATATGTGACAATATTTTTGTTGTCAGTTTATTAAGTGCAAATTCCAACCAAACGTTGGGTGAAGTAATATTCCTTCAGGAACATCAAGATTTGTCCATTTTGTAATACACATATATTGGCTAATTATTTGATCCCGATAAAGCCATATCATAGACTGAACTCAATAGACGAGCCTTTTGAATAAAGTCTTCAAATTAGACTCAAATGGCTTCACAGAATGATTGACCACTTTCAAAACCATGTGGTTATGATTCAACAGAATCAATATCATATCTATCAAGATAAATCACATTTGTATTGCTCAAATGCATGTGGGTTATATAGAGAACAATATAGCAAAATAAATTGCTAGTAAAATAGCATTTCGCAGAGTGGGGATATTGTTTTTCTAAACATATCTTGTGAAAATCTAACAGATTTATTCACAATGTCTTTAATTACCATGTTCTATTTTCCATAACTATGACGCGAAATTGGTATAAGACTACTCTGAGATTTGCATAATTCAGGGGGAGTAAACCCCTTAATTATAACCCGTTGATGATCTTCAGATCATATATATTGTACTCTTTTTTTTTCCCTTTATGAGTTTTTCCTAATGATTTCTCATAGAGGTTTTTAACAAGACAATATAAATACAAGTGTTTATATGCCATATTTCTTTCTCCTTATATTTTTCCCATTGGGTTTTAAAGGAGTTTTAGTGGCACATCATATTGCACTCTTTGTAATATTTACATAAGATATATGTCATACCTCCTATTTTTCCCCATCGGGGTTTTTAGAAGGAAGTACACATGACATATATGTTATTCTCTAAACTCACTAATGAGGTTTTCCCTTTTTAAGGTTTTCTCATATGAGTTTCTAAGGAGATAACAATTATTATATGTTGTACCATTTTCTCCTTATTTTTCCCATAGGGTTTAAAGGAGTTTTAACAATATATTATTATTCTCCTCATATTTTTTCCCACCGGGTTTTTGGGGGAGAATCACAAGAACATGATCAAGAACAAACTCAAGGCTATCCAAGAAACACTTTGAAGATTATACAAGGCATTCTCAAGAAACGGCGTTGTCCAAGGGGGAGTGTTAGAAATAGGTTTAGCTTAATTCTTAAGCTAACTAGACAGTTAGTTTTGGCCAAATGCCGTACAGGCGTTACGCCCCTTCGGGCGGACGCAACCTGTAATTACCGCCTTAATGGCACCTCTTCAAATTGTATGTATAGCCAATTTCTTGATCAATAAAGCAGAGATTAATTCTCAATCCTTTTACTTCAAACAATTCGCACGTCGTCGTGCCTTTATGCCCGCTAGCCCACGTTTCAACCTTCAACGTATCACTTTGACCGGTTGCTCGGTTGATCTCACATTCTCACACGTGAGTACGTGACGCCGCGCTAGTCGCCGTCGCGTACCAGCCGCACATGGCGATGTCTGAAAACCGGTTTGGAAACTTGCGTCGGAAGTTCAAACTTTACGGATCGACAGGCACGACACGCATACGTACACATCTACTAGCAAGAGAACCAAGCGAGATTCCGATACGGTCTGACTGAGAAGCAACGCACGTAGCAGAGAGAGCATATACCCATGGATCAAAGCATCTCCGCGCTTGACGACTGATCTCAGATTCTCAGTGCCTAATTTCTATTCGGCCGTGGGCCCCGCCTATAGTACAGATATTAGGAACAAATTCAGCTTTTTTGGCTGATTAGTTGTCGTGCAAGTATGATAAGGAGGCTTATCAAGGGCAACCAGGCTGCCTATCTCATTACGGACGGAGTTTCTGATAAGCAAAATCCTCCTGTCTGTCATGCCTCCCGTGTCCTCTCAGGCCCGTCAACAAATCTCATGCAGAAATCTCAACAACAACAAAAATGCAGAAATCTCATGTAGGAATGCTGGAGCATGCGCAGCCATTTCGTGGAAGGCCTACATTTCCCATGTTGGAATCGGATTTTGTTCGATTGAGAAATCCCACTTCTTACGTATCTCTTCCTTATTTATCTTACTGTATTTCTTTCAGAGTTCAGAGCACGCATATACGTGTCCGGTTGTCTCCCTCGCGTGCATACACCTGTTCCGGCCACCCTCAAGGAAAGTACTTCCCACAGTTGGCCTTCTGTGTCACTGTTGGGAAAGCAACTGCCCTCTCGAGGGATAGTGTGTGAGAAAATTTTATGATCTACAAGTGCCAGGTCATTTTCTCCTTGGGTCTGGCCCTGCACACACCATGCTTGGAAGGTGTCCCACGGGAGCCAAGGCCCAGAAGAGAGAAAATGCTTCCTAGCTACCGTGACTCCGTGAGTGCTATTTAGGTTAGGTATGGTGTAGCGAGAATTTGGCTTGTAACTAGATGAAAAAGACGCAGAGACGATAATGCTGTGGACGATGAACTAGCTCAAATGCAGGCTGGATCCCAAAATGTTCCACCATTTTGAATAAATTGTTGGGTAGTACTCCAGGGATCTTATATATGGTACGAGGGCCTCCATGACCCGCAAATCTGGAGGTTCCCCGCCATGAGCACCACACCCGCTTCGTAGTGCGACGACGAGCGGCGGTCCTAGAGGACCTTTCGAAGGATCTCTGGCCCTCTACTCCATCTTGAAGGTAGAGACGGCGGGTGCCACGTTGGAGTTGCCCTATGTTTCATCATTAATCTCACTAGTTATACCAATTACTGAAACCCATAGTAAATAAGTACAAATAACGACAATTAGGTTTGGGATTCTCCACAACATCCAGCGCCTACAAGGCAGAAGCAACAACGGTATGCCGGTTTCAACTACCCTTCACATGAACCCCATCACCAGCTAGAGCTATCATTCCATGCCCTGGCTCCCTCTCACAACTAGAGCAATAATGGTGCGCCCCGGTACCATCATTGAGCCAAGATGTTGAGATGTATCACATGGGCAAGACGATTACAACGAAACCTCCCTCTTGTTCTCAGGTGCAACAAAAAAAGCAGAGCAAAGCCAAAGGACAGATCAAACAAGATTTTAACCAACCAGCTCTGCGTAGTGTAAGAATCCAATTAAAAAGTACATAGAGCTGGCCTGCTCACTAAGTACATAGTGTGAGATGGGGTCGGGCTAGGGTGTCATGGCCGACTATAAAGTGATCTGCTCAGTATACTTCCTAGACAACCGTATCGTGTCGCAATCTACTTTTGAAACTCTGTGTCTTTATTTTCGTCTTATCAAATGTACTTTTATATGCACAAGTATTTATTTAGTAGCTAATATCTAGCCATGACAAATTACTTAGTAGATCTCGACCTATGGATGTGTATTTGAATTATGTTTGTTGGATATGCAGTTGAGATTGTCAAAGAGGGCGTCCTACAGATGACTTACATTGTCCTCATAGAGATTCAAGTTTACTTCATCGAGATGATCTTGGTAAATGGGCTAATGACCCCACCACCACAGGATCCTGCATCGGTCGTGGACACGGTGCTTGCAGAACGATACTATCCTACGTGGAATTGTGAAGGTTGAACTACATAAAGAATGCAATCTACTAGGGGTTGTCTAGGTCATACTCGTCGCAGAGGCGGTCCAAACCTGAAGTTGTACCGGGGACACAAATAAGTATGTTTTATTCTAAACTTTTATACTTGTTTGAACTTATGTTTTCTACTATATCATTATTCAGTATATTTTTTAGTTTGATATCATAATTAATCATGTAACAATGTTTATGAATATTATAATATTACTTACGATTGACTTATTATGTATACCACTCAACAATTTACTTGTACTAAACTTAAATTGTATGTTGAAATAAAAAATTCGTCTTCAACTAATTTTTCATGCATGGTTGCATAAAATATGGAGTGAATGCATGAATTTGTCTATGTGTATGCGTATGTGTGTTAGTGTATATGTTTTATTATCATTAAATATCATGATAGAGGTCTCTAAAATGTATGCTTGAAAAAAATCCCAATTAGCTATGGTTCTAGTGCATCAGTAGAAGCATATAGTCAAAGGAGTCTCGCGGGTTTGACAACATGTGCATGGCCACATGCATGGGCACGGCTGCAGCTGCAGATGCCGAAGTCGGCGGAGGAAATTAAAAAGCAGGAGGATTCCATATTTCTGCTTATCAGAGCATCTCTACCAGGCCTCCTAAAATCGCTACCAAAATGGCGCTCATTTTGGCCTCGGGGTAAAAAACCGGGCCGCACCGGCGGTCCCAAAAACGTGCCGGCGTGACTTCGAGCTCGAAATTTTAGCCAGCGCTCCCGAGCCGGCTCCTGCACGGCAGGATCCTATCGGGGACGTCGGTAGCACGCGGCAACGCTCTCCGACACCCCGGCTCCGCGTGACAGTGAGTGCGGCCACGGTCAGCATTTTTTATGACGACGCGACCAGCTCCGATCGTCGCCTTCATTGCGACGCGAGTTCCCGAGGTGTTGCACGGAGTCCGACGGTCAAGCGGCGACGCCCGGCCTTCTGTGCCGCCATGAATGCGCGCCGGTGGAGCTGCTCCCTCTGCCTTTAAAACCCGCAGTGCTTCTCCCGCCGCCCAGCATTCCATCTTCCTCCGCCGGTGTACCGCTTTCTCGCCGTCGCTTCACCTCACTTTCCTCCTCGTCGACGGTGATGGCGCACACCGGTGGTAGCGGCGGCTTTGTCTGCCCAACGAACTTCACCGAGGGCGAGGCGTGTATCCTTTGGGAGAACGTGATCCTCGTCCCGTCGGTGTGGCACCTGCCCCACGGGTGGCACATGTCGGCGGCGGGCTACGCCGTCTCGCTGATACCGGAGGGCGCCGAGCTCGACAACCTCATCGGCCGACGGTGGCAGATGCTGCCGATGCATGAGCGGGACCTGCCGGAGAACGCCCCCGCCACGGCATCTGGCTGCCACGGCTGCAGCGGGAGCGGCAGGCCGAGCTCGGGGAGTTCGTCGGCCCCCACGTTGGCAGGTACAACATCGTCGGCTAGCGCGTCTGGTGGCAGAACCGGGATGTCGACGACGTCCTCCGGGAGCACGGCTACATGCAGCCCCCGGCGCGCCGCCCAGCTACCAGCGCACGCTCGGTGCCGACGCAGACGAGGTCGCGGAGCTCGTCCTCGGACGGGCGTTCCGTGGCGCGCTCTGGGCCTTACCCACCACCAGCGTGGCGCAGCACCGGCATCATCATCCGGGATGCTGGTGGGTCTTCATTGGTGCCTCCCGGCGCGAAAAGAAGGAGGAGCCAGAGGAGGAGTGGGAGCAGATCCCACCGGAGCTCCTCGAGGAGACCCGACCATGGTGGGTCGAGGACCGGGAGATGCTGGCAAATCTCTCCCGCCACCCCGACGACACGGAAGATGCCCTCGGCCTGGCACTCGCCGTCGCACACTCGCTGGCCGGGGCCGGAGGAGCGCCCAGCAGCCTGCCGGTGTTCGACATTAGCGACAACGATGAAGACGTCAAGCCGGACGACAAGCCGGACGTGAAGATGGAGGACGGCGGCGCCGGCAACAGCACTAGATGGCGTCGCGGTGGCGGGCACAGCAGCCGGTGCTAGGGTTTAGTTTTTAGCAAATTTCTGTAAACCCGCGCAAATTCGCGTTAAATTTAATGAAATCGACGGGTATTTTAAAATTTGATAGATTTTGGTTAAATTTGGGACTGATGTTTTGGGGCCACCGGTGTGAGAGCCTAGCCCCAAAATTTTGGAAGGACATGTCCTCCAAAATGGCCCATTCGACATTTTGCTAGACACTATTTTAGAGCCGTCGTCGGTGGAGATTCACGAGAAATTATTCGCACGTCGCCGCGCCTTGATGCCCGCTAGCCCATGTTTCAAACTTTCAACGTATCACTTTGACCGGTCGCTCAGCTGGCCTCACACGTGACGCCTCACTGGTCTCCTCCTCTCATTGCGAGCGACGACTGGCGTGCGTGACGCTCTACAACGATCGACTTGCGTGTCAGCCGCACATGGCGATGTCTGAAAACCGGTTTGGAATCTTGCGTCGGAAGTTCAAACTTTACGGATTGACAGGCACGACACGCATACGTACACAGGCAGCTTGCAAGAGAACCAAGCGAGATACCGATACGGTTTGTCGACAGAGAAGCAGCGCAGCAGCCAGCGGAGCATATACCCATGGATCAAAGCATCCCGGCCGCGCTTGACGACTGATCAGTGCCTAAGATATTATCAGGAACAAAATCAACTTTTTGGCAGATTAGTTGTCGCGCAAGCATGATAATAAGGAGGCTTAAGGGCACCCAGGCTGCCTATCCAATTGCGGACGGAATTTCCGATAAGCAGCATCTTCCTCTTCCTGTCATGTCTCCCATGTCGTCTCTAGCGCGTCAACAAATCTCACGTAAGAATAATAGTGGAGCATGTGCAACCATTTCCTGGAAGGTCTACATTTTCCATGTTAGAATGGGAATTTGTTCAATTGAGAAATCCCACTTCTTTCTTCGTAGTATCTCTTCCTTTTTTTACCTTCTTTCTTTCACTAGTAAGCATGCACGTGCAACGCACGCCACTTTTAACGGGAGTAGTGTTAAAAGTGTTGGACGTGGTTTATCTCGATAAATATATGATGTCATTGATAGAAAGAAGTTTACAAAGTTAAAAAACAACATGCATGTGGTGAAGGGGGATTAAATATAACCTCCTCATCTCTTAAGCTTGCATTGTCTTCCAAGCTACATGTACATAGTAATATGGTGACTTCTCTCGACCAAAAAAATGGCCTACCATGGTTAATAAGCAACCGATTCTCTCTCCAAGCAGTAAATCATGCAGCGCATTATTGAAATCCTAAAAAGGGATGCACGACTGGACCCATTATATATCACAGGAAAAAAAAACATTTGTGAAATAGTGATATGACTAAACTTAAAAACATAACACGGTTTAGATCCATGATCCCAAAGAAAGCAAAATCCTGAACAAATTGACGAAAAAACTAATGTAATTAGTAACTCTTAAAACTGATTGATTTATAAATAATATAATTAACTCTTGATTGAGATGACCATTGTCCACAAAAATAAGAGAAACGAAAAGGATTAGTTCTGAATTGAGATGATCATTGTCCACAGAAAAGGGACAAACTATACATTACAAGCGTATTTGTAAGTACGAACTCACCTTGCGAAAAAAAGTTCCGCATCCTAAATATGTAAACTTCCTACCTTAGGAATATATTCACTGGCGCCGGAGAAGAGTAAGAAATGCTAAGCATAACTAAATAAACCACACCTGCAGAAGAAAAGGAAGGTGGTCAATTACAGTTGTACATCCATGTTAGTGTAAAATGAAATATGCAAGAGGTAGACATAGGGATAATCTATATAGACAGCATGCAACTTTAATCGAAAGGATCAAAGGAAGCACATAGTTGACACGGAGAAGATCATTTTTAAATTGTAGAATACTCCAGGATTACAGTATGTGGTTTCGTCCAGGATTACAGTAAATACCTTTATCTTAGTTTGAACAGCATGCACTTAATTTTTATTTCTATCACCGCATCCTTGGATTTTCTCTAGAAAGTATCAATGTAGTGCAAATGAATGCAATGCTCCTGCTAATTCACTACATCGTGCAAGACAAACAGCAAACAGACGCTGAAAATAAAATCTTGTAATACACTACGACTGCAAACAAAACAAAAAATTTGAAGAAAAACTCTACCAGACTCAACAATATTCTAATTGATATCTGAGCTTCCAATTGCCTCATCATACAAATATATAGATATGAAAGATCAAAGAATTTTCTGGAAGAGTTAACCTCACACATGATCTATGTATATCTAGTGTTATTCCACGTCTCCCATGACGTTGCTGGACCTAGCTGCATATGTAGCTGTGAGTTCGTGAAGTCCTCCGTGGTCTTCAGAGTTCAGACACGAGCAGGAGCAGGCAGTCAGCATCATGCTGCCGTCGCGGTCAGCACCCTGCTTCCATCAGATCCACTCCAAAACAATCCCCGGGACGATTTCTGCCAGTCGGAAGCCCAAAGTGGCCACTCGTGAACATCACCGGTCGTTGCCGCCGGCACTGCCGTAGGCCTCAATCATGGCGCGCCGCAGGCAGCGCTGGGCCAACAAGGGCGGGTATGCAGGAGGGAGAAGGGGTTCCTTGTAGCGCTCACCACTATGTCACTGATGCCGCGAGTGGGGCGGTTGTTAGCGCCGCCGCGCGGACGGAAGACAAAGATCGCACATCCTGGTTTCGATCTGGAGGAAAAAGGAAGTAGCCAGTCCCGTTAATTAAGCCTGGATAGGTGCTAATTGTTCGGAGGCGTGCGGGCGGGGATGGAAGGAGACGGGATTTTCGGGACAAGGGTGGGAGAGATGGGAGGGCATGGTCGTGGGGGCGTGGAGTGGGGAGAACGAATGAATCTGGGGCATTGGATGTATCTAATTAGAGGGCTGAGATTTAATTTTCCTGTTAAGTTTGTGCCTTTATAAGTAGTAGATAGATAGATAGATAGATAGATAGATAGATTATTCAGAGCACGACGTGTTACGTGTCTGTTTGTTTTCCTCACATGCATACACCTGTTTCGGCCACCCTTATGAAAAGTACTTCCCGTGGTTGGCCTTCCGCGTTACCGTCCGTAAAGCAGCTGCCCGCTCATATATAGTACTAGCAAGGAAAGTGCGGTTTGCCTAGCGCTTGTTCACCTATTGGCGAGCAAGCAAATATGTATACAACCATTGTGAAAAAGTTAAATTATAGAAGCATGATTTGAATTAAATACAGTCGTGTATGCACAAGTAATATCTAGCCGCGGCGAATTTCTTAGTAAATCTAACATATGGATACATATTTGAATTATGTTTTGTTGAATATGTAGTTAATAAGATCATCAAAGAAGGCATTGTCGAGATGATTTACATTGTGATTTTAGTTTACTTCTTGGGAAACGGGCCTACGACCTCCTAATACAGGACGCTGTATCGGTAGTGGCCACGATGCTTGAAGTAATGATACTATGCTACGTGGAACTCGTGAAGGTTGGACTACACAAAGATTGCTATCTACTAGGAGTTGTCCAACTTATGCTCATCGTAGAGTCAGTCCGAACCAGAAAGACACAAATAAAAATTAATTTATTTTATACTAAACTTTTATAATTCTTTGAACTTATGTTTTTTCCTACTATATCAATAATAAGTATAATTCTTGGTTTGATGGCATAATTAGAAACATAACAATGTTTCTAAAAATTATAAAGTTATTAAGGTATAATGTATCTCACTGCACAATTAGCTTGTCCTAAATTTAAATTGTACGTTGAAATAAAATTTCTCGTTGAACTATTTTCCCATGCATGGTTGCATAAAATATGTAGCGAATGCATATGAGTTTGTCTGTGTGTATGTGTATGTGTGTTGGTGTATATATCTTATTATCATTAAATATCATGATAGAGGTCTATAAAATATAATCTTGAAGAAATATCTCAATTAGTGGTGGTTCTAGTGTATTATTAGAGGCATATAGTCAGAGTATAAATTTGAGTGTTTGCAAAGGCATCCCGTGGGTTTGACAAGAGAGTGAACTAGTTGGAGCGTTTTAGAGATTCATGGATGTAAATGGTTATACGACTCTGCCAAGTAAACTGATATGGGTGTCATGCAGGCTTATCCACGGCCACCTATATAACGCAAGGGTAGGATCGCTCGACCGGTACAAAGTCTGACCTTAGGGTACACATGAACTTTAGCATACACGATCGATAGATACAGTACAACTTCTGCCGGCTACTCTTATGTATCAGCACATGGCGATATAACGAGTTTGGGAACCGGCACCCGATCGAAGTTCAAACTTTACGGATTGACCGTTGCGGCACGCATGTCGCTGGCAAGAAAATCAAGCATGGCTGCATGGGCGTGCCTGATTCTTCAAGATTCCGATACTAGCTTCTTTCATGAGCGCGATCGCTGCTCAGAATTTTGGCTGACACGCATCTTTGTAATCGTAGCAAAGCATATTCTGGTGGATCAAAGCGTCTCCGTGCTTGATCACTGACTGGTATGGATGAGGATGATGATGCAGAGGTTGACTTCCAGAAGGAAGTAGATAAATTTAGCAAATCTAAAGCAACTGGAATGGATACTGATGCTGGTGCTGAGGTTCCTACAACAAGTGTTGGGAAAAGTGTAATTAGTGCCAAGACCCTGGACAACTCAGTGCTTGAGAGGAGTGTGAGAGCCAAAGTGCTGGAAGAGAGAATGCCTTGCAAAGATGCTGAGGTGTCTGCAGTGGTGAGAGATGTGGAAGATAATGTTGGTAGACATTTGCTAGAAGAATTTGAAGAAGAATCTGAGGAGGAAGAAAATGTTGCAAAGGACACTCAAATTGTAAAACCTCCCAGCATTCCCATTGTGCAAGAAAAGAAGAAGGTGTGGGGCCCAGTGATGGCTACCAGAATGAGTAGCAGGATTGCAAGAGATGGGAAATCTGCTATAGAGAAAGCACAGGCACTCAAGAAAGCCAAAAATCTGGAAGTCCCACAAGGTAAAAAAGTTCATGGCTTCTCTAATTCCTTTGCTGCTTTAGATGATGATAATTTAACAGACAAAACAAGTGATGCAGGCATTAGCCTGGGCTCTTCTCAAATTTCTGTTAAGGAAAATATTCATTGTCTAAAAACCATAGAATTAGAAAGGCTAGATAAATTTCATCATGATCACCCTGATATGTTTCTTCCACAAGACATTAGTCTTTCTGTGGAAGAACTAGTTGGGTCTGCTGATAATGATCAGATGGAAGATGATGAAACTCACATTAGTGAGGATAATGATTATGAGGAACCTTGGACTGAAGTTTCATTTAAAAATAGGAGCAGGAAGAAATTAGTCTTTAAATAACAATCATGGTAGTTGCTCTTATTTGGAACTCCAGAGGTCTGAATAGACCTGATAAGCTTGCTAGAGTGCATGATCTCATTAGAGAGACATGTCCAGATATCATAGGCTTCTCTGAAACTAAAAAAGAGGAGTTTAACTTCATTCAGTTGCAACAGCTTGATCCCATGGGGAAATATAGCTGGAACTGGCTGCCTGCTAAAGGCACTGCTGGAGGGATTCTAGTAGGAATCAATAAGGACTTGTTTGACATTTGTAGGTGTGACATACACACATACTCAGTTGTTGTTTTGATCAAAAATTAAGTCTGATAATGTGGTTTGGAGATTTATTTCAGTGTATGGTTCAGCTTATGAGGAACATAAACTGAAATTTATAAATGAGCTTCACAACACTTATGCTAGTTGGAATGGTCCTACTCTAGTAGGTGGAGATTTTAATCTTATTCGTGAGAGTAAGGAAAAGAATAATGGTAATATTAACCATCATTGGGCTAATATGTTTAATGATTGGATTAATAAGTTTGCTCTGATTGAGATCAAAAGTTCCAGTAGACAATTTACCTGGGGGAATAATCAAGATAACTTGGTTATGGCCTTGCTAGATAGGGTTTTTGTCTCTACTTGTTGGGAGAGGATGTTCCCTGCTTGCAGTGTGATAACTAAAGCAAGGCTAGGGAGTGATCATACTCCTCTGATTTTGGATACTGGTGCTTTTAAAGCTCCTAGTAATAAGCAGTTTAGGTTTGAAAAGTGGTGGTTACAAGTTGATGGTTTTGATCAAATGGTTGTGGAAACATGGTCAGCACCTTGTAACTGTGTGAAAGCCATTGATAGATGGCAGTTTAAAATTAGAAACTTAAGGAAGAAACTTAAAGGTTGTAATGCTAACCTTGAATCTGATCAAAAGAAGAAGAAGCAACATTTAGTTGCTGAGTATGACATGTTAGACATTATTTCCGAATCACAAACCCTGTCTCACATGTTGCATTCAATAATAAGTTGCCAACATATGCATGCTCTATGTTTGGTGTGAAAATAACATTGATTATAACACCATCCAAGAACATAAAATTGAGGCGGATGCTATTTTTATGCATATACAATTTAAATTTTTTATATGCTCATATTGATGCTTCGTTTTATCTAGTGCATATGATCATTTTAGCTAGTTTATTAAATAAAAAGTTAACAGAACATGTTGGCCGTTCATGTAAGAATGGCTATAAACTAAGGGCCTGTTCGGGAGGCCTCCGCTCCTTAGCTGCGCTCTAGGAGCGGACGAGAGCTGCTCCGAACGGATGAACTCCAAGGCGTTTTGATAGCGGATTCCTGTCTGTTCCCATGGAGCCGAGGAAACCAAGCTCCACGCGCTCCGTGCGAAGCCAGAGCTAGCGGGATTCTGAATGGGTCCTAAGTATAAATTAACCATAATATCTAACAACATTAAAACTAATAATTCTAAAAACTTACCACTAACTTAGTAACCCTAATATGTGGCACGAGACATTAGGTGTGGCAAAATTATATTCTGGTATGTGTAAAAGTAACAAATTTGTAGATCTAAAATAGTGAATAGTGCCATTTTATGAAAATTCAATGCGAAATAATCAGTATTATGGTCGCTGATCGAACGGTTTGACTGAGACACATCTTTGTAATATAGCAAAAGCATATACTGGTCGATCAAGGCACATATGGATTAAATTTCTTGTACACGTTTGTTTGGTTGCAATATAGGAAAAAAACAATAGAATCTTTACAGTAAATTTAAGCGTTTGAAAAATGTCCTAAGCAATCCATGGAAAATTTTCCCATAGGATTCAACCCTCTAAATCAAACAGCTCACTCCCGATAATTCCTAAGGATTATAATCCTCCAAAATTCCTATGAAAATCTTTATGAATCAAATAGGCCCCAAGATGCAAGACAAAATCATAACAATAAAGCAAAGTCTAATGGAGGATACGCAATAGATAAACAACTGAACTTCACGCTATGCAGATAAGGTCAGAAACTTTGACAAACACATGTAATGGCAGAATATAATTAATATAAACAGCGTGTGTCTAAGACAACACTCAATGGGTTGGATGCATCTGATTCAGTGGAAAGCGGACCTTACCATACAGTAAAATAGGTACACAAATAAGTTGAGAGTAGTTATTCAATGAACCTGACAACTTGTGGATATTCGGATTCTGCCTCTTCATATCAGAATGTAAGTACAAAGATGCATCCCGCAGTCCATAGGCACATATATTCTGAGATTCTGCATCTTCGGGTCAGTATTCAACTAGAAAGCATTTTTTCTTTCTTGCCAGGGTTTAGGCTGACTTCTTTTGGGCTTCTAAACCGGCTTCGAGGTTGTGAACCGCTGAAGCCCAAAAGAAGTGTTCAGCTTCTCATCGGCTTAATTCCACCGTTAAGCCCAATTCGTGTGTATTGCCAGAAACTGGTCCAGGGCGGATTCTGCCCAGCTTCCCGAGCTTCCCTGCAAAAGATCGAACCGATACTCGCATGTGCCCCCGTCGTTGTTTCGAATTACTGCATATTGCCACTCGGGGATGGATGCTGTGAGGAATAGAGAAAAAAAAGTGAAACGTTATCGCGTTCCTCTCCTGGCGATAAGGTTTGCCCACCGCCGCCGCTGCAGTCCGCCGATGCGTCTCCGCCGCCTCCATCCCCCACCGCCGGCGAAGCTTTTCGGCATCTTCCTGCAGCTCCGTCGCTTGTCCTCCGCACGCCGCGGTCGCCAGCAAATCCCCCGCCTGGAGGTTGCCTCCGCTGGCCCGCCTCTCCCCACGCCTGGAGGTTGCCTCCGCCTCGGCCGCCGCTGGCCCGCCGCTCTCTACCCGTGGAGGTCGCGTCCGCCTCGGTCTCTGCTAGCATGCCGGTCCCCACGCCTGGAGTACGCTCCGCTCGGCCGTCTGGCCTGCCGCTCCTCACGCCTCGTCTCGTTCTAGTTTGAGTGTTTGCACATCATAATGAATGGTATCTGGATGTATGGATGTAGAATGGATGATATGCTCATTATTTAATTGTTCTGGTTGTAATTGTTCCCTTGATCTGAAAATGAATTAGGATGCCGTACCTCAGCTATGCATCTAGCTCGGTTTACTATTTTATCGCATGTACTAAAATATACTACAAGACCTTTTGTTCTACTATTATCATCAAACTATTAAAATTTTCCTTTTATTTCTAGCTCATTTTACATTTCAGACTACTATAAATATGGCATCATCACTTATTTAGCTTACATATTTCATCTAGGGGCGTTACAGATATTTCCAACTTAACACATCAAATAAGCCAAATTTTTAGAAGCTCAAAAGAAGTGTCCGGTGGAGTTTCTAGGAGCTTCTCCCCACTACAGTTTCTCCCCACCGTTTTCTAGAAGCTGGCTTATGCATAAGCACAAGCCTAAAAGAAGTCGGCCTAAGCAATTAGGCATATACTAACAAATAAAGCAAACATTTCTCCCCTTTGGAGGCCTGTTCCAGTACAAGGATGTCTCTAAGGTGAATGGAGGGTAATCAACATAATGCATGTGCAGTTCCTGAGATGTTACTGTCTAAAGTAATACTAATCAACCATAGATTTCACGGGGCCGAACATCATTTCCAACCACGGCATTGCAGTGCCCTTGGGGACCTTGCGCTCCTTGAGGACCCTGCGCACAGTGGCCATGTCATCCCATCTGTTAGATGCGCCATATATGTTTGACAGGAGGATGTACCGGCTGCCATGACGGGGCTCTTCACTGCCTTCAGCTGTAACTCATGATCCATGCCATTGGTACATGGTACACCACACCATTCCATGAAAAAATCAAATATAATTCCTCCTCAGAAACAATATTTGAGTCATCAACACTCTTAATATTCTTCAGAGTCCCCAGATTGTCACCTGAACCTTAGCATTCGATTCTGGAATGTTCTATAGCAGTATCTAATTCCCAAAATTGGAGATAGCGTTATCTAAACTATGAAGTTCATTAAGGGGATAGGATATTTAATCCCACATTGGAGATAGCATTCGATTGTCAGCTTGGTGAATCCTATGGATGATGCATCCATGATGTTGAACATCTTGGGTTTCAGGAAATCAACCTCACCAATGCTATAACTTTGGACTTTAAGAGAAAAAGAAAAATCTCCCTCCAGAAAAAAAAGCAAACAAACAATATATAAAAAGGAAAAACAAAGAATTAAGCATTAACTTCTTTCATGACAGTCTCTCTTTGAGTCGTATGGTTTCAAAAACATATGAATGGGAGAAAAGCAGGATTTAATTTCAAGTATGCATTTCTTTCATCTCACTATCGATTTTTTTTAATCTTTCCAATAGGTTTAAGTGAATGGAATACTTCCTAAGCAATCCTTGGAATACTTCCCTCGAATCAAACAACCCACTGGGGAAAAATTCCAAAGGATTATATGAAAACTAGCTGAATACCCTACAGCTAGGCGACTTGGTACATCTTTTCCAAATCCATATGCCGCTATCGCCACCTCACCCCATTCCGATAAGGCCTTCGTCTCCATGGGGTCGGATAAATCACCGTGGGAGGAGCGAGGATGTGGATGTGCGGCCCGGTTCGATCATCCGCTCCCTCCAACATCGGTGACGCCTTTTTATTTGACCTTGATAGTTGATAAAAACATTTGTATTTCACGATGTACACCTCACAAATATACTTATGATTGCACTCGTCGAGTTTGTTGACGATGTAGGCTTTGGTGGCACCTCACTTTGGCACTCGTCGAGTTTCTTCGGTGACAAATCTTCTTCATTTTCCGTAACAATTTCATTCTTCTTTTTTCATTTGCATTTCCTACAGGGCTGGTGTAATGAATACCAACTGCTCCTTTAATTTCGATCTTTGTTCATTTTCTTAGTCTGTATAAATAAAATTCAGGTTTCCATTTTGAATGTGATTTAATGATAACGCCTTTAAGATTAGAATTATACTCTGCCTGGAAATTCTCCCTAATTACCTGTATTATACTCTGAATGGAAAAATTTAAAAGGAAACCTGATTTTATTTATGAGACATATTATACTCTGCCTTGAAGATTGGTCTGCTTCGGAGTCAGCTAATGCTTGATGCAGTGGAATCTGAGACATATTAGCACTATAAGTTTTGTCATATAAACTTCCTGTCACTGTTTCTGACTTTCTATAGTGGTTAAGATTTCTTTCCCTCTCATTTTCTTATTGTACCATATCATCTGGCACCGTATGGAGTTTAGTAAGCATAAGAAATTAATAACATCATCTTTTGTGAAACAAATACAGGTAATTAGGGTGGAGTGATTTGCGCACTTTCAGTTTGTGAAGCAGGTACGTTAATGTTATGTACATGAGGACTCCTGCAACGCCCGGATGCAGACTTTTACAGTCGTGCTAATCACCCCATATTGAAGTTCTTCTGCCAATCTGAGATGAAAAACTTGCTATAAAAGATGCTCCAAATCGCAATCATACATCATGGAGCAGAGCTTTCGACACCACAAACTGTACCAGGTCAGATAAGGTCGCTCAACAACGAACCATAGCACAATCATCTATCCTAGGGATAACATAATTCTCAGCTAGTAGCAATAAGCAAAATTTTAGAAAAAGAATCTGAGCAGCACCTGAAAATCTCTCCGTCTCTCAATTTATCTCATATAGCACAAATGCCCGTGCGTTGCTACGGTCTAACAACCTCATTTCAACATTATGCACTTTGTGCTAATTATTGGTTCTTCCTTCTGAATTATGACCCACTATTTATAGGTCTGATGATAAAGTAGTGACTTCGAACATTAATGGACTTGATAAGAGAGTAGCAGATTTGATTGATCGAGAGTATTTGAAGGATCCACATCTGGGCTTGCTAAAGGTCGTATGTCTTTTTCCAACCTACTCAAGTCCAACCGTTGTTTGGCTAGCATAGAAGTCAAGCGTTTTGACCTACCAACAGGCGGCGCCGCTTAGCTCCTCCCAGTCTCCATCGGCTAGGACGTTGGTCCTGGTCCCCTCTCCCTTCGTTTATCGCTCCGGCGGCTATAGGAGAAAGGGGGATCTTGTTTCCTCCATTCTGGCCTAGTAGTTAGGGTTTGATGTTGTCTCCTTTGACACATCGTTGGGATGGTGGGAGCAGCGTGTGGGCGAGTAAATCCGCCTCAACTCCCCTCCCCCCCCAGGGATTCGAACCCTCGGTAAACAAAAGTCTACATAGCAGTTCCAATGCTACGCCTTCAACCGCTCGGCCATCTTTCCTACATAATCTTATTATGGAAAATAAACTGAGTGAATAGCGAGTTTTCTTATTTCTCCAGGACAGGTACAACCACAACTGCTCCCCCGCCACATCGTTGAAGACCTTTAGGACGACGCCTTGGAGTTGATGGCAACATGTGCTGACTGGTCCTTTTTAGATCGGCGGCTTGGAAATCTCGCCGGTCTAGCGAGATCAGTCTCTAGGTATGTCGCTGGCGTTCGTGGTTATTCCCGACGACGTTGGCGACGGGGGCGAGGTGGTTCTGGAGCGAAGATGTTGGTCCGGAGGTGGTGGATTTGTCGTTCTTCTCCGAATTTGTCAATGGGAGGCGACAGACAGCATGGGGACATCCCCCGGATGACGTGCCACAACAACATGTGCCTCGCTGCGTGCAGCAGCCTGTTCACTGACTCACAAAGCCTCGTTGGTTATGATGCTTTCTCGAATCTTGCAACAGCGGAGGTTTGGTGTCTCTTCCGACGTTCGTCGTCTCGGCGAGGTTGGAGTTGGGCAGCGACCGCTCGCTACGGTGGTCGCAGGAAATCCTAGGGACCATTTTATATTTCTCGATCTCTTATTTTATCCGTAAATTTAGGATAATAATTTTATCTTAGTCTGTCTTTTAGTTTCCAAATATGTTGCTTATTGTAACTGGATTTTTGACTAATGAAATATGTGGTTGCTCTTGGGCCCCTTGGAGGTGATAACAATGGAGCGCAGGGGCGAAGCTCTCCTTAGGGCAAGGTAGGGCAGACGCCCTACCTTAAGTTTTGGCGAAAACTTTTAGATGCACATGCTTTTTCTGAACATTTTGAGTGGTCATACATCAAAAACGGATTCCCTATGAGAAAGTTATTTCAATTTTAGTGAACACTGCGCAAAATCGATTTCGGACAAAAAAAAACACGTACTAGGTCTAGTCTAGTCGCCAAACCAACTTTTTCATTATAATATATATCTGAATTTAACAAAATTTGACTCTCAACAATTCCTAGTGGGGTATTTAAGTAGGATTTGAGGGTATTTTCGGACACTTCCTACAAACTCTCTTACCACAGATTTTGACCATCAATTTAATGAGCCATCTTGACAGTTGCTTAAGAATTCCCGTTGTTTTGACTCATGAGGTTCATTTTCTAGGTTTAACATGAATAATATTGCTCTTTTTATAGAGGTTTATAATAATTATGAATATGAGCTTATATATAGGATAATATTAGCTATTCACTATATATTCTTAGAGAACTGAACACTTAAGATACTGTCTTGACATCTAAAAGGCATGTCAACTTTCATGCAGTTTATCGCCTCATTGAGCTAGCATTGTTTTTACCAATGGGGATGACAAATTTGATAGGGCTTTCTTGATGATAAAGACCGAGTTGCGTTCCGCAATGGATTCTTGATGACATGATGATGAGTTACATTGAGCTAGGGATATTCAGAAGTTTTTGACCAATAAAATTATTGATATTTGAAAGGTTTTACTCATATTAAAATATATTTCCATTTCTATTGTAGTAAGTGGTTATATTACAATGATTTATATCATTAATATCTCAAGACTATATTTATCTTCATATCATCTTTTTAGAATTCGCCCTACCTCAAATTATTTTCGTCCTTCGCCACTGATGGAGCGTGAAGGTCCCAAAAACACATAGTTTACCCACCATAGAGCACTTTTATATTTTCACTTCCGAAGTACGTGCAATGTGGTTAAATTCTCTTTTTGAATCAATTCACTCCTTGTCCTCGTTTATCTTGTAGGCGATGTAATGGCTCTCGTGCAGCATGCTCTCCGAAACAACAACGGGGGATTTGTGGTTAACAATTCAGTGATTCAGTTAACAAGCACAGAGACAGAAAAAGACTGGAGGTATTGAACCTTGTGTGTCCCTTGGAGCTGGAGCTGATCATCCAATTAATAGAGTGTAAAGCAGGGTTCTTGTTCTGTTTATGCATAAATACCTTCATCTATGAAGTTTGGCCAACCATTACTTTTTCACTTCTGGGGGCACTACATGGTTTTGATCTACTGGGTAAAACTATTAGTCAATTGACCAGCCACTATAGAGTAAGAATTGGAAACAGGTTTAATTCTGTTTAAAAAATATATAGGTTTGATGCATCCAACCGTATTTATATATGCAGACTACTCTTAGCAAGCTGGACAGAGAGCTGGCAGTGTTTATGGCTTCACAATGCGGATCGACAAGGAGTGTCCTGGACTCATGTGTTTGGATACCTTTACACGCGTGGCCTCGTTGTGCTCCACAATCCACAGTCTGAAAACACATCACACAGCACACAGCACACAACTCTCTCGGCGAAGCAGCCATCTCTATTCCCTTTTCTTTGTCCTCTTCGCAGCGCAGTGTACCATTACGAGAGGTGTTCGGTCTTGGCGAGAGTTCCACCACCGCATCCATGGCGGCCTCCCCTCGCCAAGGGTTATAGCTTGATTTCCTGTCGAATCGCCAGCACGCGTCGCTCAATCTCGATTTCGATTATAAGGCCCGATCGATTTGAGGCGCGGCCGTGGCGAGGTGGAGTACGATTTGTAACCTGTGAACCGTTTTTTTAACTAAGCGGTGGCAACCGATGTAATTTCGGTTGGACGAAACCGTTTTTTAAACTAAGCGGTGACAACCGATGTAATTTCGGTTGGATAAAAACGAAAACGCACTTGTAGTTGGATGAAAGCGTATTTTACGGACACAGACCGGTCCTATTGCAATATTATTAGTAGAAGAGATAGCAAATTTACCGGTGCGTTGCATCGGGTTTTTAATTGAACATGTCTAACTGAAAACATGTCTAACGGTGGCTTCATGATATTTTTAGTAGTGTTATTATTATACATGTCTTGAAAAATAGAAAAATATGTTATAAGGACATATACACGTGAGTTGCTACGGAGAAAATATCGTTGCCAATAAACTCATGCGAAACATAGAGGACACTTCAATAACATGGGCGACGGCTATCTCGTGCGCGTCATTCATATTCATGCAGGCTTGTGCTCTCCTTCCGCAGCCATATATTTGAAATTTTGTTTATTAATTATGTCCTCTTCTCCATATAATGTAGCATCAATTAATTATGTTCTCTTCTCAATACAATGTAGCATCCTATCATATCGCTAGTCTTCTCGTAAAAGTAGTTGGTAACAGCATACACTCATAATAAAGATCTAATATACTTTCACTATTAGTAAACATGTCCCATAATGTAGTAGGTTTTCTGACCCTCTGGATTTCTACGCATTCCACTCAAATATACATAATCATGACACTTAAGCAGGTACTATGCTCAATTCCCGATTTCACGTGTCAATTATATAAAGCTAACCCACCCAAATCATTTAGTTTTCTATTTAATTTAACATATCGCAAATTTGTCAAAACAACCTAATTTGTTTGTTACTATATGGCTAAGACAATCTGCAAGAAAGTAACATGTTCTTCCTTTTAGTTCACGATAAGGGGATGAAATAATTTTTACTGCTAACGCACGCTCGTAAAATTGTAGCATAATGTGTTGTAGAAATATCAATAGACAAGTAGCCAAGTTGCAAGATTGGCAAATGAATCTGTACCTAGCGAATACTCACAGCGACTGCAACAGAACAGACACCATTCTCCAAACCATCATGGTATCATTAAGCAAGCGCACACCATAAAATGCATCAACGAAAAAACCTAGGCATAAAGCAAACAATCTAGATCTTTTAAATATCCAGCAAAATTTACATGCGCTAGGAAATAGTGGAGACAGCTAGGTTTCTTGAGCATAACTTTTCACGATTGAAAGGTGGCTGTAGCAGCATTTTCTTTAACATTAGTTCTTACTTCTATCCTCTATATAATTAATTGCCTAATAATAAGTAACACCCTTGTAGCGATTGCAAAATAATTTTGCTGCATCTTTTTCTGTATATGAGAACATGAAACATCACCGTTCAGAGAGACCTGATGCATTTGCTCATAGAGGTTCAGATAATGAATAAAACCTGTAGGACATTAGCACAATGTCACAAGTCACAACTCCTTGAGGTACAGCCGGAGGAGGAAGATGATTCTAATAACTCCGATGATGGCTGCACAGTAAATTAACTTGTAAACAGCAGCTGCTCCAAAAGCTTGTCGCTTCTCGCATCAAGTCATACCCGTTGAATTCCTGGACTGGTATCTGAATAGACAAAAATATCTTGGCTACCTGGTCGAGCCTATGCGCGTGTCGCTCCCGTCAGGCGAGCTCCTTTTCCAGCCAAGCTCGGGCGGAGGCAGAGTAGGTAGATAGCTAACGGGGCTCAGGCGACCTCCACTGCGGCGCCCATGGCCGGTGAGAGCGGACACCCCGCGAACCGGCAAGACCAGCGCCCGCATGTTTTAGCCGAACGCGTTGCTTCGTGAGGACGGGACGCTGCGGCCAAAACGGCCCCGGGATTATATGAAAATCCTTTTGAATCAAAGAGGACCCAAGATGCAAGACAAAATCATAACAACAATGCAATGGAGGATACACAATAGCTGAACAACTGAACTTGACAATATGTAGATAAGGTCAGAAACATTAATAAACACATGTAATGGCAGAATATAACTAATATAAACAGCATGTATCTAAGACAACACTCAGTGGGTTGGATGAATCTGATTCAATGGAAATCGGATCGTAGCAAACACTAAAAAAGTTGCACAAAAAAGTTGGGAGAAATTATTCAATCAACCTGAGTCACCTAATGACTTTTTCTGCTGCTGCGTCTTCCCGTTAGAATTTAATTACAAAGATGCACCTAGTAGTCCGTAGGCGCATATATTTTGAGCTTCTGCATCTTCAGGCCAGTATTCAAGTAGAAAGCATTCTTGGCTTCTTGACAGGATTTTGCAGCTCAGGACCATGTTGACTGCAGTCTCCAGTATAATAAGCAATCAGGCATAACTAACTAACAAATCAAACATTTCTCCCCTTTTGGAGGCTTGTTCCAGTACAAGGATGTCTCCAAGGTGAATGGAGGGCAATCAAGATAATGCCTGTGCAGTTCCTGAGATGTTACTGTCTAAAGTAATACTAATCAACCATAGATTTCACGGGGCTGAACATCATTTCCAACCACGGCATTGCCAGTGCCCTTGGGGACCTTACGCTCCTTGAGGACCCTGCGCACAGAGGCCATATCATCCCATCGGTTCGATGCGCCATATATGTTTGACAGGAGGATGTAGCGGCTGCCATGACGGGGCTCCAGCTCAATGAGCTTCTTGGCAATCTCCTCACCAAGCTCGACCTCACCATGGATCTTGCAGGCGCCAGCAAGCGCACCCCATAAGCCTGGGTGCGGCTCGACCGGCATGCTGTTGACAAAATCCACCGCCTCCCTAACATAACCTGCCCGCCCGAGTAAATCAACCATCAGGCCATAGTGCTCCTGGACTGGCTTGATTCCAAAGCCACTGACCATTCTGTTGAACAGCCAGCGGCCCTCATCGACGAGACCTGAGTGGCTGCAAGCGCCGAGCAACCCGATGAAGGTTATATCATTTGGCCGAACGCCAGCCATCTGCATCTTCCAGAAGAGCGACAAGGCCTCCCTCTCGCCGCCGTTCATGGCGAGCCCAGTAATCATCGAGTTCCACGAATAGATATTTTTCACCGGCATCGCGGTAAACACCCTGACGGCATTATGGATGCTCCCGCATTTACCATACATGTCGACGATGGCTGTCGCGAGGATGACGCTCATCGATTTCCCGCGCAGTTCCCGCTTGGCATACGCGTGCACCCACGCGCCGTGCTCGATCGAGCGCAGCCGCCCGCACGCTGCAACGGCGCTCACCAGCGCGGACTCGTTCGGCGCGGCACCCTTCCCGACCATTTCGGTGAACACCCTCAGGGCCTCTTCAAATTGATCGGATTGCACAAGCCCAGTGACCATGGAGCTCCACGAGGCGGCGTTCCGGGCGGGCATTGCGTCGAACAGCTTCCGCGCCTTGGAGAGCTTCCCGGCGCCGGCGTACGCGCCCAGCATGGCGTTCCAGGAGACCACGTTCTTGTCGGGCATGGCGTCGAAGAACCACCTCGCCCGCTCCACGTCGCCGGCGTTGGCGTGGCCGGTGACCATGGTGGTCCAGGTAACGACGTCGGCGACGGCATGTTTGGTGTCGGAGAAGATCCGCTCGGCGGAGGCGACGTCGGCGGCCCTGAAGTAGGCGGAGACGGCGGCGTTGAGGACGTAGACGTCGCGGGCGTGGCCGAGCCTGACGGCGAGCGAGTGGAGGAGGGTGGTGATCGGGAGGCTGGGGGAGCGGGTGCAGGAGTGAAGGGAGAAGGAGAGGGAGAGGTGGTCGGGCAGGAGGCGGTGGTGGAGGAGGAAGCGGAGGAGAAGGGCGCAGGCGGTGGGGATGGAAGTGGCCCGGAGTAGAGAGTTGACGGAGGTGCGGGACGAGAGGTGTCCGGAGATGAGGAGGGCGGCGTGTGCGCGACGGAGGAGGGCTGGTCTGCCGGCGGCGCTTGCCGCCACGGCGGCAAGCCAGGAGGAGGGCTGGGCAAGGGTGCCGCTCGCCATGGAATCTCAAACTGAAAGACGAGTGAAAACTGTGAATCCCCTACACAATTGTTCAATCCCGGCCTCCCAGTACTTAGCATATTCATTATTCAAGCACCGGAAATACTCGCTCCATACCGATTATTGGGCATTTATGTATTTTAAGATATACTTTAACTATTAATTTTATTTAAAAAATGAGATATTTGATACTACCTCTATTCCGGTTTAAAGGGCTTACGCGTATCTCTAGATTGCTAATTTAACTAATAAAACATAAATTATATAACACAAAAATTATATCATTAAAAACTAGAAGATCTAAAGTTTTTAATACTATATTTTTTATAATATATACTTTATATTAAGTTGTTTAAATTGATAACCTAGAAATACGCGTAGACCCTTTAAACCGGAATGGAGGGAGTATAAAAATTATGCATTGGATAGTTCTTTTAAATATGAAAGTTCTTGACTAAAATTAAAGATCAAAATTTATCTTAAAGTGTATAATTGTACAGTAATCCGGTATGGAGGGAGTAGGACTTTTTTGTTTCTGGAGCATACCAATAAATTTGTTTTAATACTGTATAACGAATCTGTCAATCCCAATATCCGTAGTCAAATACAGCTTACGCTTAGTTTACTGCATCTCTGGACGAAAACAGAGATTAACAACTTGGACTGGCACTATCAACTATAGGAGTATTTATATGATTATTAATTTATTATGCCACACCTCTTTGGTAGCATAATGCTTATGCATATCTGCTCTAGGCTGATACGACCAGAAAATCATGCTAAATGCTGTTGGTTGATGAATACAAAGACTGCAGACAGATTGAACAACATGCTAGTAACACAGAAGAGTTTACTCCAGCGGAGCTGGCCGCAAAGCCTCCCTTTTTAACAGAATCACAGACAGCACAATGCACAATGTACAGTCCCAGTGAACATATATGATCATCCAAATCACCATAACAGCCAGCAAGACCTCAAGCAGAAAAGCAGAAGAAACTAAAACTTTGGATGGACAGTTCGCTCCTATCGCAGCAAAGGTAGATGACTCCCACCCCAGAAAGGAAACCGTTTTGTCTCTGTACTAATTATAGATTACATAATAAGCTTGTTCAAAAAAAAGCAGATAACATAATGCACAAAATTTTCTTATCAGAGTGGGACACAGGAAGATCTTGTGCTTCTCCAACTCCATTTTTCAGTAGAACCACAACCCTTGTCGAGTGGCATGGCTAAGAGGGTCTCTTGGATGGTCTTGAGATGCTTGTACCAGTATCGCCATTGTCGTCGTCTTCTGCCTGCCAATATGCATTAGTTTGGATGTCAGGAAGAATCAAAACACCGCTCTTTTAAAGAAGACTAAATAAAGACCATGTGTAGTGTTTGGATAGGATGTGTGGTTTCGTCATAAAAATTTGTGCTAATGGTTGATTATTAGAAAAAATCTTGAGAAAGTCCCAACAGAGATTTAGTAGCCTTTCCTTGAGCAATATCTACTAATATCTTAGACCTACAATATTTCACTCTACAAAAGTACAAAGGCTCACACAGTTTCACTTTGAATTGTAACATTAAATGATACTCAGCATATGGAAAAATTGACCATGTCCAGAATTGATATAGAAGAGGGCAAGTACCAAAAGTGTGAGATGCATTTTTAACTACACATGCCGACAACCTAGATAATTTTGTGTAAGCTGTTTTTGCCTACTTGCAGCAAAATTCTATAATCTATCCTGTAAGATAACACAAGATGTCTTTAGATTTAAGGCTAACACGGGCCACAGCGGTAAGTGCTCCACACAGTGCATTAAAAAAAGGAACTAGACAGCGACCAAGAAGAAATAGGCACTCAAATCCGAGCAACAGAGTATTCGAACGTGGGTTGTGGAGTTTTACACCCACACCTCTCACCATGCCTTGTGTAGTGCACAAAGAGACAGCAGAGTATAAATTTCGGTGACATGTATGTGATAGTAGGTGTGCAGAAACCAATTGAACCTAGTTCCAAGAGTTTGACTGACATTTTTAAAGGGTACAAAGGTGTTATCATGGAGTGTTTTCTTACCTAATAGAATAGCCAAAAAATATGGAAAGTTCATATGGTCTTCTTATGCAAATTTTTCCTCCAAATATGATAACTAGACTTACCTGACCAGCACTGCTCATCTCTGCTTTCTGCAAGATGTATCTTGACGACCCAGCATAAGGGCCACCAGGGTGATGATTCTGCGAGTGCACTTCAAGTGAAGATGAACAAGATGGGACATCAAATGCACTGCTACCAGATCTTTTCCTCGATATTGGAGAGTTCGCTACAGATCCTGTGTCTTGCATCTTTGAGGCCCTGATCACATCAACACAAATAGTCTGCTTATTTAAACCCTTCTGTTCCTTAGGCTGTAACTCATGGTTCCTGCCATCAGCAGTGGGTACGTTTTGATTGCACTGTGTAGCACTTAGAGGAAGTTGCTTCAAAACAACTTTTGGAATATCAAAGCTCTTGATATGGCTCAAGTTGTCTTCAACAACCTCACCATCTAATTCTGCAAGTTTTTCAGCTGTATCCAATTGCCACATCGTAGAGATGGCATCATCTAAGCACTCCCGAGCTGTGTGAAGTTCTACTATGGGCATAGGATAGTTAAACCCTAGTTCAACGCCAGCAACTTCTAGTATAGAGTTCGGTGCATTCCATGGATGATGGATCCACTCTGCTGGCATTCTAGCTAGTTCTGGAATCCAAGTTCTTACATATTCACCATCAGGATCATACTTTTGACCTTGTACCTAGTTTTGGATGCAAGGGAAGCGCAAATGAGAAATAGATAAATCTCTCATGAGACAAAGACAAATTACATAGTGCTCAGGTACATGTAACTAGATGCATCTACAACGACATAACTCGTAAGAAAACAAACATATGATAAGTATGAACTTATATCACAATACGGGTTAATAGATGCAAGACAGTGATTACACAGAGTGTTCTGCAGAACATATCATAGCAAATGTATAAGAATGAAAAATCATAACTAAGCAAAAAAGTAAAGCCATGAAATTTCATGCGTGTATATCCTACACTGTGTATACTCTAGACTCTCACCAACTTACAGTCAGCATGATAGTACATTCTTGGCTCACTATCTTCTAATTTTTTGGGACGCAGGATTAGCTCATCATATATGAACCACCACATGAACAAAAGTGCCTAAAGTTCACTTATGAATTCAGTCCACAAACTCATTTTAGTTTATTTTTAAGGACCAGCAGATAGCTCAAATATGACGTGGTGCTACAATTCATACCTCTGGATCATCAAGACGACCGAGCTCATGGCCATCAGGCAAACTCCCAGATATGTACTGCCAGCCAAGAATATCAATTTCTATATCAGCATCCAACAGAACATCCCAAAAGTACTTCATCCCCCAAGTCCATGGAATGAGTAGAAATTTAACAGCAAAGCTTGAAACTATTATTCTTATCCGATTATGGGTCCAGCCAGTAGCCCAAAGCTCCCTCATGCCAGCATCTACTAATGGGTATCCTGTCATTCCCTGTCTCCAGGACTTGAACCGGTCCTCATCTACTCGCCAGGGGTAGTGTTTCAAGTTCCCCAGCAACGACCTTTCATGTGTGAATGGGAAGTTGAAACACATGTAACGCGAATATTCTCGAAGACCAATTGACCGCAAGAACAAGTTAACACTCTCCCCAGCTTCAGATTTTCCCTCATTTTCCCACTTGATTTGTTGCATTCTGACAAGTTGATAAACCTTCCTTACACTCACCTCACCATAGTGAAAATATGGCGACAGTAACGAGGTTGTAGTCCCTGCAACCTTCATTCTGTCTTTTGAATAATCTAAGAGACCATGAGACACAAAATCCTCAAGCGTCTTCTCCGCGTTGCGCCAGCCAGGAGACCAGGCCCTGCTTAGCAAAGCATTGCTCGATTCCTCATCCTTACTTGATTCAAGACCTAGATTATCAACTGAACTACTATGGAGGTTTTCTATACCTGAATGTGAAATCAAAAAATATTAAGCATTAAAACAGCAACATCTTGACAGACTATAAATTGAATATACAAGATCAGATCACCAATGACTGAACATGTGTATGTGGACAAAGCAATGCTTTCATGTAAACCACTTAACCTCAATACTGTATTTCTTTAATTTTAGCATACCATTACGCCATAGCAAACTAATTCTGTAATGTTGATAAGGAAGTTACATCACGTGAAATGGCAAATAATAAGCAATAATCTTCTATACGTAGAGGCAAATGATAAACTTTCAGGAACTGAAAATGATAATGCTAGGCCAGTAGCCACAAGCTACCTGGGACAGGCACCAACCTCCAAGGTGCAAGAGATGGTGATATTTCGATAGGTAATCCCATGCACTTTTCCCAATATGTATTGAACGTTGTAAATGCATATCCATTCTTATCATATACTTCCCATGGCTCATATAGCAGATCACCATTGAAACTCTGCATAGAAATTCCAAGGCCCAAAAGCTCATTCTTGATTTTGTCATCCCGGACAAGTGAAATAGGGTCTAGAGCATAGGAAGGAGCATAAATAAGAACAAAATAGCATACTAAATGAATAAAAAGATCATCAAGAGTAATCAACTGGTACGAGAATAGAACAATGGGCAACTCCAACTAAAAAGTGTGCATACTTTATACCAACTTTTACAGTAATAGGTTTTAAACCTGAAAACAGTAATTTCTTTTTCGTAGCACTCATGTACTATATCAAATGGAAAATATCAGTTTGTGTGAGGTCATACCATGGGAGTAGTTCAGTGTCATAGGAAAAGGTGTAATATCAAGATCATAGCTATGTCAATTGTTAAACAAGATCAAAATTTTATACCATTCAGGCTTTGCTTCATTTGATTTAGCACTTTCGCCATGCTCCAGCTAAACATGATCTGTGTGCAGTGTACACTCATTGGCCTAATTGCTACTCCCTCCGTTCCATCAAACATGTCGCTAAAATAGATGTATCTAGACACGTTTTAGTGTCTAAATACATCTATATTACCGACATGTTCTATGGAACGGAGGGAGTAGTATATGTCAAATTATGTATCACTCTGTTCCCTAATTTAAGACGTTTTGGCAACCTAAATTAGTTTGCTAAGACGCCTTATATTAGAGAACGGAGGGAGTACTACATTTTCAGAAAATCTTCAAAAACTGTCATACTGGATTTTATGGAGTTGAAAAGCAAAATACATGATACTATGTTTATTGTTTTATGCTCCCTCCGTTCCGCTTAAATTGATGTGAGTATATGCGCACTCCTCCACCTATGATTAAATCGGAACAGAGGAAGTAGTTTGTTATTTCCCAAATGGTTTCCATCAATTAAATTTGAATTGTTTCTATATTTGTGTGGAGAATACTTTTACGCATTAGGGCAGTAGGGAAATTGGTCAGACAGGTTGAGAAATATATACCCTTGCCAATTTACCACGAAACAAACGCAATTGACAAGAAGTACACTGTTGTCTGCAAACGTTTGGAACTTTGAGCAAAAAGTAGCATACTGATGTGACTGGCTAAACTTTTGAGACGGACATCACAAAACTCATTTGAATAGCAGCCACAATAAAACAAGAATCTGTACCGAGAAACTATCAAATAGCTTGGGGATGCAACCGTACCATATAGATGATTATAGACCACTCTAGTGGCGCCGACGGAATGAACGCACCGCAGAAGCGCGGCAAGGGTGGTTTCCTCGGCCCGGATGAGCACGAGCGGGCACCCGAGCTTCTCCAGCGACTTGCCAAGGTGCGCAAGCGACTCCTTGAGCCACCACCGGGAGCACCGGCCGGGGTAGAACCGCCCTTCCTCGGCCGGGCACCATATGAAGACCGGGAGCACAGAGCCGTCCCTGGCGGCGGCGGCCAAGGCCGGGTTGTCGTCGATCCTGAGGTCCCTCCTGAACCACACGACGGTCCTCTCCGAGCCGCCCATGCCTGCTCAGCGACCGAGAGCCGCCCCGGCCTCAATCCACCATGACCGGCAACCGACAGCTCAACGCTCGCGAAAGCCTCTCGCGCTCACGGGCATTACGCCGAACAAGACGTATGCCCGTTCCCAATAAACCGCAGCGGAGAAGCTAAGCGCAAGTTGCAGCGAGTCCCGATCAAGGGCAAAACAAAGGCTGGATCTTGATGGCAGCAAGAGATGGAATGGGGAGGCAAAGGCAATCACGCACGCACACGACAAGATTCAGAGATCAGGACGGGGGCAGCTGACGCAAGAGTCCAAAGAGTCACCGGGAGGGCACGAGGCACTGACCAACCGAATCGCGAGCTGTGGCGAGGAGAGAAGGATCGCGAGCTCGACAGCAATCTGTGCACGGCATGGGTGTGGGCACGGGCATTCGCTTTCGCACGGTTGCGTGTTTTTATCGACTCTCCGGTGGAAAGAGGAGGAAGAGCAGCGCAAGAGTCCAAGAATTACTGGGAGGAGTGCAGAGCGATCTCATCGCCGGGGACCGGTTTGGGAAGTTGCCCACTAGAACATGTCTTATCTGTTTCAAGTCGCTGTAGATTCCTGGGCCGCGCTCGTGCAACTTGTTTCTTCCCGTACTCAGAACGATGTCAGGAGGACCTGCACATGTAGTAGTTGGCACGGCGACCAAAATTTTATGGGAACAGTGCCCTAATGGGGGGGGGGGGGGGGGTTTAACATTAATCCATCGTAGGGCAACTCTCTCATTTTGCCAGCGCATAGTTTAGCAGGGCAACTTTTTCCATTTTTAATTTTAAAAATATAAATACACGCATAGTTTAGTAGGCACGCACATTTGATGTAGATTTTTTGGATCAAAATTATTTTTATCAATTGTTACAAAGTTGCATGGCAAGCCAGTTAACCTCTTTTACAAACTAGTAGGGAAACTTTTTTCCATTTTCAATTTTAAAAATAAGTACGCGTGTAGTTTAGTAGACACACGCATTCATTTTTATTTTTTGGATCGTAATAATTTTATCAGTTGTTAAGTTGCATGGCAAGATACTTAACCTTTTTTTACAATCATGCAGGATAACTTTTTTCGATTTTCAATTTTAAAAAATAAATACGCGCATAGTGTAGTAGACATGCACATTTGATTTTTATTTTTTGGATGGTAATTACTCTATCCGATCGAAAATAAATGTCGGTGACTTAATATAAACTTTGTACTACTATGTTAGTACAAAATCATCAACACTTATTTTTGATCGGAGGTACTCCCTCTGATCGAAAATAAGTGTCAGTGGCTTAGTACAAACTTTGTACTAATTTAGTACAAAATCACTGACAGTTATTTCTGATCGGAGGGAGTAGTATTTTTTATCAATTGTTAAGTCGCATGGCAAGCAAGTTAACCTTTTATACAAACATGTACTACCTTTTTTTTAACCAAGATAACTAGGCAAATCGCATATCAAACTATGTAGTCCTCATAATCTTGGCAGCACATAACCTAATGAAGCAGCTCAGGAGCGATGTGTTGAACATGTTCACCCCGGACATGTACGATGGCAGACCGTCCAGGTCTAGTAGCCAAGGTTTTCACTATCGGGATACTAGGTAGTATCGTTTTCTTGTCAGCAGTATCATATCGTAGAATCATATCGTAGTATCATGATACTATGAGATTTTTATTTTTAATAAAATATATGTATACAGTAGTAATATACCTAAAAAATATATCTAAATTTAATTTTTATCTGAATTTTAAGAATATTTTATGTATTTCATAGAGTCTGATTATGTAAAATGATGCATTTATAATATAAATATGGGCCCACCTATACAATACATAATACAAACATAATCAATTAGGAATCCACAAAACAAAAGACCGGGTTTAAGAAAATGAATACACACAAGTCGCTAATTGACTTCTTTCTTGCATGTACGAAGTCCTTTTTTAAACCCATATCAATCAAACTAATGGATGTTGTATTGTTTATATACTTAGATAGCCTTGAGATTACAAAACCAATTTTAATCTTAAGCTTGCCACAGCTGCGTGTCCTTGTTTTTTACTATAGGTGTGAGATCGTATGGTATCGTTTTTGTATCGGGATACTAAAGATACCACGATACGTATCGAGATACGAGTGTGATACTACCCAGATTAAGATACCATCACAATACGTATCGTTTTACCGTGATAGTATCGTAAAATCGTAAGATACTAAGATACGTATCGGGATACTGACAACCATGCTAGTAGCATCACATTGATTTTTCAGCAACCAACTACCCCCTCGCTTCATTTAGCATGGCCTGGTTCCCATCAATCTCCACCAGCGAGAACAGCACAGTCCTGACTTGGGCCGCCAACCTGGTTCTGGCTCCTGGCACACATGTCCAACACGAATACTGCTCACTATTCATATCTAAGTATATCTGGCCGTATTTCTCATAGACTCTGACATGCTCGGATCCCCAAGCCCAGACCATCGCACTGGATATCGTGTTCAGGCCGCTCGTCTTCTAAAATGACGCTCTCCCCAAGTGTATGCCCAATTGCTCATCCTCCATGCAAGAATCCGTTATTCTGTCTATACCAATTTAAGTAAGTGACTTAACATTTTCTGAATATATTTGTACACTGAAATGCGTCTAGGTTAGAGAACATAAATGATCATTATATATGTCTGCTTTCACACTTTCACAGACACGTAAGTGTGCACATCAAAGCATCGTGTTTAACTGAGGCTATTAGACCTTACTTCACTACTTTTTTAGGTAAACAACATGGCTCTGCTGCAAATTATTAATCATCAACACAAGTTACATTGTTTGTGAGCTTGTCTAAAATAAAATTTAGAGGTTCATCGATCCAATTATAAAAATCTCTATTTAGAAAATAAAATTTAGAGGTTCACCGATCAGCAAGGCAAAGAGGCTGCTTTCTTCAACGCTTACAAGAGCTTACTTGGTACTGTGGAAAATAGAGATTTTGAGCTCAATCTTGATGCGCTTGGTCTGAGAAGTATGGACCTGCAAGATCTGGATGCTATGTTCACAGAGGATGAGGTTTGGTCGGTAATAAAGGAGCTGCCAGCAGACCGCGCACCGGGACCGGATGGCTTCACTGGCTCCTTCTATCAGAAAGCTTGGGGTCGGATCAAACCAGACATCATGGCGGCTATTCATAAGTTGTATGTCGGTGATGGCAGAGGATTTGCAAAGCTAAATAGGGCTCTAATCACGCTCATCCCTAAAAAGCAGGACGCGTCTGAAGTGGGAGACTTTCGGCCTATAAGTCTAATCCATAGCTTTGCTAAGCTGTTTGCCAAACTGCTCGCAGTCCGGTTACGGCCTAAGATGGACGCCCTGATCAGTGCTAACCAGTCAGCTTTCATTCGTGGTAGAAACCTGCACGGCAACTTCATGCTTGTTCGCCAGCTAGCAAGGAAGATCAATTCAGACAGAGAAGCCGGGGTTTTGCTCAAGCTGGATATTTCTAGGGCTTTCGATTCTATCTCCTGGGCTTTCCTCTTCCAGGTGCTAAAACATCTTGGCCTCACTAACAAATGGTTGAGCTGGCTGGCAATCTTGTTTAGAACAGCCACCACTGAGGTGCTAGTCAATGGTGTCCCGAGCAGAAGAATTTATCATGTCAGAGGGCTCCGTCAAGGTGACCCCCTCTCACCGATGCTCTTTGTGTGTGGGATGGAGGTTCTGTCTGTGGCTATGATCAAGCTCTCGGAGTCGAGCTTGTTAGAGAACATTAGAGGTTGCAAGCATATGCAAAGAATATCGCTCTACGCTGATGATGTGGTGCTCTTCATCAAGCCCAAAATTGGGGACCTTGTCACTGTCCGGGAAATGCTTCAGATTTTTGGAGGTGCTTCAGGCCTACGTGTTAACTACGCCAAATCCTCGGCCACTATTATCCATGGTGATCCGCATGATGCAGAGCTGGTGATCGATACCCTTCAATGCTAGATCAAGGATTTCCCCATCAAGTACTTAGGATTGCAGCTTGCGCTCAGACCTCTAACTCGTAATGAGTGGCAGCCGACACTGGATAAGATCATCGCCTGTCTTCCATCCTGGCAGAGTGGTTTGATCAACCGGGAGGGCAGACTTCTTCTCATCTCTGCTGTCATTGCAGCGAGGCCTCTCCATCTCCTTTTGATTGCAGAGGCTCCGGATTGGTTCCTTGACGAAATCAACAAATGGATGAGAGCTTTTTTCTGGACTACCAAAGATACCGCTAACGGCGGGAAATGCTTGGTGGCATGGCAGAGGGTCTGCAAGCCTAAATGTTTCGGCGGGCTTGGTGTAAAGGATCTTGCCTTGCAGGGCTTAGCACTCCGGGTCAGATGGGAGTGGCTCCGCCGAACTGACCCCTCTCGGCCATGGCAGGGACTTCCAGCGCCCAAGGATGACATGGCAAGTGCAACCTTCGATAGTCTAATTCATATTCGTGTGGGCAAGGGAGACAAGGTACTCTTTTGGAAGGATCCATGGCTGAATGGAAGTGATGTCGGTGACATTGCCCCATCCGTGCTTCAAATGGTTGGCACTCGACGCCGCAATGCAAGAACTGTCCAAGTTGCGCTGATACACCATAAGTGGATTGAAGACATGGTCGGCCCTGTGACCCCGGCGGCAGCGGCTGAGTGCGTTCGTCTGTGGGTCTACATCTCTGAACTTGACGGTCAGAGAAACGCTCAAGACGAAGACGTCTTCAGCTGGCCCTGCTCTTCATCTGGATCCTACTCTGCTAAGGCCACTTATCAGCGTCTGCAGCTGGGTTCTATCGACTTTGCCGCCGCTGACGCCATCTGGAAGAATGGTGCGCCGCTGAAATGCAAAATCTTCATGTGGCTTACGATACAGGACAGACAGTGGACCTCGGCTCGACGCCATCGCCACGGGCTCCAAGACCAGTCGTCACCGTGCTACGTCTGTCTACAGGAAGAAGACTCCATGCAACATATTTTCACCCAATGTGTTCATGCTCGGCAGGTTTGGTTCAGCTGCTTCGCAGACATGGGGATCACGGCGAGCCCACCGACAGTTACCTGTACGTTGGAAGATTGGTGGCTGCGTGAGAGGGGTGCCTATACCGCCAAGCTTCGGAAGAATTTTGATGCCTTGGTTATTCTGGGCTGCTGGAGGCTTTGGAAAAATCGTAATGCTTGGGTGTTCAATGATCAAGACCGGCAGTTCTCAGTGACCACACTAGCTAGGTTAATTAGGGATGAGTTCTCCTCTTGGACTCTAGGTAGGAGAGGTGTAACCGGAGTCTTCGACCCCTTTTGAGAGTTTCTTCCTTTTTGTATCTTCAGTTTCGGAGTTCTCTGCCAGCTTTGTTTGCATTACTGGCATAATCTTTGTAATTGTCTCTATCTTCTATAAAAGGAAGGTACGCCTTGGCGTACTCTCAAAAAAAAATAAGATTTAGCTATCTCATGAGCTACCTGATTTGCTTCCCTGGTACAAAATTCAAAAAGCACACTACCTATTGACGAAGCAATGTCAACACAATCTGCAAAGATGGTTGGCGAAGCACTCCACCATCCGGCTTCTCATGTGCATTGTTTGATTGTCTCCATCGAATTTGATTCAACTATAATTGTGTTGAACCTTGGGGGGTCTATTGCCCCCACTCAATTTTTAGCAATAAGCTTATGTGCTTGATTTCCACCATTAGTGTCCCCCTCCCCCTCATTAAGCTAAACATCAAGCAAGTACCCCAAAATGCCCCTCTCAAATGTATTTCTGGCTCCGCCCCTAGTTGCATCCTAGCCTATTTGCCAAAGATAAACCCTCCCTTATCGCTTGTCATTGCTACCAATGGTTTATGTGCATAACTTAGCATCAAAATGTCGTACAACAGCTCCAGCAGAACCATCAACTATCTGCATAAAATGGCACATCCACATTGAGTTTCAAATACCTTTGTTTCGGTCTAGTCTATTTAGCATCACCTGCAAGGACTAAACATTTATTAGCTTTAGTTGCGTTTCCATAATCGCCAATATTGAGATCTTGCATTTGTGCAGCGGAGGGACAAGCTCATTATGAGTTCGACGTCGACGAATCCACCATATATAGATATCAACATGTAACTAAAGTAGTTTCCTTTAACATTACACTAGAAGAATCGGGAATGCGTTATCTTCTAACCGGAGAGACGGTGCAAGGACTGCCAAACTGGACATGTCCACAAGTGATGCATCTCTAATAATATCACTTAAGCCTAACCTCAGCCACATCTCATGAGCAGTAGGACACTGGAACATGAGGTGTAAAATATCGTTGGCACCATGGTTGCATATTGGGCATCACCACTTGTACCAACATGTCAATTTGCTAGGATGCTTTTCAAGGGGATAATTCTATGTACAGCTCACCAAATATTTCTCTCCTTACTAGAAATATGCAGTTTACAAAGGTTTTTCCAACCCGGATTAGTGGTTGATCAACCTGTTAAAGTAAGCTTTCAAAGGGGAGGGGGTTCAGCAACTCGTGCAACATCGCTGGAGGCAACGTGTAGTGCAAATGCGAACGGAGGAGTCGTAACGCCCACAGACGGAGAGGAGAAGGAGATGCGACGAAAGATCAGGAGAGTTGTGCAGAGAGGCAGCGAGGATGGTCGTAGGAGAGACGTCGGATCAATAGACGGTATCCATAAACACAGAAAAACACAAGTAGCCATGAAAATATTCTATTGATTAAGATAAATATACATGGACAAAGGCCATTACAGAAAAAGATACTCGACCGAGTGAACGATACACACATATTCACACTAAACTATGGAAGTTCTACACACTCTCTGACTGAGAGAACGATACACATGCTGACGCAGTAATAGTAGACCATTGAAGTTCTACACAGAAACTCGACCAGGAGAACGATACGACCAACCCGAGTTTGGGTGAGCCTACGGTGTTGGTCACTCAAATGCTACCGAGACCACGAAAGCAGTGGCGCGCAGAGCAAGCTAACAATATCGAGGTGGGGGGAGGGGTGGGAAAATGAAAAATGTGGGAGGTTGAGGTAATTAATGACTATACTTTTCCTATCTAAGAAGTGAGTCTAGCTCACATGGTTACGGAAGTGGATGTACAACCCAACCATCCAGGTTTAAGTTCTCACGGACACATATTTGAGTTCTTATTATTTTAAAAACATTGTAGGGGCTTCCCCTACCGTATTTTTTTAAATCCCATCTAATTCCCTATATATTTCCCCTTCACTAATTTTTCCATTATGGGGGGGGGGGGTGCACTGACCTCCCTGACATGAACATAGTTCTACCATTGCACGATAAAGCTGGCGGAACCAACCATGATGAAGACGCAGATTAGCTCCGGCTTTAGACCACTAGTCAAGTAGTTGTCCTTATCCATGCCGACCTTGACCAACATGTCAACATAGAGAATGATTCGCTACGAGGACTATTGCAGCCGCTGATGCAAGGGCGGCTGGGGTGAAAGCAAACTGCACATTAAAGACCCTCCACCAAGGGAGCTCCACCAACTCCCAGTCACCCAAGGTGTCCAAGAAAATCTTGATCCCACACACCACAAACATGGCGAGCACGATGGTCGTCACTTGGAAGGTCTAGAGTTGGGAGATGGTCTTGTAGTATGCATAGTAGGTGGTGCAACCTTAATCAATGGTGAGATTGGTTCTAGAAAATAGATCTTTGTCTCCATCATAACCATCTAGATGGTCTGGAGGCAGCCGTGTATTAATCGGTCAAGTTAGGTCTAATGGCAAAATGATAAAACAAGATAAATAGTCATGAAACATAGAGTATTCGTTAGTGAAGTCAGGTCTAATAGCCTAGGAGTTAGACACAATAATTTATCACACGTACATTTTCATGGAAGAAAGACACATACAATTCTCATTAATGTTTAAAACTTTATTCTAATTATCACATTTTTAGAGAAAAGGCCATTGGCCATCTTTATATAGAAAGCAAACAACATCTGTTTTACAACCACCGGGGATACCAGTTTACTAGACCACGCACTCCAAACGCCAAACCAACCACCCATGAAACACTATGGAAACACTCCCTAGCAACTAACATGAGCAAAAAACAAACCCTCTCTTAGACCACGGGAACAAGGCAACTTGCACCGAAACAAGTATCTGCCAGACAACACATATTTGAAACAAAAATAGTAAATGAGCTACTAGCTCCCCTGTCTTCCAAGTCTTCCCATCCTCTTCTTCATCCTGTCTGAGACTCCCTCAAAAAATATCCCATCTTGTCATCCCACAACAGCCTCCAACTCTGTAGAAAAGAAATTATCCAAAAAATCGAGTCATTCGAATGCTTAATCAATTTAGCTTCAAAAATGAGTTTATTCCATATGGTCTAGAGAGACCACATCACTGTTGCCGCCCCAAACCAAATTAAGTGAAATTTAACACCCTACTCCAAGCGCCCTAAGGAAATAAGATCCAAGATCAAACCCGACACATCAAGCCACCCAACCACCTCTCTTATAACTGACCACACGAACACCACAAAAGGACAATGAAATAGCAAGTGATCAAGTGAATCAAGCTCACCACAAAAAGCGGGCATTTCCCTTTTGTAGGGCATTTCCTTATCAATATCTGATCCATGGTAGGCAGTCTATCATAGATGACCCGCCAAAGAAAAATCTTTACATTTGTCGGTATTTTTATCTTCCAGATCTTCTTTGATTGTGGGTCTGACACCCCCAAAAGTTAGCCACTGATACATGGATTTGGTAGTATAGTCTCCCTTCTTCTCCAAGATCCACCTGAGGGTGTTCCTTTGATCAGATAAGAAAATAAGGTCCAGTTTGTCAAACAAAAGCTCCCAGTCCCTCACATCTTCATCCCCGAAGGATCTCCTGAACTGAATATTCCAAGAATGGCTATCAGCATCTCAAATAACATGGGGAACACCAAATTCAAAGGGATTTGGCCTACCCAAATGTCAAGCCAAAATATGGTACGTTTCCCATTTCCTACAACATGTACAACTCCTTTAGAGAACCAGTGCTTGATTTTCTATAAACCATTCCAGAATTGAGACCCTTTACTCTGATTCATAAGAATGGAAGCCCCTTGTCAGGTATTTTTTTATAAATGATTTGCGGCCATGGACTGTCTTCATCTCCATGGAGCGGCTTCCAAACCCACTTCAGAAGTAGATAAATGTTCATAAGTCTTGTATTTACCAGACTGAGACCTCTAAAATCCTTTGGTCTACAAACACACTCCCACTTCATCATATGGTACTTGAATACCTTCCCACATGATTCCCAAAAGAATCTTCGTCTCACCGAATCCATCTCACCATGCTCCCAGAAGGTAAAACCCCATTTGAAACATCGGCAAATTGTCCAAACAACATTCGACCAAGTCAATCTTGCCCCTGATGACATAGTCCTCCCCTGCCAAGGATCCAGCTTCAAGGTTAAGCTCTGAACCAAAGCTACAAATTGTTCCAGAGACAATTTATGATCACTAATAGGCACCCCTAAATACACCATAGGCAAATTTCCCAGTTTACAATTAACAATATTCGAACCCTATCTTGTTCCATCATGTCTCCACCCATAATGAACACTTCACTCTTATGATAGTTAATGCTCATCCCTAACATAGCCTCAAAGCAATATTGAAGAAACTTCATGTGTAGAATATTTGAAAAAGTATTCTCCACTAAAAGCACCATATCGTCTATGTATTGCAACATACTGATCCCCTTTTTGATCAAACCGGGAACCAAACCAGTCAAATATCCCTTCTCTTTTGTAGCCTCAATCATAGCAGCCAGACCATCTACCATACAAATCAAACAGGAGAGGGGATAACAGATCCCCCCGCCTGACCCCTCTAGAAGTGCTAAAGAAATGTCCCTTTTCACCATTTATGTTAATATCCAAATGTCCATGCTGAACAGTCTTGTAACCAATTCCACCAAAGAGATAGAGAAACCTTTTTTTCAATAAATCATCCTTCAAGAATTTCCAATCTACCCTATCGTAGGCCTTCTCAAAGTCCAACTTTAGCATTATTGCAGACAGTTTCTTCAATTTAACCTCGTGGATCACCACAATCCCTTCGAGGATGTGTCTCCCTCTAATGAAACCAGTTTGACAAGGATGAATAACTCTATGAGCCACTGGCACTCTCGCTGCTAAAACTTTAGTAACTGCTCTCAAAATGACATTTAGTACATCAACCGGCCTACATTATTTAATGTTTGAAGCCCCCTTCACTTTTGGAACCAAAGTCAGCACCCAGAAATTAATTCTCCCAGATTGCCCTTCCCCTGCATCAAATCATCCAAAATGGCTTTCACCTGAAATTTGATTTAGGAATTTTTGAAAAATATCATCAAAAAACCATCTGGACTAGGAGTAGAATTTGTCTTCATGGATCTAATCACTTCCTCGAGTTCATCCATAGTCACTGGATGAGTGAGCAAAAAATTCTCCTCCACAGACACTTGTTGCTCGACGTCTCAAGTATCAATTGCTAGAGAAATCCCTATGCTATCCTCTCTTCTGAAAAGTTTTTTTTATAAAATTCATATATATAGTCCTTGATCTCCCTTCCTCCGAAATCACCCCATATTTTGTTTCCAAAGAAATAATGGAACAATTTTGTCTTCTCCCGTTGGCTCTAGCATGAAAAAAGGCTATATTTGACTCCTCCTCCTTCAACCATTGCACTCTCCCCCTCTGCATCCAGTATAATTCTTCCACTTCATAGATCCTCATCAATTGTTGTTCCAGACAATAACTTTGCTCCCAACTTTCCACATCCAGTCCCAGATCTTTAGCCCTCATGTCAAGCTCATTGATCCCACTTATCAATACTTGTTTATTTTTCTTCAAGTCACTATTCCAATTGGCAGCCTACCCTCGTAAACTCTTGCTCATCTTGAATACACCAATTCCAGCAGCTAATTGCCGTGCCATCTCCTCTATAATGCTCAATTAATACAACCCACTTTTTCATGATGAACTGCTTGAATTGTGGATGTTCAAACCATTATTGTCTTTCTAAGAAAAATCTGGCTACATTCCTCTTCTTCTCCCAAGTAGACACTATCAACAGAGTATGATCCGAACCCACCCTCATTTCTACTTTTACCGAGGTCGAAATAGACTCTCCCAACCAACTGACATCAAAACCCTGTCCAACACTTACATGACTAAATTCACTTGCTTGTTTGCCCACTGTATACCTCCCCCCAAATGCACCACCTCCTTCTAATGATGATGAGCAATAAAGTCATTAAAGAGTGTCATAAGGTGGTAATTCACACTGCTATTATTCTTATCTTACACACACCTTATCATATTAAAGTCACCAAAAATCATCACCGACAAAACTGTTTTGCAAAGTTTGGCATCCAAGTCCCTTAAGAATAACTCTAAAAATGCATGATTAGAAGACCCATAAACAACAATGCATTCCCAATAAATCCCATCCGACGACTATTTCAGAGTCATACTGACATAATATTCCCCATATTCTTTACCAAGCACCTCAAAGTTGTCCTCTTTCATTCCCAACATGATGCCCCCTGAGAGGTCTCTAGCAGCTAGCCAATGCCAATCAAATTTTACCCCTCCTGTTAGACTATCTAACTCTCCCCTAGATAAGTCTTGCATCACCGTCTCCTGCAGACCAATGATATCCACTCCCTCTTCCCTCACATAGTTCTTTATATGTCTCTTCCTATCCAAACTCCCAAAGCCCCTGATATTCCAAATGCACGCTATCATTTATAGCTGGTTTGGTTTTTCCTCATCTGCTTGGAAGTTTTCTTCCCAGGACTCCCGGATGCTCCCCAATCTATTCTTCCAGAAACACCCCTTTGCTTCTAGTAACCCTCCCCTCAACTTTATTCTTACTCCCTTCATTTGTAGACCCTTTTTCGTTTCCATCTTTTCTTTATTCCCTTTGTCTTTCATATTTTTCATCTCCTCCAAAACCTTCTTAATTCTAAAATTAGCTTTTACAACCCTACCCTGCACTAGTTCACTTGCTTGCAAAATAGAAATTTGTTATACAGTAGAGCCCAAAGTGGGATAAAAAACAATCTTACAATCCAAAGCAATTTCGTCAAAATACTCAGGAGGAATAGAATTCAAAATAGCAAAGTCCAAATTAGGTTTAACAGCATTTATCTTACCTGGAATCTCCATATTCTTGACTGCCACCAGATGGGCCGCCTTCTCTTCCATAGTCAGCCCCGGCAGCGTGGATGTGACACTCTTCCTCATTGCCTTGGTAGGTGTCATTTTGTTTCTCTTATTATTCTTGTGCCTCGCCACCATCCACTGGTCCCCATCATCCCTATTATCTCTCTCTGAAACAAATATCTCCATTCCTCCCAAACCGTTGTCAGCCTTCTCCAGAATCTCGTCCTATGGCGTACACTTATCCTCACCCTCTAGCAATTCTTCCCCCAGGTCCCCAGCCAAGGCTTTCTTTTTCATCGAGACAGAGTTCCAAGAAGATATATCACTTTCCTATTCTTCCACTGTCTCTCCCAACTTCACCCACCCCACATCATCTGACTCATCCTCCTAACTTCCATGCTATATGAACCCCTTCTCCTGTCATCTCTTGTCCCCTCTCCATTTCCCTCTCCAGCCTCCACAAGTTCAAAAACTTCCTTAGTAGCATTGACCTCTCCCCCCTGAGCTACAAACTCAACCACCATATTCGCTGTCACCATTTCTAGAGTCTTTTCCTGCAGTTGAACAAAAGGTGTAAAGCAAGACACCATCCCCAGTTCATCATATTGCCACCCTCCTGATTTTCCTCCCGATTTTTAACCCGAACCAGATGGTTTTTCTTTGTTATGAAGTCTCTGTCTATCCCACCCCTCCCCCAACGTTTCATCATCCAGATCCTCTTCTTTGTCATCTCCATTGTTGATAAAGGAGGATCATGAGGTTTGTTACTACTCGTATTGTCCCAGATCACCCCTTCAGTTTTGATCATGATTCCTGAATTTGAACCCTGACACATTCAGAAAAATCTCAATCCTTCCTCTCAATTTTCTGGGGTTTCTGCAATCTACTCTCACTCTGATCAGACCCTTGCCTGATAATGATTTCAAATCCACCAGTCTATGCCTGCCGAAAGTCTTAGCCAACTCCCTCACTGAATCCTCATTTCTATCTCCATCAGGCACATCGAAAACCTTCACCCACATAGTAGACAAAGAGGAACTCGCTCCAAGATCCTTGTTTGATTCTTTCATAGAAACCTATATCTTGGACAGAGCTAGTTCAGTCACTTCCCTACTCCTTGTGCAGATGCGCATGGTGGACTGAGATGGAAAAGTAACAAAGTATTCAGACTCAGAAATTGCTTTAACCACCCACGGACATTTCTCATCCACCCAGTACTTGAATTCTGCCTCAATCATTTTCACTGAGTGATTCTCTTGAATTACTTTGATCACTGCACCCGGTCCTTTTGCTTTTACTGAATTTACTAGTTCCTCAATGTCCAGACCATAAAACCCTTGTCCTAGAATCCCAAAGCCAAAGATCTTCAACTCCTTCTTCTGTAGCATTTCCGGGCAAGCAACCGTAATATGCCCCGGTTTCTTTCAGTGGTAGCACATCAGTTGATTAGTGCAAGAAGCTTGGTAATGCCTAGGCTCACCACACTTGAAGTAGTTGATCTGTCTCATATCAGAATTTGTATTCCTCTGTCCAGATCCTAGCTGCACCCTCATGTCAAATCCCGGCGATCTGTCCCTTTCCTCAAATCTATACTCATTCCTGCTCCTATTCCTCGGAAAATCACCCCTCCTATCAAATTTTCCATCACCCCCTCCTCGATCAAGGTACTATCTTCTCCCATAATCCTCCCCCCTTCAGCCACCCATCCGATTCCTGTCCATATGTGTAGCTTGATCCCTTAGTTCTTCTAATTATCACATTACATAGGAAAATATTTCAACACGTAAATTGCTATAGAAAATCATTTTTGAAATCAACTAGCCGGAGAGCTTCCTTTTCGTTAAGTAGAGAGAAAAATACATAGCGCGGGGGGGGGGGGGGGGGCAGTGCCACCCTGACATGCGCATAGCCCCCAGTGCATGAAAGCGTGCACCAGAACATCGAGAGAGCCTACGATGATGAAGAAGCACATCAACACCGGCTTCAAACCACTGGGTACGCAGTCCTACTTATCCATGGTGACCTTGACCATCATGACAACATACATAGAGGATGATGGATGTGACGACTGTCATACCACTAATGCGAGGAAGACTAGGATGAAAGCAAACCGCACGCCAACGACTCCACCTTGGGAGCTCCACCACCTGTCACCGAACGTCTCCATGAAAAGCTTGAGCCTACACACCGGAACCACGATGAGCACGATGGTCGTCCCTTGGAAGGTCTGAAGCCGGGAGATGGTCTTGTAGTATGCACAGTAGGCGATGCAGCCTTGATCCGGCGTGAGAGAACTTTGGGCCGGCGGAGTGGTGAGACCAGTTCCTAGAAAAAAATCACTATCTACATCATAACCATCTGGATGGTCTGGAGGCAGCCATGTATTAGTCAGTGAAATTAGGTCTAGTAGCAAAATTATATGCAAGATAATTCCCTCTCTTACTATGCTTATAAATATCATGAAACATGGAGTATTAGTAAGTGAAGTTAGGTCTAATAGCATATCAGCTTAGACACAATAATTTGATGTGCACACGTTACATCTTCGTGGAAGAAAGACACATAAAATTCTTATTAATGTGAAAAATCTTCTCATTATCACAATACAGAGGAAAACATTTGAACACATAAATTGGTGTAGCAAATCATTTTCTAAAGCAACCGATATGAGAGCTGTCTTTTCATTAAGTATAGGGGAAAATATGGAGGGACATGGCGTTTTGGCTCCAGGTGCATATGCTCTCTTTATTTAAAATACATTTTCAACATATTTGAAAATGTAAAAAAAAATCAAACTAAAATATTGTGTGTACTTCTCCATGTATATGTACTATGTTGCCCATGGAGTGGTTTTGAGAAAAACAACTTTTTATGTGGTCTATGTAAAAATGAATAAATTCAATACTAAAATAAGCCTTTTCGTGACATGTTATTAGTCTTTTTTTGCAAAGCCCATAAAAAACTTTTGTCTTTCATAATACTATGCGTGAGCACATAGAATATAGAGATATACACCCAAGATATCTTTTCCTAAAACTTTTCAACATTTTAAAGTTTGTTTTTCTGGTAAAGGGAACATATGCACTCAGGATCAAAATGTATTTCCAGGAAAATATACACCAAGGGGCCATGTTTTTAATGGGGAAACTTTCCGAGAAACACACCAATCATGAAATTAATTTTGAATGTTGTACTTTCTTGGAGAACTTTTATTTGTTGGGTCAACACATCTCGAACAAATAATATCGAATTTTCATATGAAGTGTTTAGTGCTTCCGAGCCGGTTGATCGGTGTGATTTTGCTATTCCGATGGACCAAGATACAAATACAAATATCTAGGGATGCTACTCTACTCAACCTGTACGCTCGGCTCGGTGCCACTCCCACGGTATCCCAGGTGCAACGCAGTGCGGTGGACTTTGTGCATATTTGGATTTGATCAGATCGGGTTCCGAATGATGATCCACAGCGGCGCATGCATGTGGCGCGTTTCCCGCCCTATATATACGTGTACGTGTCTCTCAAATATTGGCCACGTGTCGTTCACGGGACACACTTCAGGGCGATGTCTCCTTTGTTTTCCGATCGAAAGACACCGTTTTTCCTCGTCGGAGTACGTAGAACTGATCTACACGGTTCGTTCTTTTCTGTCGACATCGTTACTGCCATGCTTCCTTCACTGCAGCAAGGGTGCTCCTATATATTTCTGTGACCGTCTTGTCTCGTACATCGCAAGAGCGGTTCTCCTATTATATACTCCCTCCGTTTATAAATATAAAATATTTTAGATTTGTGAAGCAAATGTATTTAGACAAGTTTTAGTGCATATATTCGAGTGAACCTACACACTAAAAGATATCTATATACATTTGCTTTACAAAACTAAAATATCTTATATTTATAAACGAAGGGAGTAGTACTTTGTCAAGACAAATTCGTTTTAATTCTACCGTGTCATCTAACGACAATACTCTCTCCGTCCTAAATTACTCTGCATTCTAGGTTTAGTTAAAGTTAAACTTTGTAAACTTTGATTAAGTATATAAAAAATATAAATATTTAGAATATATAATAGATAGAATCATCATAAAAACACTTTTATATTATGTGCATTTGATATTATAAAAATTTATATTTTTAGCAATTTGTTTGGTTAAACTTTATCTAGTTTGACTTTGACTAACCTAGAATGCAGGATAAAAAAAGATAGAGAAAATATTGTATATATATAGAAGTCAGAGGGAAAAGTCAAACATTCCTTATCTACAATACTTGCCATAACTATAATATTTATGTGGTCAAATGTGTCCTTATTCAGTGGACGGCTCAGATCAAACATTACTCTTACCACCCGGGGGTAAGATGGAGCATTGCAAAAGAGCTCAAGCTCAACAAAGCTACTAGTAGTCTGGTATAAGATGCACGCGGGTACCAAATACCGTACCCAGTATAGGTTATACTGCTGCTACTATGTGGTTCTGCAATTTAATTGTGACGTTACATACCAAAAACTCAAAGCGTAGACCGAGCTACGCTCAGTCCTTTATTCTCAAATATTTAAAATTTGTATTTTAAAGTTTCAAAAAAATTTAAAACAAAATTCTAGAGATAGCCAATGTTGAATATTGCAAACTGTGCAAAGTCTCAATATGAAATACTTAATATTTTAGGCTACATTTTTGTGTAGCCTAAAATATAATAGTTCATATTGAGATTTTACATGTTTATAGTATTCATCATTACTAATCTCTAAAATTTTGTTTCAGAAATTTTTAAAACTTTAAATATTTGATAATAAAGTGCTATGTGTAGCTCGATCTACGTTTGTCAAATCTCCATAACATACAGCACAAATTGTGAAGTAGCGAAGCAGATTGCCCCACAGCTACGTGGAGTAGCTGATCTTCTCCCTTTCTAAACCAGGTACAGCTTACCTATCGTACTCCCTCGATGGGAGTTTCGTGGGGGTGATTACAACGGCCACCGGTACCGCTACGCCGTGGAAGCGTACGACAAAGTAGTCATCGAGGGCGACTCTAGCACTGCTTGCACGGCGACAAAGTGTGGTACAGTAGTAGTACATACATGCAACAAATGCACGGTACACTACGCTAGCGACAACCGACGCAAATGGACGACCATGCGTTTGGAGACACGGTATGTTGGTTTTCCCAAGCTATGGATCGAGCATATCCGGGTCCTGGATTTTTCCCCTTTCCGAGGGGGTACTAGAACTATCGGGATAAGCTCGAAAGCAAAGATGGACACTATGATATAAGCACGACTCACATGGCACTGGCTAAATTTGGAATTCGTTGAATATGCCTTGTGATGTGATAGGTCGGCAAACCTTTGCAGCCTCAAATTCTCACACTAGTAGCTAGATGGCTCACAAGCAAGCTCATGGAGTGGTAGATGGATCAAGAGACAGAGATGGCAACGGACTTTTTTAATCTGGTCAAAAGGAAGTGGTTATCTGTTAAAAGTTTTTTTTTCAAGAGTACGTCTAGGACGTACCATATTTTCTTTATAGAAGGCAGAATTTCAAGTACAAGACAACTACTACTCGCTGCGAGCAACGAGCGCAGTACAAACTTCACACCGAGGCTCGTCCGAAGACAGCCATTACCAAGAAAACAACTACGACACAACAGAGCCTATCCTAAGTTGAACAATAAAGCCACATTTTGATCCATGCCGGTTACCTCCGGAGAGCAACCACTTCAACCGAATTCCTCTTGTCGACGCACCATTAAAAGAGAAGATGGCAGGACTCGGTCGGTCCCGAGAAAGGTGTCGTCTTGGACTTTCTGACGATGGCGTACATAGTGTCCCACAAAAACAACCTCGGATAACAATGACACAAGAGGAGCGTAACGAGAACCAACATACCGTGTCTCCAAACGCAACGCTTTCAAGGAAGAAACGACATCGAGATGCCGCCATTGTGCCGATTCTCACCGAATCTAGACTTTCACTTGGCGACAACACCAAACAAAAGCGGAAACGAGCAAGTGCTAACACACCTCAACGACGCCTTCAAAGAGGGTACGACGTCCACAGGCGTCGTCGCCGCCGGAAATCGGGCTAGACTTTTGTCCGTATTGCCGCACACCACCCACACAATCCATCGGTTTGATCTCCCTCCCTGGCCGCTGCCATCACCGGCGGTGGCAGCCACAGCCCGGCCATCTGTTAAAAGATGCTTCATTAAATGAGAGAAGGGTTTGAATATACATTCAACGATGTCCAGCTTGTAAATCTTTTGGAGCAGATTCAGTCTGTCGAGCTTACCATTCATCAAGACGTAATCACTGGGTGCAGAAGCTCAGATGACAAACTGTTGCCAAGACTGCGTATGACACACATTTATCGGAAGCATATTCCTTGTGGAAGATAAAAGTTGAAGGCAAGGTAAAATGCTTCCTAGTATATGGCTGCTCCCCCGGAGGAAAATTTGGACAGCAGACCGCTTGGAAAATGAAAATAGAAGAAGGATTGCCACATACTCTCTCCGTTTATAAATATAAGATGTTTTAGGTTTGTGAAGCAAATGTATCTAGATAAGTTTTAGTGTGTATATTCGAATGAACCTACAAACTAAAAGATGCCGACATATATTTGCTTCATAAAGCTAAAACATCTTATATTTGTAAACGGGGAGAGTATAATGAGAACTGCTTGAATCTACAGCTCATCTCATGCTTCATTCCCCATAGCGAAAGAGGCGTGCAGTCAGTCATTTTCAGCTAAGCACATCAAGAAAATTCATCTTTACAAAACCCCTACCAGAATCTAAGCTAAAAGTGGTTTTACGTAACAGTGTTCTATTCAACAATTCACATTCTTGTTGCAGGCGCTTTTCCATTAAAATGAATCATAAATATAGTCTGCTTACAGACTTACCCCCAAAAAAAAACCTATGATACAACAGGGGCATATGACACAAATACTGGAAAAAAAACATATGTCGTGGAAAAGGAATTACTACCCCTTACAAAAATGCTTCTACCTCTCTGGGCGTTTTGATCTATCTCTTTGACCCTTTATAAAGGCCGACATAGCTAGATGCTCCGAAGCATATGTCATGAACGACGCCAGCACCACACCACCCGCTACCATCAAGCCAAGCCTGCCAAAGGATTGGAAATTTGTTAAGACAGAGTGCAGGATGAACAGCAAAATTGGAAATCTTGCAGTGTCGATGTAAAAAGTCTTAGACTATGTGTCAAAAATAGATATGGCAGATTCAGAGATAATTTTCCAGAAAACATTTTGACGTTAATGACAACTCAATACAGTTTCCACGGGTTGGAAGCCGGTCTAACTGATTCCCCAAGTTACAGTCAGATTACCTTGTCACTTTCCTTTAAAATGAAGAAACATAGACAAGAAGAAAACAGTGTCTTACTTTGCAAAAATGGCAGTTATGCCAAAGACGGTTGGTGATAATACTGCTATAGTTGATATGGCAGCCATCCCCATCCAGTAGAAAGCCGAAGCTATGTTGCAGTCAGATGTATTCCGCTGATGGCCTGCGAACAAGCCAGAGTGTGCGTTAGCTTGAACAAGGAACTTGAAATTTACAGGAAATTTCTACAAGTTAACGTACCTGTGACATCATGATTCTCTGATGAATCCAAACTGCTATACCCAACATAATTTGCACTACAACTTCCCCATGTGTATACAAAACGAAGGTAGCTCCCGAACAACAAAAAGAACGCCATGAAGGTCCACTCGAAAATTAGCAGCAAACCGGTCCATGGCATCACTTGCCGTGGAATAATAACAAAGGCAAACGCAAGAGACACTAATGCACAAATGAAACAGACTAGCACAGTGATTGCACAGAAATAAGAAGGAAACTTCAGATGTGCTCCATTAGATAACTGCAAGAGAGTTAAGAAGTAATCAAGTTATCTTCATGAATGTGAACTAGTTTAGTAGAAACACAGCATAAGATATGATACACACGATCACAATCTATAGTTTGTTTAAGAAAATAAGAACTTGCCATTTATAAGATTATACAGGCTTTCAATAGAAATATATATTTACAATAAAGTTTAAATGGTATATTGATGTCACAGTTGTGTAGCATGCTATCATTTACACACAGCGATTAAAGGGCTAACTTTAGAGTGGCTAGAGAAAATTGCAGAAAATGTATTCTTACAGCAACGGTGTCCATCTTAAGATTGTATAACTTCACTCAATTAGCAATTGCAACAACAGTAAAATGTGCTTGTTTCATAGCAAGAACTATAATCTACAGTTTATACTTAAAAAGAACCAACCTTTTGATATGATATACTGAAGGAAGATGAAGCAACTCCTACTGTTGAATAGGATGGAAGCGCCTCTTCAGACTTGTACTTGTAAGGCACTTGTCTAGCAAAAGCGCACAAAGTACTTACACTCAACAGCTCCTTATTAGTCTGAAAAACATGAGATAGAGCATTCAAGCGTTAATATCTATTTTTCTATTAAATTGAAAGAAATATATTCAGTATGGGAAGGACTTTAACCTGAAAACATGATCCATAATAACCACATAACACCACACAAAAGGGAAGAATGAAAAGAATTTTGACCATCAACTGATCACGTGGGTTTTTTCCTCCACCAGTTCCAGGAAGAGATTCTTCAAGATTTTGCCTAGCATTCTGCAACCGTGAATAACACAAGTTCATTGATACCATGCTGCTGCTTAACGTTTTATTTAGAACCACAAAAAGTAGTCAATTACCTGCCATATAGCAACAGGTTTAACAAGCCATGCTGTCCACCAGTCCCAAGGCTTAAGAGGCCCAAGTGTGTAGTGAATAACTCTGAGTTCTTTCTCATCAACCATCCACTGAAGCAATGTAAGAAGGTGGGGTTCACAAATAATCAACAGGCTGTAGATGGTATATGAGAACAAATTGACATAAGGATGCTAAAGGGCTTTGGGTACCAAATATCATGTACAATTTGTTAGTACATGATATTCAAACATTTGTGTCAATTCTGAAACAATTGTGCTTTGACCACTAATGCCACATTTGTATTTTAATCACGCTCTACAGAAACATAAGACAAGGGTATCTCAATACAGGGTTTGAACAAGCACTATCAGTTGGGAGATCTCTAGGGAAGGGCCGGGATTTGGAAAATCAATATGGGAGATGTGTCCAATTCATACTGTTATCTGTAAAAATGGAAAATATAAACTTGGTCCATATGTTTTTCCTAAATCAATGGATGTTTTTGTTCGAGCCGACTGCCAAGCGAGGCATTGGCAGTTGGCAGATTTCCAGGCAAGGGTCGGGATTTGGAAAATAAATACGGGAGCATCCAATTTGTACTGTTATCTGTAAAAATGGAAAAAGAACTTGGCCGATAAGTTTCCTAGATAAAAGGATATTTTATTCGAGCCGAAGCAGGCATTAGGTTTGACCAGTCTTAGGTTAAGTTGAATTTCTGCGAATGCGAAACAAAATGAGGGCCGAAGGGGAAGAAACCCCTTGCCATTTTATAAAGGAGGAGCTGAGGATTAGAGCCCAGGTTAAGTTGAGTTTAAAAGGGAGTTGCAAAAGATGTACTCCCTCCGTCCTAAATTAGTTGTCTCAACTTTGTCTAGATGCGCATGTATCTAGACACGTTTTTAGTGTGTAGATACATGTGTATCTAGATAAAACTGAGACAATTAAAGACATAGGGAGTAGTTAGAATTATAGTAAAAAACTAATTTTGAGGGGATCAGACAAAAACTCAGCAGCAACTGTGCTATGTGAAGAGAGCTTGGAACAAACCAGTTTTTCTGTCTGTAATACCACATTCCTTTCAAGAAGGGGCAGGGCATTATCTTAGTCTAATATTTAGCAGAGAAAGTATTCCTGTACCTCTAGTTAAATACGATAGAAGGTTCAAATAGAGTATGATATATGGCTTCATATAGAACATTTAGTGCTTAGTAAATTAAATATTTTCAATGTATTTTAAACATATTTGAATATATAGATCCTCAATAAAGATAATAATATGTGTACTAAAATCAATGGCCTCTTTGGATCACAGGATTGAGAAACACAGGAATGGCAAAAGAAATGGATCTGATAAGTTTGCAAGTCTAAAACAGAGGATGGCCAAACACAAGAAAACAGAAGGAATAGCCGTTTAGATTGAACACAGGAAAGTGCCTCAATCCTACATGAATGAGTCTAAAAAAAGGTGATGGAGTGGTTGTTCAATCGTATGGAAGTGAGCTATAGGAATCTAATCCATTTGGTACCACTATTCCTTTGATCCAAAGGGCATTTATTGCCATGTAAAGAGAATAATCTAAATGTTGGATTGAGTACACAGGGATCCTAATGATCTGCTGATATAGAGAAAATTATGTAAATAATAACAGAAAGATCAGTGAAGATAGTAACACTAATACATGGTCAGTGTGTGAATTAGAGTATGACCTTATTGGCAAGCATGTAAAGACCGACATCAGCATTATACAATGTGGAAAGGCGTTGCGTTTCAGGTTCAGGTGTTAAGGGTGTATTGGGATCATAAACACGGGAATTGGCAAAATCAGCATAATACGAATTGAGAAAGCCTTGATCCCCTGCATCAACAAACCAATGTATTAAATCAGTGTCAAATGATATAAAATATATATAACTGATAGGTGCAGAACGAAAAGGACAACAACTCTCCCGAATCCCCAGCAAAAAAAAAACACCTGCCATGAATTAACTGAAAGCTCCAACAGTAACATGACTGTGGGAAAAGATGTTCCTAGACTACAAAAAATCTCTTAGCAAGTGATACATATATTCAGTAAAAATGATATTTTCTTCAAATTATTCATCTCAATTGCTGAAAGATGAACTACTATTTTTCTTGACACACCATGTGCCAGAGATGGAAGATGCAAACTGTACAGAACATAGGGTCATTTTCAATTGGAGAAGAATAGAGGTATGAGTAACCTAGGCTAGCCAAAAAGAAAAAGGGAAACAAAAATGCAAAGAAGAACATGCACAATAACTAAGGAAATGAACTTACCTCCTGTGTAGGAAGGTAAGCTATCAACTTTGTTCATCATATCCTTGAAAAGAGTTTCGGATGGCTCAACAACCATTACTCCAGAATTCATTCTCTCAGAATGTTTCAAGTTCGCACAGAACTGTCCACAGTTGAAAAGATCTTCAATGCTTTTCACCACAATGGTGTCTGCGTCGAGGTAAACAACTGGAAAACAGTAGATTATGAGAAATATGCCGAACTCAAATAATAATAAATAATGAAGTAATATTTAATCAGAATAGTATATATCTAGTTACACCAAAGGCGATATGTAACAAAAAAAGAACTATACTCATGGACAACTAACCTTTTCTGTAATTAGTCATATTGAATATTTTTAATTTGGTATACACACCCCAAAACCTTGTAGGCCTCACTTGATTAGGATTAGCCAGCAATGTTATATGCTTCACTATAAATCCATCAGCCTGTCGTATATCAAAGATGGGTATTAGTCTGCAACAGAAACTGAAAACATGGATGTAACCAAAAAAAAAACAACAATGCTGCAACTCTTCGGCCATCGAAAGAGTCTGTTGTTTAAAGCATATAAGACCACTCCGATGTGTATGTATATTGCGATGTTGATTGGGGTAGGCGTTGATGACAGGCGATCGACTTCAGGTTTTTGTGTTTTTGTTGGAGGAATTTAGTATCTTGAAGGAGCAAAAAACAATCAGCAGTGCCCTGATAAACAGTTGAGGCAGAGTTTCGAGCTATGTTCATATGGTTGAGTGAAATGCTATGGTTGAGAGGCCACGTATAGTAATTAAGCCAATTGAGGAGAGGGCCATTGAAGCTTTGATGTCATAACAAGTCAGTTCCAACATCTTCGAATAGTCAAGTTCAGCATGACCGAACAAAGCATTTGGAGATATATCCGTTTTCCATCAAAGAGTGACTTGATAAAGGAACACTAAAAGCTAAGCCATGTACTTCTGCAGAACAAGCTGCTGATTGTTTGACAAAAGGTTTGGAAACAAAGGAGTATTTGTCTGCATGTAACAAGGTGAGGATGGCAAATATCTACCACCCATGATGAAGGTACTGGGTTCGAAGTGCATGTATGTGTTAAAGATAGGCCCCATGAGGCCCATGTATATGCAGTTGTATGTATAGCAAAGCAGAGCTATGAGGGATGTAGGGTATGTTCGGATTTAACCCAGCTTTGCCCTACCAAATAGTTGGCAAACAAAAATTTTGATGGGGCCTTTGCTTGCCCATGAATTGGCCAACATTGGCAAGAAAATGAACTAGATTGGCCGAGTGGGGAAGCCAAAAAAATTGGTAAACATCCAAACGCAGTCCAACCTTCTGGTCATGACCAAGAAACTAGTAGGGTGAGATTTTTCCTCGATCCAAACATACCTGTAGTGATTGGAGAATTTTTCTCAAACTACCACAGGACATTTAACAATAAAGTAACAGATGTGGGAGAATCCAAATCCTAGAAGACAAGGACAAGAATGACTAGTCTTTCCAATAGCTTTACCAAACCCCTCTAGTTTCCTTGTGTATTCCTCGCCACAATTTCAACAGCGATCATGGCAGCAAAGCGCAGAGGATGACCCCATACTCATGTGCCTTATCCATACAACCTCTGAACCTCTAAACTTCCTCGTAAGGGATTTCATAGACATGGATAAACTTAAAACTCGGGTCATCAAGTGTAGAAACATAATTTGATTGAAAACAAATCAGAGGGGAATCTGCTGAAGTAAGTGTTTACATAGCAAGGAGGTGCTCCTTAACCATACTGTAGTAACAACTGGACCATGGGAAATAAGATGCCATCATAGCCGCATTCTACTACATGAACCTATAGCCCCGTAAATTCTCACAAAGTGGATAAATTTCTATGATCATAGTCGGCAGTCACCCCTATTAAAATGGTACTAAATGACCTAGTAGTCTAGTACTATGTTTGTCGTGGGATTGACACAAACAGAACCATATCTTTTGTAGTCAGACATATGGTTTTGTTTGTGTCAATCCACTTGTCTTCCTGTAACACAGGTTATGTATCATGTTTCATCAAGAGCATTCAGCATACTGCTGTCTACAACAAAAGTGAGCACCCCAGTTATCAGTGAGCCTGTTTCCGGCCCTAACGCCTAAACTTCACATCACACTATACATACTGCAGGATTTAACTGCCAAGGCACACAATGTCCAAATGTAAAACTGTTCAGATTTGTATTTATGTTTCCCGAGCTTCTGCACCAATCAAACATTACTGCACAGTGACCACACAGCTTCAGTTGATTTTACCATGGTAAAGCATGGCTGAGCTGAGTGAGAGAGAGAGATAGATACGAGCATTCCAACTAAATTCAAACTAGAAAACAAAAGTTTAGAGCTCCATCTTCGGGAATGATGTTTTGGCACATGGGAGCATATGCTCCCTGATTTTTAAATTTTGATTTAAATACATTTCAAAACGTCAAAAAATTTGGACACAAAATTTGACGCGTATGTCTCGACATTCTATATGCTTACAAAGTCGTTCCACGGAAAACCGACATTTTATGTGTCGTGTGTAAAAAAGACAAAATTTAGTCTTAAAAAATGGCATTGTATGAGACATTTCTTTGTCTTTTTTACATAAGCTACAAAAAATGTTGGTTTTCGGTGAAACTTGGCGTGCACACTTAAAATGTTGAAACGTACATGCGAAATTTTTGTTTAGAATTTTTTGACATTTCAAAATAGTTTTTCCCGGCGCGGAAGCATATGCTCCCATGTTCCGAATTGGATTTCCGTCCATCTTCTAACTTCTAAAATTGATTCATTTTGAAGCGAAATTCCCCAGCCCAACGCAAAGCTAACACATTAGGACCAACCGGCACGCAAGTTGACAAGGACTGCGCTGAATTCCGGGAATGAACTACAAACGCACGCGCATACGGCATACCTCGAGGAGCTTCCGCGAGTACTCGGAGACGCCGTCAGAGACGAGCACGACGAGGTCGCGGCGGGTGCCCGTGTCGCGGATGGACTTCCCGAGGACGCGCACGCCGAGGACGAACTCGTCCCCGTAGAGCAGCGTCACGTACGCCTCCTCCGCCCCCTCCGCGGCCGCCACCCCGCTGCCGCCAACGGCCAGCAGGGCCGCCGCGGCGAGTAGGGCGGCCCAGAGCCCCAGCCGGGGCGCCGGCGACCGCATCGCGGGGAGGATCGGTTCTCCAAGGAGAGACGCGGCGGAGCGGCGTAACGAGCAGCGACGGTTCCCCGGCCGGAGCTGCCTGCTCCTGTCTTTTCCGTCAGAGTGCTGTGCGGGGCTTGGAACTTTGGTGGGCCGTTGGCCGGATGAAGACATGAAGTCCAAGGCGGACGGCGATTCCTACGACAGGTGGATCTCGTTGTTGGCTGTGAGGAAGGAACGTGGCGCGGAGGTGGACAGATCGGACAGCTGCACCGCACATGTTCAGCTTCTCCGGACGAACAAAGAAAATTCTTCAGCGGGAGCAGGTGCACCTCGGAATTCACGACCGAATAAGCTTCTATCTTTTTGTCCAGGCTGCATCACAAAAGATTAGATTTGCTGAAGTGTATGATGGTTCATCTATAGAGGTTTCCTGGTGATGAGTTGTGGCTGCATCACAAAAGAATAGATTTGTCCTTCCATCCTCTCTTCTAGCTTGGATTGGATCCCTGCAAGATTGCATTTGCCGCCGGTATACCTGTGTAGGCTTACAAAATTTCCTATCGAACAAGGCATTATTTCTAGCTTTTCAAATGCACCGCAAGAAAGTTTGTAGTCTGGTTATACTGCTCTGAGGGTGATTTTAATCTAGCAAAGTTCTAATCATTTGAGGGACAGTAATGGTTATGCATAGAAAGTATTTCAGTTCTAATGCGCCATGTAGAGGAAAACCAAGCAGCCCTTTTTTGAGAGAGAAAAAACCTAGCAGCCTTAGTAATGGGTGGAAGAATATGTGCATTTCATCCTCTCGGCTACCACATATAGCACAATTCGGCCTTGTTTACTTCTAGTGTATATGAGAGAATCAAAGAGAATTATCTTGTATTCAGAAAAATCTTCGATAGGTTGTTTACTAGGCCACATTTGGAGGGGATAATCCCACACAAATCCCCTCTACAATAATATATTTTTTCCTATATTAAAAACTATCCACCATAATAGAGTATTTTTTAGAATTTTTTTTTAAGAAGATTGAAGAGTATTCGATAAACACCAAACCTTCGCTCGTCTCCACATCTCTTGAAGGTAAAAATACTAGAGAAATAAACAAGGCCTTAGGCTCGTTTCACCATATTTAATACAAGAAAGGCCATGCCATCGTCTACAAATAATTGAAAATTTTCTCTAGGCCCGTTATTCATCCGTCGGGTACACGCCAATTCCTATACACCGCCCGTTTTTTTTACGGCGCGGGAAATTTTCGAATTTTCAAATTTGATCAGATTTTCGAATTTTTGAATTTGTTCCGATTTTTTACTTTTCAAATTTGTTCACAATTTGGAATTTGTTCAGACCTTCGAATTTTGAAATTTGTTCAGATTTTCGAATTTGCAAACAGGTTCAGTTTTTTGAGTTTTTCGAATTTGTTCATAATTTTAAATTTGTAGAATTTCGAATTTCAAATATGTTCAGATTTTCGAATTTTGTTCAATTTTTCGAATTTGTCAGATTTCCGAACTTTAGAATTTTCGAATTTCTTTAGATTTCCTAACTTTAGAAATTTTTTATTGTTCATATTTTAAAAGGCACGTTTTTTGGAAAACATAATTTAAAATGTTATTATTATATTCTAAAGTAAAAAAGAACACGAAATAAAAAAGGAAAAACGCGCCACAAGCTAATGGGCTGGCCCATAGTGACGTCCTTCAGGCGGCGCCTGGCTCCTGCGCCGCAACGAGCGGCATATAGGCTTGTTTCTGACTCAGATTTTGTTCACTTGGGCTGGGCTAGAACTACTTTCCCGCGTCTTGTTTCAATCATGAGAACAATTGGGCCTCAATAAAAAAAATTAAGGGACGTTGGGCTGGATGAAATGATCAAAGCTACCACTCAAAATTGAAGGTTTGCTAAAAAGAGCTACAAAGAATTTCAGTTAAAAATAACTATTACCCACAAAAAAACAAAACAAAATTAGACGAAAGAGGTAGGGAAGAAGGATGCAACCACTGCCATCTGGATGTCGATCATGCTAATTTCTCTCGCATCACTGGATGTCGATCATGCTAATTCCTCTCGCATCATGACAGACAGTTATGCACTCAAAGCCAAGCGGAACAGGAACCAAAAATACTTGTGCGGGTTTGATGTTCACGACTCATGTGTCTATCTTTGAGGTTTGTTCAACTTGTGCGGATGAATTAATGTAGAGAATGGAGCTAAGTTAGAGACGGCGATTTTGGAAGACTTCAATGGTACTTCTAGCTTTATCAATGTTCTTTATTGTTTGTGGTTATTTTAGTTTTTGGTTGACCTAATATATTTCTGGTTAGTTAATGAAGTGAAATTGCACTAAAAGGTTATTCTACGAGTTCAACCCTGGCAGAGAATTTCTCCATATTGGCGATCACTCGACGAGGAAAAGTAAAAGCTAGTCGATGCTGCCTACCAGAAGAGACAAAGTTCACTAGTCACAAGAATCTTAGCTTAGCAGACTCCATTTTGCCAAGTCTTGAGCCACACATAAGTCGCGGTAAAACCAAACAGCTTTATGATCAAGCTTGCTTTTCTATATTGGACAATTCCGTAATACCCGAATACGTTAACGTTGTTCCCTTGTCAAGACCGCTGAACTCATAAACACTCGATCGGTACCTGCACAATGTTGACCCGGAGCAGAAAGACACCAGTCTCTCCATATATATTCCCACTAGGTTTTCTTCCAGCTACGAATAAGTCTCTTGATCTCTTTTCCGTTGTATTATGATATCACTTTAACTTTTTTACTATCACATCATTGTCCTCACTTAAACACAAGGGATTTTCCCCCTAATAATACCCAAAAATCAACTCTCTTTTTTTTTGAACAGGCCAAAAATCAACTCCTGCGACTGGAAATGATCGGAGTACTTTCAGACTACTACTGTACGTGTTAGTACTCGAGTTGTTGGCAACTTCGGTAGTGGATCAGGTGGCTTCAGCCTCGACAAGTTTAGTTTCCTGACCTCTTTTTGTACGGAAATGTCATGCCCAAGTCCAAAAATGTCGTAAAGCTAAGCAGATTCGACACTTCTCAGAGCCGCTTTTCACATTTGGAAACGTTATGGGATTAGGAACGTCTAAGTTTGCTATAGTTAACTTGATCGTGATGGATGGGACTTATTAGCTAGCTCCGTGGTGACAAGTGACGATTACGTGACGAATGTGCGAGAACACATCGCACTTGCTGTTAAATATGTGTACTATGATGCTCTCTGTAGAGTACATATGAAAGGTCACACTCGTGTGTGTGAACGTATGCACCTCTTATAATGCTGCCCTAAATATACTAGTAGTACTTGTTTCTTATCCATCTTCTCCAAGACAACGTTCCAGTCCGTATATGGTATCTCGGTCAAATGCAAAGATTTCGCTTTGGTTTCAAAGCTTAGCAAAATAAAAAAGTGTGGGTCGAGGTGCCCCATGCATGGTGTGAACACGCGCCTTCTGCAGGCTGCAGCAGCGTTTTCCATTTATTTACCTGCAGTCCTACTTATGCTTGGACTAGACCTTTTTACTGCACGCGCGTATTGCTATTGTTTGGCCTTAGTCGGTTAAGTAAAGGACGCATGCAATGCGAGATACTAGTACTCTCTTCATACCGGATTATTGTGTAATTACGTATTACGAGAAAAACTTTAATCATTAATCTACTATATACTAAAAGCACAATACGGGAGTCTAAAATAGAGACACCATATTAAGCCACATCATCATAATTATTTTTAATAGTTAGATGTAAAATTAATGGCTAGGATTTTAAATCACAACCGTTACGTAGAACATATCCTATGTACAACTGCCACGTATAGAGGTACAATTATAATTCACGTATGTTTGTGCATATCCCATAGGACCACATGGTATCATGGCCCAACAACGATGCATGTATGTAGTGGCCCAGATGCGGTCTCCATGAAATGAAACAGAAAAATAAAAAAATATCCAGCCTCAAAGGACACGTTCAAACTTGCATGCGATAGAAATCGGAACAAAAAAAATGAAGGAAAAGAGTTTACGTGGTGTACGTTTACGTGGAATTAATGAATAGATAGAATAAACAAACAAGACATAGATTTCTAATGCAGATGGACTACGTAGTGGAAATCTTGAAATTAGATGGATAGAAATTTAGGTTTTGCTACAAAGCTAAACAATATTTCCATGCTGATTTTTTCTGCATACGGTACCGTACAAAATTTAGTTGTTGAATTATTTTGGATTAATCAACTTTTTGAAATTCATAGTAAAATAAATTTTATTGAGTGGATAAAATTCATGCAAGGTAAACTTAGAAATTAATAGCAGACAAATTTTGTTAAGCGCATAAAGAAAGCGACAATAAGTTACATATGAAATTGAAAATAAGAATAAAATAAATTAGTAATTATGTTCCATAAGAATTTTGTTAAAGTCATAAAAATAGATTTCTCAATAAAATTTATATCAAAATAAGTATAGCAAGATTTAATCCAACTATATACTCCCTCCGGTTCATATTACTCTTCGCTAATACGGATATATCTACCACTAAAATATGTCTAGATACATCTATATTAATGAAGAGTATTATGGGTCGGAGGGAGTAGAACATATGAGGTCTCTATTAATAATAAGATAAAATAAATAATAAACTTGGTTTCAATACAAATCCAATATTAAATTCCTTAGAGGTATGAAGTGACCGATGACTAATATGAATATAACATGTCTTTGATGTATAATAACATATATGGGTCCGGCAGTAAAAAAATCAAAAGGTCGGCATGAAAAGAATTTAGGAAGATCAATTAGACTTAAGTTATATTAATAAGAATGACGAAAAGTTCATATAGTAGGAAAAATAAAAATTATATGCATGCACGACGTACTCTAATAAAAATCAGTTGATCGATACAAATATTAGTTGGATGTAAAACTTGTAGCAAGATTTTGAATCATAACTGTAATATTTATCGTAAGAATATGTAATATGGGTTCCCATTGGTACAATATATAAAATTAGGTTCTGACACGTAGCCTAACACGTTAATTTAATTAGCGATCTAATGTTCCTGTCCCATATATCCGTACGTGAGCATATCAAATCAAACATAAAAACACTGTTCGTCCAGGTTGTGTTCAATCCACGTACCACATTAAAACTTATCTCTATCTGCTTCTGATCAAAGGAAAAAAAAGTTAGTTGTGCCCGTTGAGAAAAGTCAGGTAAAAGAAAAAAATATGGTTAAGATTTCATAGAAGATTAATCGTCATGTAACATCACGTTTCAGCTCATGTACCACAAACAAAAATTGATCGATACACATTTTTATAAACTCATTATACGACAGGATTCTTCCAGCCTTGAAATAAGGAAAGGGGAAATTGCATACTCGCGTCGGCCCCTCTGCCTCACATGGGTGCGCGGCTGCTGCCGCCATGGACTGCGGCCATCGGTTCTCCCACCCCATGTAGCCTGACTAGCTAGGGGATTGTCTCTGCTATGTGGCAGATGTGTCCATGAGACATGGACCAAAAATCAGGCATCAAGAGAGTGATGAAGTAAGATCTGCATCTGCTAGCCACGTCCAGATCAAGGATTCAATAAGTTTCACGAGCTTGACAAGAGAAGGAACATAGGATTAAAAGGTTTAACATAGAAAGAAAATGAAAAATTAACACTTTTTGACACACTAAATATGATGCCCTCGCAATGCGAGGGCCACCTTGCTAGTTTTGTTAACAAAGTACTAAAGTATATACTATAAAACTTATACCATTGGAAAATTCTTTTGAATATGAATCCAATAGTATAATTTCATATATATCTCATATTTTCTTGATCAAAATTAATGATCAAAGTTTTTTGAGAATGCGTAATTGCCCAGTAATCCTGTATGGAGGGAGTATTCTACTATAATAACAGTACTAAAAATTATTGAATTGATGCACTAGTCATCTATTTTAAAAATTCAAACTGATGAAAGGGCTAGGATCTAGTTTTATATTTTAACACTCTCCCTCACGTCTAGGTTGGACAACGGCAAGACACTAGGCATGGATAGATTGGGATCGTAGCTATTTGGAGTAGATTAAATAGTGCGTTAGCGGGGGTTTAAATTTAAGACCTCCTGACTTTGCTACCATATTGAATTGATGCACTAGCCAACTATTCCAAAAGTTCGAACTGATTCAAAAGGGCTAGGTTGTAGTTTTATATTTTAACAAAACATATTTAAAATGTTAGAAAAATTCAGAAAGAAAATTTGTGGGTGCATTTGGACATTTCATGTTCACACACAAGAATTTCTACAAAAAAACATTTTTTGTGTCTTGTATAAAAGATAATTTTCTGTGCCCAAATATAATTATTCATGATGTCTTTTATCTTTATATAGGTCACATAAGATGTTCTTATTTTTAGGAAACCTTGTGTACAAATATAGAATGTCCAGATGTATAACCTAAATTTTTGTTCATTTTTTTACTATTTTAAATTACTTTTTATGTATTTTCCATAGTGGATACACTTACAGCTACCAGCCAAAACATCTCTTTCGCAAAACCGCTTTATGCAGGCATGTCCAGGTCTAAGATCTTGTCGTGAAGCATATGCGAGGGCCATCCGCCATCGCAGATTATAGTCAATTTAAATCTTGTCGTGAAGCATGCTAGCAGGAAAGATCATGGCAGTTGCCCTTGCATGGATTCATCGTTTTGATTACGACCAGTTGGCAAACAAGATAAAGAAAGGAAAAGGCACTCGTATCGTACGACCTTTATATTGTGCACGGACTTGTGTCCTGTCCCGCGCTTGTGCTGGAGTAGAGAACAATTCGCGTAGGGTCATCATTCTTTGTCTACGGTTCAGAGAAAAGAGTGCTCTTTTTTGTCGTGTGGTATGGGTTTTATCGTTAGTTTCACGCGTGATTATATTGTTTATTTGTGTTCTTCATTAGTCGTCACAGCTTTTGTTGTTGGAGTGCTGGAGCGTGCCTGCAGGAGGAAAACGAGGTTGCACGGGTGACCATTTTGTTGGACACGGAACATATCTAGTACGGAGTATTGATCATTAAGCGTGAACCTTCTTTTAAAAAATATTCAGATTTTAACTTCGTGAGGTCTACCGAAAATAGAAGCAAACCTTGAGCCAACGTGAATGATATTTCCCTACTCAATGAAATATTCAGTTTCTTAGGCTAGTTGAATTACCCCCTTAGGGCCTGCTTGGTTGGTCGTTTTTTAGTCAAAACGTCCATATATATTACGGCTGGTAACTACTCTCCAAATTTCTACTTGCATGGTTCCCCGTATTTTCCGTCGGGCCAGGATTTTCCGTCGGGGCCGTATTAGTTCGTTTAGTGCATGGCTGACCCGGAAATAAAACGGACCTGCTGACATCCGTTTGCAAATACGGCTGGATTTAAGTGCACAATGAAACGGGGCCCTAAATTTATCCGGACGGGATTTTAAAAAGTTATTCCAAGCGAGGCCTTAAAGGTAGATCATTCACTTGTTCCAATATGCAATTCTAGCCTCTCCTAGAGCAGTTAGAGCACTAGTGGGGACAGGGCCTCCAGTCCCGGCCTGTAAAGGCCTTTAGTCCCGGTTTGCAAACCGGGACTCCAGAGGCGGGTCTAAAGGCTAAACCTTTAGTCCCGGCCCGGTTATCAGCCGGGACTGGAGGGTGTCCACGTGGGCGCCTCCGAGCGCATCCAGGGCCAGGACCTTTAGTCCCGGTTTGTAACACAGACCGGGACTAAAGGCATCTACAGATTTTGTTTTTTGCTTTAGGGTTTTAGGGTTTACGTGTTCAGGGGATTAACGTGATGCCTCGTTTGGTGCCTGGTTTAGTGTTCGGGAATTAGTTTATGCATATATATAAGATTAATTTATCTTACAAGCGAGCATATATATACAATTATATGGAGATCAGAATTATCGGGACTAGAGCCCGTCTATTCGATTACATGGACCAACATCAGTAATGGCCCCTAGCTACACTAAATCGTCCTTTGTCATCTATAGCTTCCATCCTCAGAAAGGTCGCTAGCTCCTCTGCAACAGCAATCGCGCGTTGCTCTGGTAGGTACTTCTCCCTCATGGCCGTGTACTATATAAGAAGAGGAGATGAATATGAATATCAATCATGATAACAAAGAATGACGGGTAAAAATAGAGGTGTGAATGTTCATTGCTTACGTCGTATCTGTAATCCTTGTGCTCAGAGGTAAACGTGCGAATTGTCTCGCAAACATAGTATCCGCATAGATGCGTCCCCCGTGGCTGCTGGTCGCACTTTACGAGAATAGAATATATATAATCAAAATAATAATCTAGCATCATAAATGTATTGAAAATAGAAGTATATCATACTACTACTTACCTGAGCCGCTCTAAAGGTCAGCTTCTCATGCTCGATACCGTCAGTCACACACTTGAACCGCTTCCAAACCCTGCCCGACAAGGAAAATGATTTGCTAAGTTTTTTATTAATTGATATATCAGAAAATCATCGAAAGAGACCGATAGAGCGCAAGAATGATTGAAATTACCCTTGGAGCATGTCCTGCAGGCTTTGGAACTGTTCCAAGGGTCTCGATAATGGGTCGAAGGCATCAACTCTTCCCTTATCAATTTGAATGTCCAACAGAATCCAGTGGTAGCTGCACATGTATATATATATATATATGTGTCAGTAACTTATCAATTACACTTATAAGTGAATGGACACAACAGAGTAAGACCCTCACCTGAAGTTGTATGGAAACAGTATGTGGTCACAGAAATTTTGATCTGTTAGAAACCTTAGAAGGTTTTCCTCCGTCTCCTTGGGGTTATCAGTTAGCATCGTTATATGTATTTTATCTGGGTCAATAAACCCAATATTTAGGATGTTCCTACTTTTACATTCCAGAATCTTCATTCTGCATAATAGAGTACAAGTCAGAACGGAACAAGTTATTTGTAGACAATGAATTGAATTAACTGAACAAGTTATATGTAGACAATGAATTGAAAAACTTATAGACAATAGCAACTCATAAGCGATTTGTCGAGGGCGTCGGCATTGTACATCTGGAAGAGTTCATCAAAGTCGATATGGATGTCTTCGGGACGGCCGTAGTACTCCCGTGGGACACGCGCCATGATCATCGTTCTCCCATTCTTTGCTTCACTTAAGTACCATGTATGCAAGTAACGCATATTTGTTGGGAGATCATCAAACTTATCTTTGCTGACCAAAGGCGCTCCCATGACAAACTGTGGCTTAGGGGCTACCACAGCCTTGGGTAACCTGTCGTCTTGGGAAGCCAGAACATCTTCAACCGGGATACCCCATTCAGCCGCCCACTTCTTTGCTAATTCCAAATCTTGCCCCTGCACCAGAGAGGGAACATTCTCGGGTAACACCCTGAGGGGTGGGATCGACTGTTTGGCCTGTTGTCCAAGCTGAGGAACGTCTGATCTTTTTTTGCTTGTAGTTGAACTTGATTTGCTCCCACTTGCACTTGCACGTGATCTGCTCTTTTTCCCTTCCTTCTGCAATGTGCGTGTATAGTCGTCAGGCTTATGGTGTAAGTCATACTGTGATGGAAGGGTCATGAAGTATTTTGCATATGCTATTTGCTTCTCGGTGTATTCCGGGCGGGGCTCGGGTTCCTTCTTTTTCATCTGCGCATCATAATGTTCCTTTGCTATCCTGGCGTTTTCCTCGTCGGTACGATCATAAGGTCTGATAGGAAGATTAGCATGAGGTACCTTTGGGAGGGGCGACAGTTTGCGCTTTGGGGAGCTCCGTCGCTTAGAACTCATCGACGGAGCGTTCTTGCTGGCATGCTTCCGCTTAGTATCCTTAGCGGGCGGCGGCGGAGACGGCCGACCCAAGTCCGGCGGCGGTGATCGAGATGGACTCGTGTTGTGGTGGCCGTCGTCATGTGGAGGGCTTGGAGGTGATGGAGGTGTAGGTGACCTGCGACGACTCGGAGGCGGTGTTGTCCTTGGGGCCGAGCCTGGAAGCTTGATGTAGTTCTTGTCCCATAGGATGACTCCACCCAGTACTTCTCTGAGTGTCCTCTCATCTTCGGGTCCAGCTATGTCGAGCTCCATATCATGAAACCCCGCCATGATTTCATCCACCCCGACTTTAGCAAAGCCAGCTGGAATCTCACGGCCATGCCAGCGTGCATCAGGGCCAGAAGGTAAAGCTTGTCCGACGGCCACCTTCATGGATATGTTCTTGAATCTCTGATGGAGTTCACATGATGTTGACTCCTTGATTCCATCCACGGGGTAGCCGGGACCGCCCTCTATCATTCTTCGTGCATCGTCGGGCGGGGCCTCAGATTCAGCCACGCTGCTTTTCCGCTTAGATGGGGCGCCGGTAATATCGAGTGCAGGATCTTCCTGGCGCGCTACTCCTCTAAGCTCATCAATCTGCTTCTGTTGCTCGTTAAGCCTGGCAAGCAACTGGTTGAACTTGTCATTCTCCTCATCCTGATGTCGCTTCTTTGCTCTCGCTCGGCTTCTGTAAGTGTCTTGGTCTCTGGCAAACCCAAGCCACCACGGGTAAGAAGGACCGAAGCCTCGCGTTCGTCCTCCATGTTCGTCATTGCCGAGGACCAGTGTGAGCAAATCTTTCTCTCTATCTGCAGTGAACTGTCTTTTTCCCTCTTTAATTTCTTTCACTATCTTTTTCCAATTCTCCCTGGGTATCCTAAGACCGTCACTGCAGATGAGGTCCCCTGTTTCTTCGTCGTACGAACCACCATGCGCAAGGAACCAATTTCTTGCTCTCAATTCCCACTCATCACGGATGGGTTCAGGTACGATGCCTTTAGCTAGCATATCTTGCTCTTTCTTATCCCACTTTGGGATGGCAGTCTCATAGCCCCCTGGCCCCAGCGTGTGGTGATATTTCTTCTTGTCGGCATTTTTCTTGTTCTTTTCTGATAATGCCTTGGCATCTTCTGACTCCTTGTACTCTTGAAATGCCTTCCAGTGATTCGCCTGCTTGGCTAGATACCCCTCGAATACTGGCACTTTCTTTGTCTTTCGATAGTTTTTCCATAGCTTCTTCTTCCAGCTACGGAACAGTTCGGCCATCTTCTTTAGAGTCCACTGCTTGACTTTGGCCCTCAGTTTTTTTGCGGCGTCTTCATTCTCACATTCTGGCAGGTTGAAATGTGACATGAGATCATTCCAAAGATTATCTTTGTACCTTTCGGCGACATAGTCACTATCGGCTGCCCCTTTGCGCTTGTTCCACTCCCGACGCTGATCGGGACGTGATCCCTAACGAGAACTCCGCATTGCTTCTTGAATGTGTCAGCAGCATTCTTAGGAAGCTTGGGTTCGCCCGTAGGCAATATCACCTCAAAGGTGTAATGCGTCCGTGCATCCAACTTTTTAGTCGGGCCTCGTTTCGTAGCTTTGCTCGATGTGGAGGCCTAAGAGGGAGAAACATTCGTCAAATGAATGTATATGTATACAATATAGAGCTATCTCCAATATTTTTCACATATTACAAGTGATTGTCGAACTTCATATGTATACCTCGCCGGACTTTATTATTTCTCCACCGGCTTCTCCACCGGCTTCTCCATCAGTGGAGCTATCACCTTCTCCGTCATTGGAGCTATCTCCGGCCCCATCGGCTTCATCTTCGTGTCGATCGACCTCCATTCCATCTCCGGAGGGGTTTAGATATGACGACGGAGATTCAGCTGGTTCAACGTCGGGGGCGTCTTTGATTATATCTTCGAGAAGTTCTTCCTCTTCGAGGTTCCTGCTATGTGGATCCATAGTTCTGCAAAAAACGGACATTTGATTAACTAATAAACTAACAAACTATATATGATGCAAAATAATTCTATTTCTATTTGCAAATTAATTCTATTTCTATTTGCAAAATAATTCTATTTCTATTTACAAAATAATTCTATTTCTATTTGCAAAATAATTCTATTTCTATTTGCAAAATAATTCTATTTCTATTTGCAAAATATTTCTATTTCTATTTGCAAATTAATTCTATTTCTATTTGCAAAATAATTCTATTTCTATTTACAAATTAATTCTATTTCTATTTGCAAAATAATTCTATTTCTATTTGCAAATTAATTCTATTTCTAATTGCACAATAATTCTATTTCTATTTGCAAAATAATTCTATTTCTATTTGCAAAATAATTCTATTTCTATTTGCAAATTAATTCTATTTGCAAAATAATTAAACTAAAACTAACTAACAACTAAATTAAACTAACTAACCCTAAAACTAACTAACAACTAAATTAAACTAACTAACTAACTAACAACTAAATTAAACTAACTAACTAACAACTAAATTAAACTAACTAACCCTAAAACTAACCCTAACCCTAACCTAAAACTAACCCTAACCTAAAACTAACCATAACCTAAAACTAACCTCTAACCTAAAACTAACCCTAACATACCTGCAGGTCGGCGGCGGCGGGAGGCGTCGGGCGGCGGTGGCGTCGGGCGGCCGGTGGCGTTGGGACGGTCGGCGACGGCGCTGGGAGGCGTCGGGCGGCGGTGGCCGAGTCGGGCTCGGGCGGCGGTGGGCGCGCCGGGCAGCGGTGGGCGCGTCGGGCTCGGGGGCGTCGGCGGCGGCGGCGCGTCGGGCTCGGGCAGCCTGGCGGCGTCACAGAACTCCTCGCGCGCGAAATTTTCCTAAGTCCCAGTCGTATGAACCGACCGGGGACGAAGGGGAGCTATTTATACCCCCTGGCCTTTAGTCCCGGCCGGTGGCTCAAACCGGGACTAAAGGGGGGGTCTTTAGTCCCGGTTTGAGCCACCGCCCGGGACTAAAGGCCTTGGCGGGGGTTTCTAGCCCCAGGACCTTTAGTCCCGGTCTGTGGTCCGGCCCGGGACTAAAGGCCTATTTTCTGTTTTCTTGTTTAATTTGTTTTTGCATATTTGAGAATATAAATAGTTATCTGTTTGCATATTTGAGAATTTGACAAAACTATGAAAATGAAAAGTGTTTGAAATTGAATAAATAATTCAAAACTATTTTCTATTTTCAAAATTAATTATTTTAACTATCCAAACTATTAACTATTTTGCCATTTTCAATTAAAAACTATGTTTATTAAAATTCTTTTTGCATATTTGAGAATTTGACAAAACTATGAAAATGAAAAGTGTTTGAAATTGAATAAATAAATCAAAACTATTTTCTATTTTCAGAATTAATTATTTTAACTATCCAAACTATTAACTATTTTGCTATTTTCAATTAAAATTCTTTTTGCATATTTGAGAATTTGACAAAACTATGAAAATGAAAAGTGTTTGAAATTGAATAAATAATTCAAAACTATTTTCTATTTTCAAAATTAATTATTTTAACTATCCAAACTATTAACTATTTTGCCATTTTCAATTAAAAACTATGTTTATTAATATATTTTTTGCATATTTGAGAATTTGACAAAACTATGAAAATGAAAAGTGTTTGAAATTGAATAAATAATTCAAAACTAAAAGGTTTAGTACATTCCATACATGCATTACATAAAAGGTTTAATACATTATTACATTATTGCACCAATATTCCTATCTATTATTTCTGTTTTCTTCTGGGTCGTAGCCATGGAGAATCTTCATCATTCAGTAGGATGCTTGGGTCAGTTTTCACTTTGAAGGGAGGAATTTCATGAAACTTATTATAATCTACTGACATGTCTGTCTTGTCATCTACTCCCACGATGTTTCTTTTCCCTGAAAGAACTATGTGGCGTTTTGGCTCATCGGACGATATCTTCTTTTGCTGATTTCTTTTTCTCGTTTTTGTAGACATGTCCTTCACATAGAAAACCTGAGCGACATCGTTGGCTAGGACGAATGGTTCGTCCATGTACGCAAGATTGTTGAGATCCACTGTTGTCATGCCGTACTTTTGGTCTACAACTACCCCGCCTCCTGTCAGCTTCACCCATTTGCACCGAAACAAAGGGATCTTAAAAGTAGGTCCATAGTCAAGTTTCCATATCTCCTCTATGTACCCGTAATATGTTTCCAAACAGTGCCCATTCTCGTCTGTTGCATCAAAGCGGACACCACTGTTTTGGTTGGTGCTCTTTTTATCTTGGGCAACCGTGTAAAATGTATTCCCATTTATCTCGTACCCTTGGAAAGTACATATAGTCGAAGATGATGGCCTGGCCAAATAGTACAGCTGATCTCCAACGGTGTCGTCATTCATGAGATGTGTCTGCAACCAACTGCCAAAAGTCTTCTCGTGTTCCCCTTTAATCCAAGAGTCAGCCTTCCCCGGGTTTTCGGAGCGTAGAATATTCTTGTGTCTCACGATATACGGAGCCACCACGGTGGAATTGTGTAGAACTGTGTAGTGTGCTTGAGAGAAAGAATGCCCGTCCATACATACTTTTGCTTTCCTTCCTAGTGTGCCTTTTCCTGTCAGCCTACCCTCATACCGAGATTCAGGAACACCAATCGGCTTAAGGTCAGGAAGAAAGTCCACACAAAACTCAATAACCTCCTCTGTTCCATAGCCCTTGGAGATGCTTCCTTCTGGCCTAGCACGGTTATGAACATATTTCTTTAAGACTCCCATGAACCTCTCGAAGGGGAACATATTGTGTAGAAACACAGGACCGAGAATTCTAATCTCTTCGACTAGGTGAACTAGGAGGTGTGTCATTATATTGAAGAAGGATGGCGGGAACAACAACTCAAAGCTGACTAGACATTGGACCACATCAATCTGTAACCCTGATAGACTTTCTCGATCGATTACCTTCTGAGAAATTGCATTGAGGAATGCACATACCTTCACAATTGCCAGGCGAACATTTTCCGGTAGAATTCCCCTCAATGCAACCGGAAGCAATTGCGTCATAAGCACGTGGCAGTCATGAGACTTTAGGTTTTGGAATTTTTTGTCTTTCATATTTACGATTCCCTTTATATTCGACGAGAAGCCAGTCGGGACCTTGATACTGAAAAGGACTTCAAAGAAGATTTCCTTCTCTTCCTTAGTAAGAGCGTAGCTGGCACGCCCTTGAAACTGCCCTGGATGCATGCCATCTCTTCCTTTATGACGTTCCGGGTCCTCCCGTGCTTCCGGTGTATCTTTTGACTTCCCATACAAGCCCAGGAAGCCTAGAATATTCACGCAGAGATTCTTCGTCAGGTGCATCACGTCGATTGCGGAGCGGACCTCATGGACTTCCCAATAGGGTAGCTCCCAAAATATAGATTTCTTCTTCCACATGGGTACGCGCTTATCAGGGCCGTTAGGAACAGGTTGGCTGCCAGGACCCTTTCCAAAGATTACTTTTAAATCTTTGACCATATCAAATACTTCAGCACCAGTACGGATGACAGGCTTCCCCCGGGGTTCTGCCTTGCCATTGAAATGCTTGCCTTTTTTCTTTAAGGGATGCTTGGGCGGAAGAAAACGACGATTGTACGGGTACACATTCTTCCTACATTTGTCCAGATATATACTTTCTGTCTGATCCAAACAGTGCGTGCATGCATTATATCCCTTGTTTGACTGTCCTGAAATGTTACTAAGAGCAGGCCAATCATTGATGGTTACGAAAAGCAACGCTCGAATGTCAAATTCCTCTTGTTTGTGCTCGTCCCACACACGTACACCTGGTTCGGCCCACAGCTGTAAAAGTTCATCAACTAATGGCCTTAGGTACACATCAATATCGTTGCCGGGTTGCTTTGGACCTTGGATAAGCACTGGCATCATAATGAACTTCCGCTTCATGCACAACCAAGGAGGAAGGTTGTAGATACATAGAGTAACGGGCCAGGTGCTGTGACTACAACTCTGCTCCCCAAAAGGATTCATGCCATCTGTACTCAGACCAAACCATAAGTTCCTTGCGTCACCTGCAAATCTCGGGAACTCTCTCTCGATTTTTCTCCACTGCCGACCATCAGCGGGGTGCCTCAACTTATCGTCTTTCATACGATCTTCCATGTGCCATCGCAACAACTTCGCATGATCTTTATTTCTGAACAGACGTTTCAACCGTGGTATTATAGGAGCATACCACATCACCTTGGCAGGAACCCTCTTCCTGGGTGGCTCGCCCTCAATATCACCAGGGTCATCTTTTCTGATCTTATACCGCAATGCAGTGCATACCGGGCATTTATCCATATTCTCGTACTTCTCACCGCGGTAGAGGATGCAGTCATTAGGGCATGCACGTATCTTCTGCACGTCTAATCCTAGAGGGCAGACAAGCTTCTTTGCTTCGTACGTGCTGGCGGGCAATTCGTTCTTTCTTGGAAGCATCTTCTTCATCAGTACCAGCAACTTTTCAAATGACGAGTCAGTCACACCGGTCTCTGTCTTCCACTTCAGCAATTCCAGTGTGCTACCCAGCTTCTTCTGGCCTTCTTCACAAGTTGGGTACAACAATTTGTTGTGGTCCTGTAACATCTGCTCGAACTGCAACCTCTCCTTTTCTGTGTCGCAGCCTCGCCGTGCATCAGAAATGACCCGGACAAGATCATCAGTGGGATCATCTGGTTCCCGTTCTTCACCCTGATCTTCTTCTTCATTGTCTTCCATTGCGGTATCAGCATACTCAGGGAACATAGATCGGTAGTTGTCATCATCGTTCTCTTCTTCTTCATCGTCGTCTTCCATCATAACCCCTCTTTCTCTGTGCTTGGTCCAAATATTATAGCCCGACATAAAACTGGACCGATGCAGGTGGCTCTGAATGACTCTTGAGGAAGTGTAATCCTTCTCATTCCGACATTCAACACATGGACAAAACATATAGCCACCACCATGCTTGTTCGCATCGGCTGCATCTCGAAAAGAATGCACGCCTTCTCTGTAAGCGGCTGTGCGTCAATCACCGTACATCCATGGATGACTCATCTGCATTATACGACAGTATATCAAATACAATCACGATCCTAAAAATTAGTACCGCACGGTCTAAACGAGGAAATATAGTTGCTAACCTTTTAGAATAAGTAGAAATAAAGAGGAAGAGGTTTAAGCGTGGCTCGGGCATCTCATATCGTAGTTGTGTTCGGTGAACTGAAGCGGCATCGCTCTAACACACATTTCAACAAACACCTCTAGTGCATCCAAGAAAAATGGAGAGCTAGCACACACCCACACTCTTCCATCCAAGAAAAATGCAAGGAAGAGGGGAGAGAGGGGCTGTGGCCAATATATATAGGCAGAGGACTTTAGTCCCGGTTTGAGACACAAACCGGGACTAAAGGAGGCGCACATGCGGGCTGCACACCGCATAGCCCTTTAGTCCCGGTTTGTGTCTCAAACCGGGACTAAAGGCTCGTTACGGGCCGGGACCAAAGCCTCCTGGGCGGCTAGGTGATTTTGGGGCGACGTGGCCGGGCCTTTAGTCCCGGCCCAGATGGAGGCCGGGACTAAAGGGTCTAGGCCAAAGGCCCGTTTTCCACTAGTGGAGTGCTTCCTCACTTCCATGTCATTGGACTCTTCGGTATCCTAAGTCCATGGTGAGTTCACTAGGCAAGTCCAGCTCAAATGATGTTCCTTGTGTTGGTGACCATTTCACCAACTTATCGTCGCCGGTTTTGGGGACGGTCATCGCCATCTCAAGAATCGATAGTTCTGTCGTCAACACGCACCACGGTTTCCATGGCCATCGAAGAAGCAAGGCTGGCTCACCTATTCCCAAACTCCCATAATTGTTTGTATTCGGGATTTCAGCTTGCTTGCATTTTATGTGACATGAGTGTTTTTTTCCGCTAGATATACTTCCTCCAATCACAAAAGAATGTCAGATGTATTCCCAAACTCCCTAATTGTTTGTATTCAGAATTTCAGGCTGCTTGCATTTTATGTGACATGAGTGTCTTTCTCCGCTAGATTATACTCCCTCCGATTAAAAAAGAATGTCGAATGATTTAGTATAACTCAGTTGTACTAAGCCATCGACAATCTTTTCCGGTCGGAGGGAGTATGTTGATGTGGTGTCTAGTTTAAGCCACTGTGTTGTAGGGATAGAGAAGTATTTTAGTCAGTTGTGTAACCAAAAATATTAGTAATAATCAAGGTCTTATGTGATAGCAAAAATCATGAAATTAACTTGCCTAAATAAATGACAGCGTGTTGGCGTGGAGAAATACAATAGAGCTTTGTCAGGTGGCTATAAGGATTTAAATATTATATTTTGCTTAGTTAGAGGAGAGAAAATAGAAGATAAAAAAAGTGGATTTAAATATTATATATTTATTCTTGCTTATAGCCAGCAGCTAGTGTCTAAACTTCAGTAAAGGATGATTGATCGACGATTTATGTGCAGTCTGCACGTGTGAGCATGCCACCGGTCAGCCGTAGCAACGCATGTTTGAAGCATCAATTGCTTATCGCAACTGCTAACAAGAGGGCATGGTTTGCAGCTAGTTTTGACTCGCTTGGTCGTACATGCATATGATGGACCTTTGACACTTTTGGCCGTTGCGCTAGTAGCGGCATATATTCTTTTGTCAACATGCAATCTAGTATGGCGCACATGTGTGCGGAGCGTGCGAACAAGGTTCTACGCGGTGCCCAGTCAACTAGAAACAATTCACTAAAATTTATATGCCTAAATCCTTGTTTCAACGTCTGGGTTTTACACGTCTAGCTAACTGAGCACATGATTTGAGCGGCAAAAATTCCTTTTCACGTGTGAACTCCTGATGAATTTAAGATTACCTACATATTTGTCATCTGGTTTTGCCAAGAAAGCGGAGCCGTTTTTTCTCCTAGCACTAATACAAATCTGGTCATATTAAACATAAAAAGTGCACTATTTTCCTATAACTAATGTACATTTTATATCTATTTTCATAAACGTGAAAATAGGGTCGATTATGTGCCAAATTTCACTATTTACATATATAAATCATGATCTTGTTCGTTAAAATAACAGTGAACCGTTTTTTATGCTAGAATTGTTGTCTAGTATCTGACGATCACATCTCATCGTAATTTGATCCACAATAATCTATACCTAATAATAAAGTATGCAAGGGTTCCATGGTTTGGTTCTTTCGTCTGACATTTTGCAAAAAAAAACCCTACCTAATTTTGTGAATCAACCCACAGTATCTCTACAAATAAAACTGAAAAACTACTTTTGGGGAAATCAACCCGCAATCACTCTAAGATTGGTAGTTGCCACTTTTGCTGTTTAGCCCCTTGCAGTAACCTTCACCTTATCCCCTCCTTCTTCGATGGGGCGCTGCCGGGGATCCGCGCGGTCAGGAAACGGTGGTGTGTGCCGCTGGGATCCGCTTGACCCAGGGGAGATCCACCCACCTCGCCGCCTCGCACACGGCTCTGGTCGCCGGCGAAGCCGTCGCTCTGCCACTCGCGGGAGGCTCACAGGAGTGTCCAGGAGCTCTCGGCCATGGCGGCCGGCCGAGCTCCTGCTGCCGTCTACTGCCTCCGCTCGGCCGGACGCGGGGACGCACGGTAGACGCCACCTTGAGCGCGAGCTCCGTGAGCGCTCGGACATGGCGGCCGGCCGAGCTCCCGCCGCCTTCTCGTGCCTCCGCTCGGCCAGACACGAGGAAGCATGGGAGGCGTCGCCTCGCCTCGAGCGCGAGCTCGGCGAGCGCTTGGCCATGGCGTCTGGCCGAGCTCCCCCCGCCATCTCCTGGGGGCGCCGCCTCGAGCGCAACATGGGGACGTACATCAGGCGGAGCTCAGCCATGGCGGCCGGTCGAGCTCCCGCCGTGTCCTACCTCCGCTCGGCCGGTGAGCAGGACGCGTGGCTGTTTGCTCCTGGTTGGTCCCTCAGCGGCTCGACCCGCTGCTTCTTCATCCTCGGTGGGGCTGGATGCCTGGATCCACGCCCAGAGCCGTTTCATGACTCTGTCAGAGCATAAAAAGCTTGAGAAAGTACGCGTCGTGCATGTCCGGCCGAAGGCCATGTGTGTGCATCCGCAGAGGAGCCGGCTCGGCACATCGAGCGAGCATAGCGGGGCAGGTCGAGGAGGGGCCCCGGCTCACAAAGACGTGCTCCTCGTGCTTGTGCAGCTGCAGCACCTCAGATCAATTTTTGCATCCCTCTCTGTTCTCTCTGTCTCTTCTCCGATCTATTTTCCCTGTCGTGGTCTCTCCTCTTTTGGTCTCTTCTTTAATCAATTTTCACCTCTCTCTCTCTCTGTATCTCACGTGATATAGAGGATAAGCCAGGCAATAGAACAGAAGTAGTATAGAAATAACACGACCCAAGCCATATACATTGTTCTTATACATGGTTATATTTTTATTTGTTTTATTGTTTCCAAATCCATGTGCAATTGAAGAACGTGTCTAATACTTCTTAAATCTTGACGAGTTAATATGACACTATAGGCTAGATAGATCTCTGACATTATTTTGATTTGTTCCTGAATTTTGGATCTTGATTTGCTAAAATAAATTACGGACAAAAGTGCTTTGAAATACAAGTACCAAAAAGGATAACTGAATGAGGCAAAAAGTGTTAGAATATGCATTGCGCCGAGTCATGCGTGATATGAGTTTTCTATTCCGGTGCAACGCACGGGCATATTTCCTAGTATAAGGAAAGAATATGTATCGTCTTTTGCTCGAAAGCTTATTTACACCTTTAGGGCCGCGTTGGTTTAAAAAAATTACTAGAAATTTTGTGGGATTCTAGTCCTTAGCAATTCGTAGCTTGTTGGTTATATTTGGTTTGAAATGATCAAAACATTTTCCCATGGTATAATTTGTATGCAATTCAGAAGGAAATATGTAGATGTTCTGACCTAAGGGAAATTTCTTTTGTTTCAGCGACAATTATGGCATACATCAAATCCTCTAGAATTTTTTTTTGTTTCCTGCAATGCAATCAAACGACAACTATTGCACCTTCGTGTGTTTCTAATTCCTCTATTATTCAACATGTCATGCCAATATGCCATCACGTTTCATGCATACCAAAGCATTAAACATAAATGAGAAAATGTTCTGAACTGAAGTCAGTACGTAAACTCTATCTCACAAATCGTAGGCGGTCTACGATTTCAATGCTACCAGCCCTACTCCACCGGTCGATCTCCACCTCCTCTGCTGCCTCTACCAGTGGGAGTGTGCGGGTGGATCTATGATGACATCAATTTTATTCTTTAAATGCCACTCGTTGGGTCTTCAAGCGCAGAGTGATGCACCAAGAGAAGTTTTTCTCACGAGGGTAACTTGAGGGTTCATATCGAACTCTTGGGGGGGGGGGAAGGTGATTCTTTCTCCACACTCTTCAAACAACCTGCAACAGAAGAACCACAATTTCAACTAACTATGGTGTTTGTCATGCACACACAACTCACAAGTTTACAAAACAAAAAAACTTAGTAACCAATATTTTTGTGATTTTTGTGTATAAGAACTGAAAGTAAAACAACATGCAAAGTGGCAAAAGACTTTTCTTATGTCTAAAAAAAGACCGAGGATCATGGTCTCACTTGATCTCACCCTCTCATAAACATAAACGACAAATTAAGAGCATGCAAATATATAAGATGTCACTGATAAGCATAAATATGGGCATCACGTTATAGCATAGAGTTGATATAACAGAACTCCCTAATACACCGTTGACAAGGGAATCCATCTCAGGCCAAATTTAAAAACTAACACATCATTGCATTACGAATAGTAACATGATGCTGAAAACACTATGCATCCTTTCTAACAAGATATCCTTTTTGTCACTGAGTGTATTATGCAAGGTTAACCATTCTCATTAGTGAGGAAATCATAGAAGCTCGAAGACTAATATCACTTCCCAATCTCACTACCAGATTACTCCAACTAATGCACACCCCCCCTCAGAAGCCCTAGCATATTAGTTCGATCAGAACAAGCATACAAGAACGGAATAACATATAAATCTACTCATATATCAGAGATAATAACATCTTTGCATCTCATAAACAAAAGATCCACCATAGGGGTAATATAAGTATGTTCACAATCATGATAGGCAGCTCATGTGACTCTAACCATCAAGGCACAAGAAAGAGTGTTTGATAAAGGTTACTTCCATTATCCCATAGTCTAGGGATGAACTACTCCCTCTTCATCATGGCACCGAAGGAGATAGTGTCGATGGAGTCAAAGAGGCAACCGGGAGTGGCTCCGGCAGCATCTCCCCTCCTATCCTCGCATTCTGGAGATCCGTCTTGTATATTTCATGTTTCTCTGCCGCCACGCCACGAGATCGCATGGGAGGGTCCCTTTTATAGTCGGTTTTAGGTCTAGACGGTTCCGTCAAACCGAAGTTTGCATCAGTGGGACCCACGAGGTGCTAGATGGGCCCAACCATGCAAAGGAAAGGAAACAAGTCTCCGTAGCCAGTGTGCTGAATCAGAACCCTCTAAACATTTCTTTTCGCCGCTCCTTAACAGGGCATCGTTGGACTATGTGGCTACAATTAGTGCAGCGGCTTTTACAAGTTCAGTTAACCAACGAGAAAGACATTTTTGTTTGGGGTCTGACAACATCTGGGATCTTCACTGTCAAGTCAATGTACTTAGATATTCTAGATGATGACACAAAATACCTCAAAAAATATATATGGAAAATGAAGGTGCCGCTTAAGATAAAGGTCTTCATGTGGTTTCTTCACCGCAAAGTAATTTTAACTAAAGACAATTTGATTAAGAGGAACTGGAATGGTAATGAATCTTGTTGTTTTTGTGATGATAAAGAATCCATCCAACATCTATTTTTGAGTGTCCTCTTGCGAAGATAATTTGGCGCATTATACATATGACCTTTGGATTAGAACCGCCTAAGAATGTTTCAAATCTTTTTGGGAATTGGCTCAAGGGTATTCCTAAGGAGGATCTTAGTAAGATTAGAGTGGGTGCTTGTGCGGTGATATGGGCTATTTGGAACACCAGAAATGACTTTATATTTAACAAACCGAAAAAACACTCATTTTTGCAGGTTATCCCTATGGCTACCCACTGGATCCGTATGTGGTCCTATCTCCAACAAGAGGAGCAGCGGGAAGCGATGGATTCTGGGTGCAACCGTTTGGAGACGGTAGCTTAGGATTTATTCAGCCGGTGTGGCTGGCAGTTGCGCGTTAGGCTTACCTTTTGATGTATTACCAAACTGCTTTTATTTTCCGTTGGCTTATTCATGTGGCCACCCTGTGCGATCCGTGAGTTGTAATACTTGAGATATTTGTGTCGTTGGACACGTTTCAATAAAATAAAGGCCATATGCATCACTTTGATGCAGAGGCTGGGGCTACCCCATTTCGAAAAAAAAACAATAAGACTGGAATCGTTTCTACCATAGGCTCGGTCTCAGACCTTGATTGGTGGTGATGCGGCGCAGCATAAAGTCTGTCACAGCCATAGCCAGTCGCCGCTGCCAACTCCAATCGGGATAGCCAGTCGCCGCTGCCAACTCCAATCGGGATAGCCAGTCGCTTACAACAATCTTGTTGGTCACAAACTTAAAAGTTGTAAAATTCTCAAGTCGTCAGATTTTATGTGCACCACATGTGTGATGCTTCAGGTGAATGTGGCAACAGACAGTCCTTGTGCGTGGTGAATGACCAGCCCGTTGGGAACCCCAAGAGGAAGGTATGATGAGTGCAGCGGCTAGTTTTCCCTCAGTTAAGAAACCAAGGTTTATCGATCAGGAGAAGAGAGACGATGACGACTGAAGGTGTTTGTGGAACCTGCACACACACAAACAAATACTTTGTCCCCAACTTGCGATGAGGTTGTCAATCTCACCGGTTTGCTTGAAACAAAGGTTATGAGTGTATCGAGTGGAAAACAGTAGTAATATGCGAGTAAAATAAACAGTGCGGGAAAAGTAAACAGAAGATTGCAATATGATTAAAATAGGACCGGGGTCCACAGTTCACTAGTGGTGTCTCTCCATAGATAAATAACATGCTGGGTAAACAAATTACAGTTGGGCAATTGATAGAATAAAGATAACGTGATATGTCAAGAAGATCACTATGAGATTTACTCTGGGCATTACAACAAAATACATAGACCGCCATCCAACTGCATCTATGACTAATAATCCACCCTCGGGGATATCATCCGAACACCCCAAAAGTATTAAGTTGCGAACAACAGATAATTGCATTAAGCAAAGTGTGTAATGTAAACAAAGCATATGCCCTTGAGCATATGAATGTTGTTTTCTCCCTAGTAGCAACAACACATCTACCACCTTAGAGGTTTCTGTCACTCCCCCAGGTGAAATAGAGGCATGAACCCACTATCGAGCATAAATACCCCCTCTTGGAGTCACTAGCAACTACTCGGCCAAGATAGCTACTAACAACGGAGAGCATGCAAGATCATAAACAACATAGAGATAACAAAAGATATAATTCAGTACAACAACTTAATCATAAACACCAATATTCATCGGATCCCAACAAACCAACATCATAGAATTACATAACGGTGATCTCAATCATGTAGGGCAGCTCATGAGATCTAAACATGAAGCACATGGTGGAGAAGACAACCAGCTAGCTACTGCTATGGACCCATAGTCCAAGGTAGACTACTCACTCATCGCTCCGGAGGCAAGCATGGCGATGAAGAAGACCTCCGGTGGCGATTCCCCTCTCCGGCAGGGTGCCGGGAAGAGCTTCTGGACCCTCCCAATCTTCGGGTCGACGGCGGCGGCGGATCGCGATGTATTCTGGAAAACTGATCGGGCCCTTAGGTTTTTCTCGTCAGGGGGTATATATAGGCGAAAGTACGCTGTCAGAGGAGGGACCACGGCCCCTCACGCGGGCCCGGCGCGGCCAGGGGGGTGGCCGCGCCGCCCCTGTGTGTGGGGGCCACGTGGCCCCCCTCCGTCAGGTCTTCGGATGTTTGGGAGCTTCCCCGTGAAATATGACTTCAGGAACTTGTTTCGTCCAATTCCGAGAATATTTCCTGTGTATCACTTCTGAAACACAAAAACAGCAGAAAACAGGAAACTGGCACTGTGGCACTTCGTTAATAGGTTAGTTCCGGAAAATTTATAAAAGTACCACTAAGTGTAACGAAACAATATACAAATGGTGTAAAAACAAGCATGGAGCATCAAAAATTATAGATACGTTTGAGACGTATCAAGCATCCCAAGCTTAACTCCTGCTCGTCCTCGAGTAGGTAAGTGATAACAAAAGAATAATTTTTGAGGTGACATGCACCTACACAATCTTGATCATATATGTAAGCATTGATGAGCTGGGATCAATAGAACTTAAAACATGGGCATGAAAGATATAATCATGACAATAAGAACTTAGCAACCATGTTGTAAACATGCAAATGAACACAAACAAAAGATCATGATAATGAAACAATGAAAGTCAAACGTGTGTTCAAATCATAAGGAAAAACATACAAATGGTTTTCAGCTTGTCCTTCAAAGAGAGCAAAACATAAATGCATAGGACACCTCAAAGTTTAAGAGGGCGACTAGATACAAATAATTTAAGAACAAGTGAAACCAACAATATGAGTCAATCAATGAACTTTGGGACAATGCATATCACACTAAGAATGACAACTATGCTCTCTTAATGGTGCATAAAGAAAGAAGGTGGTGACTCAACATAAAAGTAAAAGAAAGGCCCTTCGCAGAGGGAAGCAGTGATTGCAAGTTTTATAACCTTCAAAAATTATGGTACTTACCGGCTTTGAGCTCTCATTGCCCCCATCATAAGCATCTTGAATGGTTAAAGTTAATGCGAGAACAGTTATGATGCATATGCTTGACAAATCATAAGTTGAAAACCTCGTGTCCCGTGAATACGAGTACCCTAACTATGCTAATTTACTTAGAGTCCCAAGCAAGGCTCTTGTCATTGTAAGTATATGCATATCATTGAGAACCGCCAATGGGGTACCTCCGTGCCCGATGACATGGAACAAGCCCACACCAAAATGACAGGACAAGCAGACAATGAACACCTCGACATCTCTTTTATTTGCTATATTGTTTAGCTTTTTATTGTGAGATGCGTCGTCGAATGTTCACCATGGGTATGCTGCAAATTTCCACCATGAATTATACATGGCTTAGATTGGCGGCCCGGCGTTTCCCTAACACATATAAAAACTCCATGATCCTCACAAGATTCCCAATTCATTTCACACAGCGGGCATCCATAAACAAAAGATCACGATATCAACTCAAATAAGAAGTGCAATGTTGAAAGCTTGCCCCATGACAGCATGGCTAGGCTAGAATCCAACTTACAACTTGCAAGCATAACAACTCAGCATAAAAGACCACAATGTCAAATTTTTAAGAACAGGAAAAAGTAAAGTGTGCCTTCCGGTTCGTGAGAGCTTTACTGACCGAATTTTGCATAACACTGGTAAGAGTTTAATTTGAAGAGAAAATAAAAGCAAGTCAAATTTACTTGGAATAGCAAATTGCTAATAGGTATGTATGGTGGACACAATGGAAAACTTTGGCTTTTTGGAGTTGGATGCACGAGTAGAGCTCATACTCAGTACAAGGCGAGGGCTAGCAAAAGACTGGGAGCGACCAACTAAGAGAGCAATAATGGCCATAATCATGCAAAGCGACAAAGCGACATTAAAAGAAGCATACGATGGCATCAAAAGTCAAAAACTAAATGATCATGAAGGCTAATGGCGACTTTGGAAGAGTCTAACATGTGTGAGCATGCGCCAAGTCAACCCAAATAAAGCATCAAGGAGAAAACCAAAATAATGCTTCCATACAATAAAAACAACGCATGATTTTTCAAAGGCTCATTAAGCAATCTCAGTTATTTGAGACAAGTCATGCTACAGCAAAACCACTAAGCATACTATCAAAAAGACATCAAGCATGACATGAAAAAGCCTAAGCCGCAGTCTACACAAGCTCCTTCTTGTACCACTATTTTGCACAAAGCTTTTTCTCTTTTCCAACACCATTTGAAATCTTTATAAATACCTCTTTTGATGAAAACCAATGAAGATCAGAGGCAAAAATACACCTTGATGAAAAGATATGACAAGATCTGAATGCAAATCAAGGCGAAAACGAAAACCAAAAGCAGTAGCAGAAAAAGTAGAACGCTCGATTTTTAATAAGAGTGAAAACTAGAGCATTCTTTGCAAATGAAAACGAGTACATCTCCTCCAAAGGAAATTTGTTGGGGTCCAACCATTTATTGCAGCAAACAAACAAACTAAACCAACTAAGAAAACTAAAACAACTGACGCTCCAAGAAAAACACATAGTGCATGAAGCAATAAAAATATAGTGTTTTGAAAGGTGACATGATTTTTGCCGATGAAGAAGGGGTGCCTCGGGGGCATCCCCAAGCTTTGACGCTTGTACTTCTTGGATATTTCTTGGGGTAATGCATGGGCATCCCCAAGCTTGAGCTTTTGTCCATTCTTCAACTCATCTCATCATTCTCCAATCCCTACACTTGAAAACTTCCTTCATACAAAACTAAACACAATTCTATTAGCAACATTAGTGTAAGCATAAAATATATTCAACCTATTTTAGCTTCAGGTTTCAACTCAAAACCACCACATATAAAGTATATACTACTGTAGCAACTTCCACAAGAGTTCCATGATAAAAAAGAACTGAAAATAAAGCGATAAAGTGGCAAAAACAAATATTGGCAGAAATCTGTCAAAACTGAACAGCTGATAATGGACGAATTTTTGAGGGATTTTCTGTTGCTCAAATCAAAAAGTGTTCAACTAAGAAAAGTTTGGATATAACCTGGGGCATATGCACAAGAAATCGCAGGTCCAAAAGATAAACAGAGAATTTTCACGAATTTTTACGGTGTAGCACCGAAAACAGTTTCAGGACAGCAATAACCCCAAATCTTTACCTCACTCAAATTAGAGGCTTCTCTTGGCACAAAAACGAAATAAACAAGATAAGGAGTGGTCATTACAGTAGTAATGACTTCCAAGACTCAAATAAAAGAAAAAGTACTGAAAAGTAAACAATGGGTTATCTCCCAAGAGTGCTTTTCTTTAACGCCTTTGAGCTAGGCGCAGAAAATTGCGAATCAAGTAATATCAAGTGATGAAGCATCAAGCTCATAATTTGCTCTAAGAATAGAGTCAAAAAGTAATTTCTTTCTTTTCCTAGGGAAGTGTTCCATACCTTTCTTTAGTGGGAATTGATACTTGATAGTGCCTTCCCTCATATCAATGATAGCACCTACAGTTCGAAGAAAGGGTCTTCCCAAAATAATAGGACATGAAGCATGGCATTCAACGTCCATAACAAGAAAATCAACGGGAACAGGGTTATTGTTAACCACAATAAGAACATCATTAATCCTTCCCAAAGGTTTCTTCTTAGCAACATCAGCAATAGGAACATCAAAATAACATTTTTCAAGCGGTGGTAAATCAAGCATGTCATAAATCTTTCTAGGCATAATGGAAATACTAGCACCTAGATCACATAAAGCATAACAATCATAACCATTAACATGCATATCAATGATGGGTTCCCAACCATCTTCTAACTTCTTGGGAACAGAGGCTTTTTGCTCCAACTTTTCATCCCTAATCTTTATAAGAGCATTGGTAATATGCTTAGTAAAAGCAATATTTAAAGAACTAGCATTGGGAGTCAAAGCAAGCTTTTGCAAGAACAAAATAACTTCAGATATATTGCAGCCATCAACATCAAAATCATTAAAGGAAATAGAGCTATCATCTCCCACACTCCGAAAAATTTCAGCACTCTTTTGAGAATTTTTTTTGGCAGTTTTAGGCTTTTTAACACAAGGAGTGGGAGTTTTCTCTACACCAATCAAAGTAAGAGGGTTGCTATCAGTAGGAGCAACATCATTAGAGGTAGTAATAGTACATACCTTCATCTCTCTAGCCATCTCATCTTCTCTTTCCCACCTGGCATGCAATTCCGCTAACAATCTAATATTTTCATCAATTCTAACTTGGGTAGTATTAGCGGCAGCAACAATATTGCTCACATTCACATCATTAGGGAACACTTTTAATTTCAGAAGTTCAACATCATGAGCAAGGCTATCAACTTTAGAAGCAAGAATATCAATTTTGCCTAACTTTTCCTCAACAGTCTTGTTAAAAGCAGTTTGTTTACCGATAAAGTCCTTGAGCATTACCTCAAGCTCGGAGGGCGCGGCCCTAGTGTTGTTGTAGGAATTACCATAAGAATTACCATATCCATTACCATTGGTAGAAGGATACGGCCTATAATTGTTACTAGCAAAATTGTTCCTATAAGCATTGTGATTAAAATTGTTATTTCTAATGAAATTCACATCAACTTGCTCTTCTTGAGCAACCAGAGAGGCTAGAGGAACATTATTAGGATCAACATGAGTCCTATCATTAGCAAGCATAGCCATAATTGTATGAATCTTATCACTCAAGGAAGAGGTTTCCTTAACAGAATTTACCTTCTTACCTTGTGGAGCTCTCTCGGTGTGCCATTCGGAATAATTTACCATCATGTTGTCGAGTAGCTTTGATGCGGCGCCCAAGGTAAGGGACATAAAGGTGCCTCCAGCAGCTGAATCAAGTAGGTTCCTTGAAGAAAAATTCAGTCCTGCATAAAAAGTTTGGATAATCATCCAAGTAGTCAGTCCATGAGTGGGGCAATTCTTTACCATAGATTTCATTCTTTCCCAAGCTTGAGCAACATGTTCATTATCAAACTGAGTAAACTTCATAATATTGCTGCGCAAAGCTATAATCTTAGCAGGAGGATAATATCTACCAATAAAAGCATCCTTACACTTAGCCCATGAATCAATACTATTCTTAGTCAAAGACAGCAACCAATCTTTAGCCTTTCCTCTCAAAGAAAAAGGAAACAGCTTGAGCTTAATAATATCACTATCAACATCTTTATATTTCTGCATCTCACATAGCTCAACAAAATTGTTGAGATGAGCTGCAGCATCTTCAGTACTAGCACCAGAAAATTGCTCTTTCATAACAAGGTTCAATAAAGCAGGCTTGATCTCATAAAAGGTGGTAGCAGGAACAGTTGGTGCAATAGGAGTGCAGATAAAATCACTATTGTTCGTGCTAGCAAAGTCACACAACTTGGTGTTTTCAGGAGTACCCATTTCAGCAAAACGAAAGTAAACAAGTAAAAACAGCTACCAAGGATTCTATTTTTTTTGGATTTTTGATAAAAAGCAATGCAGGTAAAATAAAATAAAGTAAAGCAAAACAAATAACAAAGTAAAGAATGTGTGTGCGAAGAACTCCCCTCGCAGAGGTCTTCTCTCTTCCCCGGCAACGGCGCCAGAAAAGTAGCTGATGCTTCAGGTGAATGTGGCAACAGACAGTCCTTGTGCGTGGTGAATGACCAGCCCGTTGGGAACCCCAAGAGGAAGGTATGATGAGTGCAGCGGCTAGTTTTCCCTCAGTTAAGAAACCAAGGTTTATCGATCAGGAGAAGAGAGACGATGACGACTGAAGGTGTTTGTGGAACCTGCACACACACAAACAAATACTTTGTCCCCAACTTGCGATGAGGTTGTCAATCTCACCGGTTTGCTTGAAATAAAGGTTATGAGTGTATCGAGTGGAAAACAGTAGTAATATGCGAGTAAAATAAACAGTGCGGGAAAAGTAAACATGTGATTGCAATATGATTAAAATAGGACCGGGTTCCACAGTTCACTAGTGGTGTCTCTCCATAGATAAATAACATGCTGGGTAAACAAATTACAGTTGGGCAATTGATAGAATAAAGATAACGTGATATGTCAAGAAGATCACTATGAGATTTACTCTGGGCATTACAACAAAATACATAGACCGCCATCCAACTGCATCTATGACTAATAATCCACCCTCGGGGATATCATCCGAACACCCCAAAAGTATTAAGTTGCGAACAACAGATAATTGCATTAAGTAAAGTGTGTAATGTAAACAAAGCATATGCCCTTGAGCATATGAATGTTGTTTTCTCCCTAGTAGCAACAGCACATCTACCACCTTAGAGGTTTCTGTCACTCCCCCAGGTGAAATAGAGGCATGAACCCACTATCGAGCATAAATACCCCCTCTTGGAGTCACTAGCAACTACTCGGCCAAGATAGCTACTAACAACGGAGAGCATGCAAGATCATAAACAACATAGAGATAACAAAAGATATAATTCAGTACAGCAACTTAATCATAAACACCAATATTCATCGGATCCCAACAAACCAACATCATAGAATTACATAACGGTGATCTCAATCATGTAGGGCAGCTCATGAGATCTAAACATGAAGCACATGGTGGAGAAGACAACCAGCTAGCTACTGCTATGGACCCATAGTCCAAGGTAGACTACTCACTCATCGCTCCGGAGGCAAGCATGGCGATGAAGAAGACCTCCGGTGGCGATTCCCCTCTCCGACAGGGTGCCGGGAAGAGCTTCTGGACCCTCCCGATCTTCGGGTCGATGGCGGCGGCGGATCGCGATGTATTCTGGAAAACTGATCGGGCCCTTAGGTTTTTCTCGTCAGGGGGTATATATAGGCGAAAGTACGATGTCAGAGGAGGGACCACGGCCCCTCACGCGGGCCCGGTGCGGCCAGGGGGGTGGCCGCGCCGCCCCTATGTGTGGGGGCCACGTGGCCCCCCTCCGTCAGGTCTTCGGATGTTTGGGAGCTTCCCCGTGAAATATGACTTCAGGAACTTGTTTCGTCCAATTCCGAGAATATTTCCTGTGTATCACTTCTGAAACACAAAAACAGCAGAAAACAGGAAACTGGCACTGTGGCACTTCGTTAATAGGTTAGTTCCGGAAAATGTATAAAAGTACCACTAAGTGTAACGAAACAATATACAAATGGTGTAAAAACAAGCATCGAGCATCAAAAATTATAGATACGTTTGAGACGTATCAATGTGCCATGAGAAAATTATTATTTTTAAGGCTCTCTCACCTTAAAATTAGAAATGAGCCACTCAAATTCTTGAATCTACACAAGAAGATACCGGTGGACTATTCAACCATTATATGGGTCATATAAGAACATGGTATCCATAGGCGCATCCTATAGATGGCCTTATGTGGTTCTCTAATCTCCACAAACTCATGATCTTATTAAATTAATTGCTCAATTATCAAATTAGAGCAAATTATCCTAAGATATGGATTAAAACCAAGGATGTCATCTTAATGAGCATTTAGGATTTTACTAAGTACCTCATGTACAGACCCAAAATGGTGCAACTAAACTCTTTATCAAAAGAGTAACTAATTAAATGACCACATCAAGAAAATTTAATTATACCAACCTCTTGTTGGAGATATTCGTCCTTACATGGCGTAGATCTTATCAAGATCATAATAACTGCATGTCATACTGTTTCCCCTTGCAGTAAGTACGTGGAAATCAAACAAGTATTTTCCATCTGCGATAATTTGGTCATATACCGATATCACCACCCCAACAAGCAACATGGGCTCTCACATCAAACTGGGATCTATGTGAGAAATAACTAAGTATAATTATTTATCCGTCAAATAGTTGACCCTAACAAGGGAGTTATTGATAGCCCGTGCGTTGATTGCATTTGCAATGAGGATATTTTTGGCATTAGGGGGAGATAGTACCATAAAGAATGCCAATAAATAAATTAGAAATGTCATATACATTCAGTTCTTATATTCACATACTTGAAAAAAAATTGAACATGAAGTTCAATCATAAATTTGCAACACATTGCAAATCTGCCAAATACATTTACTGAGAATAAAGATGTCACTACATCATATTATTCATACAATCCATATGCAAGAAGAGTGGAGGTATCTAATTCAATCACTCTTTCCCCACATGAGAGAAAAAGGGGGAGAAACCTTGTCACATGAGATTTGAATTCTCACATGCTTCCGCGGACATAGAGGAAATGATATCCTCAAACTGTAAATGTAATTCAATCTCAAGTTGAATAAGACAAAATGGATGCTCATCATCCAAACCAACACAAATGTGCACACAATTGTAAGTGTTGGACATCGAAACACGTTAACTCCATTGTTATGGGAAATCATGAGGAGTTAAATGACGTAAATGATATTTCCACAAATCCATTGATTCAACCGAATCATATAACATAAAGCCTACATTTGTCGACATATATTTATTCTTAAAATTGCTAAACCTTTAGGGCCCTGAACCAAAGTCCATGGCATAGTGCCTCATGCACTCGTATATTGGTTCAACTAGAAGGAAGCAATTGAATAAGAATAGCACTCGCTTAATAAAAGAGAGGTATCTACCTTAGTAATACCTACTCCTCATAAGGATCTTTCCTCTAGAAGACCCATAATTTTTCGTTAATAACGAAAACAATGAGGTGGTGAAAAAGCGAGGCTTGTAGCACAAGGGTTCACGCAGAGACCCAACATCAATTGTGATGCAACATACCCTCTTGGTATATGTGGATTAAGTTTCGATATTACTATTATTGGCAGTTATAAATAAACTATTCATGCAGTTGATGGATCCATACATATATGGATCACTCATTTTTGGATATCTATATTAAGTCCCATCAGGGATTATATCCAAAAGAAAATCGCAACATATATTTGTGTAAATCTTCAATAGTCAGTCTACGACTTGAAGAGATGGTCGGAAAAATTATATGGTACAACCAACCAAGAGAAATTCCTTCTTCAAAAGGATTACTCAAATAATGATGATTTCTTACATGTATTCATAAACAAAATCCCTAATTTGATTATACATGACCTTTGTACATGTAGATGACTTTATCATCAAATTATATACATGAAAGGTGCTTACAATCATCTTATGACGGAAATTTGGATTAAACCAAATACCAATCAGGTTCACAACTTGAGTATATCCCCTCGGGAATACATATATTTCAGTCTTAATGTATCCATAAAATGTGGTAGAAAGTAAATATGCATAAACCATATCAACACATATGGTCATGCTATCCCTATCAAGGTACAAATCCTGCATCAATGGTATCAATGATGAAGTGGTATTGGGACCTGTAGTTCCATACCTCACAAACTACATCATATGTGACAATATTTTTGTTGTCAGTTTGCTAAAGTGCAAAATCCAACCAAACATTGGGTGAAGTAATATCCTTTGGTATCTTCAAGGCACTAAAAATCTTGATTAATTCCTTCAGGAACATCAAGGTTTGACCATCATGTGATATACATATATTGGCTATAATCAACTGATCCCAATAAATGCCATATCATGGACTGAACTCACTAGAAGATCCTTCTCAAGGATATCTTCATAATAGACTCTATAGTCTACCCTCATTAATCATTTTGGAATAACTATTATACTTTGAAGCATCATAAGATTTATATGGCTTCACAGAATGATTAACCACATTCAAAATGATGTGGTTAGAATTCAACAGAATCACCTACCATATCTATCAAGATAATACACACTTGTATTAATCAAATGCATGTGGGTTATATAGAGAACAATATTGCAAAGAAAATTGCTAGTAAAATAGTAATTCCCAAAGTAGGCATATTGTTTTTGCAAATATATCTTGTGAAAATCTAACCGATTTATTCACAATGTCTTTAATTACCATATTTTGGTTTCCATAACTATGTCGTGGAATTGGTATAAGACAACTTTGAGATTTGCACAATTCAGGGGGAGTAAACTCCCTAATTATAACCTTTTGATGATCTTCAGATCATATATATTGTACTCTTTTTCCCTTGAAGAGTTTTTCCTAATGATTTCTCATAGAGGTTTTTAATGAGACAATATAAATACAAGTGTTTAGATATGCCATATTGCTTTCTCCTTATATTTTTCCCATTGTGTTTTAAAGGAGTTTTCAGTGGCACATCATATTGCACTCTTTGCAGTATTTACATAAGATATATGTCATATACCTCATATTTTCCCTATCGGGGTTTTTAGAAGGAAGTACTCGAGACATATTTGTTATTCTCTAAACTCATTAATGAGATTTTTCCTTTTCAAGGTTTTTCTCATATGAGTTATTAAGGAGATAACAATCATTATATGTTGTATCATTTTCTCCTTATTTTCCCCACTGGGTTTAAAGGAGTTTTAGCAACATATAAAATACAACTCTCCTCATATTTTTCCCACAGGGTTTTTGGGGGAGATATTATAAATATGAAGATTTTCAAGATGATAGATTTACAAAGAACAGTATTGTTTACAAGGGCATCCTCATATTTATGCAAGAACACTCTCAAGACTAAGTATGAAGATTCCTAAAGATTATACAAGACATTTTTAAGAAACGGCGTTGTCCAAGGGGGAGTGTTAGGAAATATTAGCTTTAGACTTAAGCTAACTAGGCAGTTATAATTTTTGTCCAACCGCCTTACATCCGAGGAGTCGCCTCACTTGTAAACCGCCTCAAAGGCAACTGTTCAGAGGGTATATATACCCAGATATCTATCAATAAAATCACTTTATTCTCTCTCAATACTTTTACTTTAAACACCTAGTAGCTAGTTGCACTTATAGTCGGCGCCAATGTGGCCGGCGCCGAAACGGCATGCTTTGGCTCCAATGCCCTGGGCGCCGAAGTGGAGGGGGCAGATTTGGCAATAGTTCTCTAGCAGGGTCAGACTTGACATTAGTCGTATAGAAGGGCCAGATTACATAAAAAATACTTGGATGGCGGTGGCTGGCGGGGATACCCTAGCGTTGTTGTGCGCTCGCTAGGAGAGAAGACAGAGGTACCGGTAGATTGAGATGTCAGGAGCCGTGTGTTGAGCTGTTTATCATTGGAGCGATCTGAACTGTTGAATTTACACGATAAATGGTTCAGATTAAATGTTCCTGCCAAGTTTGTTCTTTTATATGTAGTTTAGAAGAATATTATTTAATAAATTATAAAGATCATTGATGCATTTTACATGCATCAATCTACAGGTGGGAGTTGTAGATAACCCCGTCTTGGGAAATAAGGTAGGCCTTCAGATGTTCGTTACTTTGTCCCTTTGGTGGTTTTGCTCCCTCTAGCTTATTTTTCAACCTGAGAGGTATGTGCGTTGTTGGATCCAGTGACAAGATCGTGTGTATAGGTAGGTCTTCGTTATTCTTTGCTTCGTCCCATTTGACGGTGGTGGGGGTGCTCAATAGGGTCTCGTTTGGCTTCGATGGTGCGTGAGCCATTAGACCTAAAGGCATGATCGGGTGGACATGTTTGCTTGTTCCTATATGGAGATATATGGAGTCGGCTGTGTCCTTCACTCAGGGAAGACATTTAAATGTGATTGACCCAACTTTTTCATCTTCTCTAGGGAGGGGATCATTATAGATCGACGTTACCGACAATCCTAGGAAGAGATCGGTGACTTCTCAGCTGCATGTGTGGATACCACTTTCCGATGGAAACACGGAAACACCATCAAGATGTGCGGGGTGGAAAGGATGGAGGTCTCCCGGGAGATTAGACTATATTTGTCAATGTAGTATTTTGGGTCCTTGCAAATTAAAACATATGATGACATCATATTCGCTTGTTATTGAAATTCTACAAGCCAATGAGGACCTTGGTGTAAAGAATTTTGATAGAAATTTTGTAGGATTCCATTTTTTAGTATTTTCCCTGTAGATGTTGTACAGTTTGAAGGATTAGAAAAGGATGTTTCCTATAACCTATTTTGCATGTAATTTGATAGTAAAATTTATCTTAAGTCCAACCTCATGGAAATTTTATGTTTTTTTAGTGACAACTGTAGCATGAAACATATGAAATTTCCTGCGTTTTTTTCTGTGGTGCAACCAGACAACATATATTATCCGTTCTTGGGATAAAATTGCGACGACATCCAATGCCCACAACTTCCTATTAGCGCATTTTCAAAATCCTCTAAACAAAGGAGGAACTTATATTATTTCCCTATTAAGCAATGAGTACATCCGTACATGTCTTAGACAGCCAGCATACCTTGCTTGGTGTGAACCGATAGAAGAGTGAGGATGGTTAGGAAGCTCGGGGTGCTACGAGCTCGCACCTTTACTGCATTGATAAACTCAAGCATATGATCCAACATCCTTTTTTCATGGAGATTATCATTTGACAGCATGGGCAATCTTTTTTTAAAAGGGGAGGCCGAAGCCCTGCATTAACTTAATAATGCCGAAACGGCAAGTACAAAATGCTGAAGGATCAGTTTACATGCATCGAACAACAAGCAAACAAAGAAAGAACAAGAAACACAGCTTGGGCTTCGAGGCCAATGACCGACAGGTAGAGCGGAAGAGAGGAAAGAACACCGAGAAGCTAGACCCGCTACCGGTGAAACACATCTTCATCAAGTTCAGCTCGACAACACCAAAGTGACATCCGCCTCTGCCTCCGAAGAAGACCCCTGCCTTCTCGCAACCATCAAGGGCAGAATAGCTCACCCTAGAGCACGGAGTAGCAACATGGCCAAGTCATCAAGGAAGAAGAAGAACAAGCACCACCTTCGAGCGCCGTTGCCTCCAACACCATTCACCTGACCAGCCGCAAGCTAACGGCCAAGGTCACCACCGAAGACAGAGCGAATGCAACACGCCTCCTTCCCATGGACCCAAGACGACACCTTCCGCAGGGAGCGACGCCACAGCGCCGCCGCCGCCTAATCCAAAGATTTGGGGCTTTCACCCGGGCACAGGGGAAGGATGGGGAGGGGATGTACCTCAGCGTCGCCTCCAAGGAGGAAGACAACGTCCAAGATGTCGTCGGCGCCGTGGCCCCACGGCCAGGGATTTCTCCCGGACATAGCCCAAGCCCCTCCATCCCAGCAAGGTTCGAGATCCAGAGAGACGAACCAGGGGGATGGGGGCTGCCAAGAGCGCATCCTCCATCTTCAAAACTTGGACCACTGGCCACCGTCCCCTCGCCGTCCACACGGCCAAGGAGGACGGCCAGCAGCACCGGTGGGCGTCTCCCACCGCCAGGACCAACAACACCCTCACAAGATCGGGTCGCCGCCCTCGGTTCCCGAGCTCCCACCATGGGAGCAGCAGAACAAGGCCGTCCCCCTAGGCTGAGCCAGAGGCCAGCCATCAGAGGGGGGAGGTTCGTCCAGCCACGGCCCCGGTCGCAGCGATCCTGGCGCGGGTTCCTCCATCGATTCGCCGCGGGAGGGGGCCAAGAGCTCATATCCCCGCCGCCCCCTTCACCGGCGTCGGGGGCTTAGCCCAGGGATGCCTCTAGGGGCGACGAGGTAGGTGAGGAAGGGGGAGGGGCGGCGGCGGCGCGCGGCTAGGGTTTTGCCCCCCTCAGTCGCCTGGAGGGGGCGACGCGAGGAGAGCGTTTTTTTTAGAACATGAGTTATGCGGCCGAGAGAATTTCATCCAACATGGGCAATCTGGAAGACTAGAAATGCTTTCATCTTCCAAGGAAAAACTCCAAGTCTCATTACTGCAAGAGCCTTCCTCAAAGAAGATTTGAAATGGATAAAATCCAGAGCAACTAGGAAAGCTTACAGCTATTTCTCTAGTTGGATAGACAGTTTCATGTAATTCTTGCTTTTTTATGTACAACTCTCCTGTACAAACTGTGCCCATTAAAAAAACCTCAGGGTGCTCATATTTTTCTTATTCATTACGAGGCTGGATCGCCATTCTCTAAGAGGTGTTGTAGATTGAAGCTACGGTAGAAGAAAAATCTTCGACCATGTCCCGCTATTGACCCGAAAAAGTTATATCCAGTCCATCTCACTGTATCAAGCTGAATTTGTCGCGCAGCATCTCAAACCGAACCATCCTGCCGAGGGAACTCCAATTCGAACTTGGTCTTGCAGCTCGATTCCCCAGCATACACCGACCGATCGTTTTCTCCATGATATTGCCTGTCTGATGCATGCATGATTCGGACGCGAACTTTGTTCTGGACTCGATCTCACGATAGTGCACAGAATCCGTCTAGCTTTCCTCCTTCAGTCGATGACTTGGTTGAGGCTACGTTGAGCAGGTCTCCGTTGCGGCGCGCGGCGGTGTCATTTTCAACTGTCCAGATCTTGATGGCTTCTTTAGTTACTTTTCCGCATCCCATTTTCTATATTTTTTCCTCATCCCTTATTCAGCAGATGATGACAGATAGTGAATTAAGGTGGTGCAAGTTGACGCTTGTCTTTATTATTAAGTTGACCACTGCACAAACTGAACCTAGCTCTCCTTGCCTCCTCCTCATTTTTGAAGAAAATAAGGATATTTTCCCTGAAAAAGAAAGACAATGCCTCAAGGCCTATGCAAATAAGGACGAAATGAATAAATGCCTCGAGTTATTTTTTAAAACTGAAGTAGTATATGTCCATTGTCCGCGGAATGAAAACTAAGTAACATCCTGTATGGCCACTGAATCAGCCTGATAAACTGTCCAACTTCCAATAATTTTTCAACCTTGATGTGTAAATATATTTGTTTGAGCCTGAACTTAGCTACAATGCAAGTGGATTAAGCAACACTTATTGTACAAGAGACTAGGACAAAGCTGGTATGTGCCCACCAGTTCATTAACAGCCAGACTACCATGTAGTTAATCTTGTATATCTTTTCTGATCATTGATAGTGTAGGCTTAGTTAGAAAATTAATCTTGCAGATGTGTGTACCAGTTCATACGTTTTGCGTCACAATTAATAGCGTAAGTAACACTGAAAGTGTCTCTGAGGCCTTTCACAATGCATTGTATCTTAGCGCGATATCCTAGGTAATAGTTTATTTTAAGAGACAACCATCACAATGCATTGTTTCTTAAGTGTTGTATCTACATTAATTGATTTTGGGTACATGCATGTATGTGATTGGGCTAGCCATGCATTTTTACCTATGATACCGTGCAAAGGTTGTAACTTAGCTAAGATACAACATCACTCTCTTTCATCATTAATTAGGGTGCCACATCACTATTTTACCTATGATACCGTGCTAAAAAACACCCATTGTGAAATGCCTGAGATAAGGTAAGAAGTTTGTAACATAGTAATATTCTCATGATCAATCAGTTAAGGCGTCTCAAAGCTGTGTCTATCCTTGTTGAATTGATCATGGTTTAGAGTTTTTCTAAGAGAAGTGTTTGCTGATGATGTATCGAACCGCGTGTCCATCGCAAGCAAATTAATTGCACCGGTTCTACGACTCGCCGGTGACCAAATCAGCTCAGAAACTCCACTTGATTGAATCAGCCTCGTCAAAAATTTCCCACCTGATGATCATACAAAGTCCCAAATGCTAAAAAGTAGTTTGAACTTGGAAGCACACTGACGACTGAACCCATTCAGAAAGATAGGCGGGTAGAATTAACGAAGATCCGTCGTGCACTTTGCTTTATCTTGCTCCGATACGGACCATACGGCTCGTCCCAAGGAGAGCGAAAGAAAGAAACTATAATGTTACCTTTCCGCCTTCCTATACAGGAAGCAAATCCAGAACGATCGCTTGAGGGACTTCCGGCAATGTGAAAGTGACCATTAATTAGGTCCGCTGAAATGGTCGCTTATGTCACTGATTCAACTTGCCATTCCTAAATTAGGTAGTCGGCCCGGAAAGGATAAACGTCAAGAAACGGTCTTCCGATTTCTATAGTTTACCGATGTGGGGCATACTCATTGAGTAATAATCAGAGTTTTCAACTTACACAGTTACTATGTGCTAAGCAATCTAACACTGTAAACTGTATAACTTGAAAATGAATAAAGATCTTGAAGAAGCCCCTGCTGTTCAGATTATAGTATGCATGCCAGGTCTTGAGACAAATGAAGCTACCAGGGAATGCACATATGCCAACAGGCCATGACTAATCTTCTCTGATACAACAATGCAATCCAAAAAAACCGACGTTGGAGTGCACATGCTCATGATTGACCCTGCTAATTAAAGTAGAAACACAGGTCTACTAGCAATATACAGTATAACGGAACAAGCAAAGTACATGGACTCCATCTCCAATCCATAAAAAATGAACAAGTTGCACAGAGCGCTACTACTATTATCTTCTCCCTCGTTTTGTCCCCCGCCCGATGCATATGGTGCCAGCCCACACCTGCTCCGCAACTTCCCTAATTGACCACGTTTTGCTGTCGTCGGTTCGTCGCTCCCCCAGCGTTTATAAATAGCCCAAAGCCTCGCAATCTACACATCGATCATCAGCCAAACGCCCTCTCGTCCCCTCCGACTCCGAGCATCCAACTCCCTCGCACAACCGTCAACACCACCAAGGCACCATCCTCAGACACAGCTCCCACAACCACAAGTGAAGAGAGAGTGAGCCTGCTAGCACTAGCAATGGGTAGGGCTCCGTGCTGCGAGAAGATGGGGCTGAAGAGGGGCCCGTGGACGGCGGAGGAGGACATGACCCTGGTCGCTCACATCGAGCGACACGGGCACAGCAACTGGCGGGCGCTGCCGAAGCAGGCCGGGCTCCTCCGCTGCGGCAAGAGCTGCCGCCTCCGGTGGATCAACTACCTGCGCCCAGACATCAAACGCGGCAACTTCACCACCGAGGAGGAGGACGCCATCATCCAGCTCCACACCATGCTGGGCAACAGATGGTCGACGATCGCGGCGAGGCTGCCGGGGAGGACGGACAACGAGATCAAGAATGTCTGGCACACCCACCTCAAGAAGCGAGTCGAGTCGTCCGGCAAGCCGCAAGGCAAAACCGGTGCGCCTAAGCGCAAAGCCAAGAAGCCTGTTGCCGTGGCGACTGCATCCGAGGGCCCGACCTCAGAGCCGGTTTCGTCACCGGAGCAGTCCCTCTCGACGTCCTCCGCCGCCACAGACGACTCATCGATGGCCACGTCGCTGGAGAACACGGGCAGCTTCACCTCGGCCGAGGAGTTCCAGCTCGAGGACACCTTCTGGTCGGAGACGCTTGCGATGACGGTGGACAGCTCCATGGAAGCCGGCGACCCATTCGGTGCGGACAGTGCTTCGCCGTCGTCGAGCAACGACGAGATGGACTTCTGGGTCAGACTGTTCATGCAGGCTGGTGACTTGCAGAGCTTGTCTCAGATTTAGGGACGGGACTGGCTCATCGTTGGTATTCCTCTCGCTGTTCGATCTGAAGCGCCACCAAGCTCATGCCGCTCGGCCGGACCTGAGGGGCCGACGAGGCAACCGCTCCGAGCTGATGCAGGCAGCGAGCACACGCGGCTCGATCATTTCATACTGCGCGCAGACGAGCCAAGGCGTGCAGGGCCTTAATTTGGCCTATAAAGATATTAGGAAATTTCTTTAGTTCATCTGCTGAGTTGACTCTTGTTGCCTCCTCAGTTGCACTTGCATCGGCTAGCCATAGTTAGAGTATAAACTATTAAGTATTAAGAGTACTCAACTATTAACAATGTTTATGTTGGAAGGACAAAATGAAGGTGCGATCAAAGATACCGATTGAAATCGTGATAATGAAGATAAATTCGTAAACATGCTTTTTAACAATGTTCATTTTCGAGGGCCGCGCCGAATGAAGGAGCTGGCAGGTTGAAACGGCCGATGTTGAAATATTGGGCCTTTTCATATGAGTCCATATTAGATTTCAGAAATTCCTAAAAATCTCAAAGCCCATGTGTGTGAGCCCATATAACATGGAGCCCAAGTTTTTGGCTGCACAAAGGCAAGGGGTGGGAGCTAAGTTTAGTCCCACATGGAAAGTTGGGAGAGATATAGACCAACATATAAGGTGGGGTGTTACACCACTTGGTAAGTGAGTGAAAAGAGAAGTGCCACACGCGCGCTCCTCCTCCTCCTCGCTCGTCTCGTCACGACGCGCACGCGGTTTGCGGAATTGAGCCTCGGAGCCACGTGCGACGTGGGCGTGGCCCACGTTGCCTAGGGTTTCTCCGCTGCGCCGCCTATATAAACTCTTGCCCGGCTACCGCCGCACACACCTGAAACCAATCTAGGGTTTTGCCACCTCTCGCTGCTTGCGCCGCCTCCGTAGTCTACCTCATCCCGAGCGCCGGCGTGCACCGGCGAACGGGAGAGCAGTTCTCTGGAACCACTCGCCTTTGCGATCCTGTACGGGAGAGGGCGAATTAGGTTTTTGGGAAGCGCTCTACGCGACTGCTCAAGCTCTTCATCACGGGTCGTCTTCCATCCAAGTCGAGCGGTGCAACCTACCACCGTCTTCATCGCCGTCTGCTTCGACCGGTCTACTCCAACGTCGTGATCAACAACGTTACTGCAACGACTACATCTGCAAATGAGTGGTACGTGTGGTCTACTGTTGTTCGTCTGTTCGTCATGTTCTGCGAGTACATGTTTAGCTGCTACTTGTTTCCGTTCATCTTGCTGTTTAGTACATCTAGTATGTTCGAGTTACATGTGGTAGTAGCTGGTATTGTCATATTTAATATTATGAAATTAATCATGGAAATTGTGCATAATTATCCAACAGCCGATTGAAATCGTGACGAATGATTATGAAGATAAATTAGTAAACATTTTTTCTTTCATCTCGCCGAATTTACAAGGCCAGGTTAATTACGTCCCCACGATTTCAAGCCACTGTTGTACCATGCTCAACCGCAATCCACTAACATCACCTTCCCTGACCGCCTCTTCCTTTTCAGTCTGGTAACTTGCATGCATATGCTGAATCACTAAAGGCATTTTTTGTCTTTCTTTCTTGAGCTAATTAGAGATCTCTACAGGCTGCCTAGGCCTCTCCCAATGCAGGTTTCTAAGCACGAAATCATAGGTAAATTGGTGACGTGGCAGTGTAATTATGAAAGAAAGAGAAGGATGTTGTATATAAGCAGAGATACGACTCTTAGCTCGTGGCTCCATGCCGAGCATTAATTCCATTGATCCGCTGCGGCTCGCTGCATGGCCTGGTGGGCTGCTGTTGGTGAACGTTAGCTGCCACAGATGGGCCACAACAATGGTACCGCTAGTATTAATCCAGAATCAATAAATCTAATTTCTATTAAATACGACACGGAAGATAGACGCGTTGTGGAGATCGTATGTAAAAGCACGACATGCAACTAAGAAACGGCAATAAGAAACGATGCACTGTAATGTATCCAACACCCGCCAAACGGAGGGGCACTTTGGTCTGGTTGCCTGGCGGCGCCCCCAACTCGCCGACCCTATTGATTTTGGCTCATTTTTTTTCATTTTTTTTGAATTCCCTAATAATTGCTATTTGTAGCTAGTGATATTTTAACTACTTTTTAGCACATAAAAATTGGCGCGCACGCAACACACACAATTGGAACACATAAATATATAACAATGAAATTAAAATTTTGGCCATCAAAATCATTGTCAGCCACCAAGTCCGGCCACCAAATTGCAACCAGGTACAACCATCACATTACGGGTGTGTTTGGTAGCCTGTCTCACTTCGAATTCACTCTTCCACTTGAGATATCCCACCTCATATAAGCTAGATTGAGATTTTAGGGTGTGTTTGTTAGCCCGCATGTGTTCAGAGAAGATACAGCTGATACTTTGTTTGGTAGCCTGCCTGACTTGAGCCATGCCAGACAAAGATAAAAAGCAATTGGGCCCCTAAATATAAAACTGTAAGCAATCGGGTCCCTAGAAAAGCAATCGGGTCCCTAGAACCTCCTGGTCGGGCTCCGGCGCGGCCGCCGGCGAGGGAATCCTCCGCCACACGCACTGAACCGCTGCCTCGCGCCAGGAGGTGTAGTGCCGCCGCCGACCGCCAGGAAGTAGAGCTTCTCTGCCGCTCCTCAACCACCCCGACAGCAGGTGTAGTGCCGCCGCCGACCGCCGCCAGGAGGATGCGCCTCTGCCGCTCCTCAACCACCTGCGAGAGATCCTGTTGCCTCCTGAAGCATCTGCGGGAGATCCCCGTCCTCAAGCACCTGCGGGAGATCCGGTCCTCAAGGACCTGCGGGAAATCGCACCGCCAGATCTGTCGAGGCGTCTCTTGGCGGCACGTCTGCGGTGGTGGGCGGAGGGGTCTGCGGCGGTGGTCGGCGGCGTCTACAGCGCTGGTCTGCGGCATCTACAGCAGTCGTCATCGGTGGGCGGCGTTCGGTGCTATCGGGAGGAGGGAGGAGCACAGAAAATGGGAGAGAAGAAATGGAGAGGAAGAGAGAGCGGGGGCGGGGGTCTGGGGGGGCCCATGCGGCGGGCGGCCTTGCGGGGCGGACCCAGCCGGGTTGAGTAGAGAAGCTCGATTTGAGCTTCTCTACTCAGCCTGGCTGAGACGCCTTTTCGGGGCGAGGTGGGCATAGCTCGCTCGATAGAACCAGGCTAACAAACAGCCAGTTCGCTCTCAATTCTCGGTTGGGATGAGAAATTCTGAGGTAGACCGGGCTACCAAACACGCCCTACATCTCATATGCATAGAAATAAATCTTCAACCCCATTTCATTCAAGGTGCGCTTTCGAGTTTTCTCAAACCAAGCCTTCATTGTCAGGTTCATATTTGTCATGTCGGTTTTTAAGATATTTGCATTCTGCCATATTTGTAACCACCCATTTGTGCCGCCTCCGCTTCCACTTTGATCTTGTTGGATTCAACATTTGCCTCTTAGATCTGAAGCTTCTTGTCTTGCACCTCAAAGTAGCAACGTTTTACAATTACATGACTCAATGGATTCATAACTAATGCAAATAAGTTTTAAAGAATGTAACCTTGCTTCAAGATTTTATACAATTTAAATTTGTACCCGATGCCAATTAACATCTCAAAGTTCCCACACTATTATTAACATTTCACATAAATGAGAAGATAATAATGTAAAGCAATGCATATATGCAATGCAAACACATAATTAAAATAGAGAAGGCTTGAAAAATAAAGTAAACTCTATCAAAACAATAGGAACAAACCCTCAAAAAAACAATAGGAACAAGTACTTAAAGTTCTTAAATCCACATTACGTATTTTGAACTAGCTTATTTTTATGTGGTTTTAGATTATATCCACATTACTTACAGTTCTTAAATATTACTTAATAAAAAATATATTCAATGTACAACTACTACATAGATAAATAATTGATGTGGAATAGTTAATGTTATATATACTGGTGATTACAAATCTAGCGGAAACTAACCACATCGCGTGTTATATCCTATCTAAGCAGAAGTGCACTTACTTAGAAGCATTTCGTACTAGCGAACAAGGGATAAGGTCGTGATAGACACACTAATTAAAGGGCATGTAAACTGGTAGAGAAGTCTTCTATTTGAGTCATGCAATGTATTTTGTTTTATTCTCATCCTTAGCAAATATCCCTACGTAACTTAATAGATGGCGTCTTAATTTAATAAAAACCCAACACGACTTAAATTTGGTACTGTACATCTTCATGTTTATACATGTATATATACTTTTCAAACTTGAAAACATTGACTCTGACTCATTATATTAATTATATTTTTAGTGAGAAATAGTGTTGCTAAGTGAATACGTTAAGTACAATGGATAAAGTACCCCCTCTGCTATTTTTATTCGCTTTATGTTCTGGGTTAAGTCAAAGTCAATTTTGCAAAGTTTGACTAAAAATATCAACATCCATAATACCAAAGGCATACAATAGGAAATTATACTTTATGAAGATTCTATTACCATAGGATTTACATTGGAAATGTTTCAATTTTTTCAAAACATTTGTTTAAACTTTACAAAGTTTAACTTTGACGAAACCTAGGTTGCAAAGTAATTATGAACGGAGGGAGTAGCATTCTTTTAATTTTCAAATACCATCCCTTATGTGTTTTTATCAATAGAGGGAATATATTAAATTATTAATTACCATCCCTTATGTAAAGGAATAAAAAAATGTAGATGATTTTCTCCTTATGTAAAGGAAAAAAAAATCTTCTGCTTTTTATTATTTGTTCCAATTATAATAAGTAAAATAGTTCAATGCGACAAATTTACCATATGAAACACCTTCTAACTTCAGTTCTAAAACCTTATATCTTATGAATATTGTAGAGTGAAGCTCATGGGGCTTAATGTGAACGCGTGTCCTTTTACTCTGGCTGCTTCTACTCGCGGTTGCTTGGACCGGAGCCTTGACGTATATGCCCGTGTTATCCTCTTGTCTGAACAATATTCCCGTTACTTTGTGCCGTATGTATGTAACAGTGGAACCGACACTCGGTCATCAAGCAGGACATTAATCTGGGTGTGATATGTGGAAGGATCCTGCTAGTTGCATTTACATATGCACGCATATCGATCTGATGACATATAGGCAATCATTCTCGATTAAAAGTTTCAACTGGCTGGTATGAACTACTTTGCACGGACTTCTGTCTTGTCTTATACAATTCCCATCTGGTTAATGGGTGCATAATGATACTGTACTAAAAACAAATATGTTCTACTTTTGAGGCTTTTAGCTTTATGAAAAATTGCACGCGGCGTGTGAATAGATTATGCCATGCTCTCAACTTTATGGTTAAACTATTGTAATGTCCACAACAGAAAAACGAGGTCCCAAGTGACCTCCCTTTAAATTTGTTCTGTTTTTATTATTTGAATTTGAATAACCATGTGTTCACCAAGCTAGTCTGTGTTGTATATTTATCTGGGTTATATCTCTACTCTTAAGTTGATTTTTCGCATGGCATTTAATGTCGATGCAACCTACAACTCGGTCTAGCATGCTAAGTTGCTAACTCGACCGTCTCCCGCGCATACAGAGAACCCGTCGATCGATGTCGTCATGAGATCACATGTACTCCGTACACATGGTCCATACGCGATTGGGACATACATATATTTTAATTAATTTAATCCAGACTCCGGAGCTACTTGCTCGCTTTCTTCCGTTAATTAATTTGATGATGACTTGATGCTATGTTGACTGTTGGGCATGTCTCAATTTCTTGCAGCGGGGATCAATGTTCCTGCCTAGATTTTTTGGCAGTTTCGTTGGCCACTTCCCTCTTCCGATGTTCGGGAGATGTTGATATGTGGTGCGCGTTGTATAGCTATGCGTTTTTCTACTTCTTATTACCTATATATTTGACCACGAAAATTGAAGAAATTGTCACGAGTGCCTCAGCATTAAGTATGTATACTTGTATAGTTTATCTTTTTTGTTTGTTTTGAAAACTGGTACATATGACTTATTTCCATCTACAAAACCACTAAATCAACACGGTTTCTGAATATCAAGTATGCGTGCATATTTTCAGTTACGCCCACGCATTCACACGCTCTTCACTTAGTACACAGCCCGTTTCCGTTTGGAAGACGTTTGCCTTGTTGTCCACCAGCACAACCTGCTTAGGTTACACGCTAATGAAATGCCAGTTCAGACTAATCATCTGTACAAGAAACTTTGAAAGCGTCTGTGATAAAGAGCAGTTGCGCACCATGCTATAGTCGATCGGCTTAGTTTATCTTTTTAATCAATGAACGCAATGTTGGGTTTCTCTTGGTTGAATACTTGAATATCTTAGTGAAGCCTCGACGGCGCGTCGACCGCAAGGAAGCGCACTGATTCGGGACGGCTTGATTAAAGACCAAATCAGCTTAACTAGATTGAAACGATCTTGTCTAAAATTTCCGCTTGATGTGATCACACAAGTCTCAAAGGAGAAAAGTTGTTTGAACTTGAGTCTACAGGCCCTACAACAACGCCGATGACTTGGGCCATTGAGAGAGGAAGGGTCATACAGTACTCCCGTGAAAAGCGAAAAAATAAGAAGGAAAGATAGAAAAATGCGATTCATACGGTTTCCTTAATGAGAGTATTTTTTTTTATGCAGAACGGTCAGCCAACAAGGCAAGCACTTCTGGCGATGAAAAGGTGGTAGTTCGTTCAAACTGCTTCACTTAAATGGTCGACTGCGTGTATGATAGAAGTTAGTTAGAGCATCTTTGGCAGATGATCTCTCTCTCGCTGATCTTTATAGAAGGGGAGAAAAAAAAACAGTTTACAAGAAGCCTGGTGTACTACAAGCAGTCACACCAGCACACTCCACACACACCCACTAGGCCTACTCTCGCGGCACTACTCCCCTCTCTCCTAAGCGGGCAAACTCCCAAAGCCTGAATTCCGCTCTCACCTTCTCAATAAGCTGCACCTCATTACACTCATTCCTCGAGTTGCCGAAGACTCTGTCGTTTCTCTGTTTCCATATGGACCAAGCCGTCAGAATCACCAGCGTGTCAAATCTGCGTCGGTCGGCTTTATTGATTCTTCTCCTTGCCGCGCACCACCAGTCCTCAAAAGATCTGTCGTGCCCCGGCTCAGCAAGAAGAAATCCTGCCTGCTACAAGCATCCAAACCAAACCTGTCTAGCGTAAGGGCATTGGGCTAGAATATGGTCCATCGTTTCATCCTCCTGCAGACAGAAACGGCAAGGGTCGATGTGGTCTTGCAGCCCATGTCGATGCCTTCTCTCAGAAGTCCAATGTCTGTCTTTCAGCGCAATCCAGCAAAAGATTTTGCATTTCAATGGCGCAAAGGCACTGGTGGAAAAAAGGCCTTCAATCCCGGTTTGTAAAGCCCATTAATCCCGATTTCCGCAACCGGGACTAACAAAGCGCGACTAAAGGCTCCAGCCTTTAGTCCCGGTTGCTTACGAACCGGGACCAATGGTCCTCCACGTGGCCCGGGGCATGTGCTGCGGCTGAAGGACGTTTGGTCCTGGTTCGTAACACGGACCGGGACTATAGGTCCATTCAGAATAAAATTGTATTTTCTGTTTCGGAATTTCTGTATTTTCTTTATTTCTCTATTTTTCTTTATTTCTCTATTATCTAATCATCTCTATTCTCATATCAAATTACAAGTACTTGTGGTCCTCACTTCCCGGTCGGTCACCCATCCTCACACTGCTCCACCCTTAGCACGCTTAACTTCTCCATTCCTTCCCTACTAGGGTCCAAGACTACGCTCGCGACTTCTTGATAATGGTATGGTACCAATTCTATTAACCTATACACTTCAGTAATATATAATATTACTTTTTTAAATTCCAAATTAATTCACAAAATAAGAAACAATGATTAAGAATAATAAGCACCAATGAATTTCAAATAATCTTATGTATAATTTAATTATTAATTTTTAATATTCAAAAAAGCCAAAATACTTGAAAAATCATAAATTCGAAAATTAATAGACTTTGTTAACCGAAACAAAGGGAGTACATTTTTCCAAACATACTCATCCAAACATAGCTCAAATGAAGTACATTTTCCAAGCAAGCTCATCCAACATTTTTCCATACATAATCATCCATCTAATTATTAAGCTTAAGACGATCAACATGGCTATTGTAGCCCTTTAGCTTCCAGAATCTCCTAGCTATCTCAAAGCCTAGGCGAGCGTCTAAAGCGGCATATAATAGTTGGTTGAAGCTCAATGGAACTTTTTTCCAACCAAAAATTAGTTCATCTTCTTCATCATCATCATCATCATCTTCTTCTTCTTCTTCTTCTTCTTCTTCTCCCTTCTTCTCGTACTTCTTCTCCTTCTTCTTGTCCTTCTTCTTCTTGTTGTCCCTCTTCTTCTTCTCGAGATGTGTCCCAATAGTAGCATTGGCCAAATCATAGAGACTCGGCGTTAGCTTGCTAGTGGGGTTTGGGACAACTTATTGAAGATCATACGCGGACGGAATAACAATTCCGTATGGCCTTAGCATTCGCAGATCGTTGTTGATAGCCGCACCACAAAACTTGATGGTGGTGTCCTTCAAGAAGTCCTTGAGTAGTTGCGGCACGGCATTGGCCTTACAAATTTGAAAGACCAATATCTCGGACGCCACCGAGAGTTGAAGGATGGCGACACGCTGCGGGTGCACGTGAGTGGTGAACTCACAATCCAAGCCCATGCACTTGACCGGTGCGTCGTCGAGGAACCGGCGCTTCACCAAGCGGATCCACTTCTCCACCCTCGAAGCACGGAGAGTCTCCGTGATGGTGAAGTTCATCTCTTCGATGACCACGTAGTAGATCCGCGACCGGGGCCAAAGTTGCTCCTCCATTGTCGTCGAGGGAGAGAGAGCTCGCGGGCGCCGGTGGTATGGTGATGTGTGGGAGAGGTTTTGGGGAAGAAGAGGCTAGGGAGATGTTTTGGGGAAGAAGATGATCAAATATGAGTGCTTTATATAGTGAAAGAGGGAAGATGAGTGATGCTACCGATTTGATGAAGTAAATAACCGGCCAGTTGGGAACCCCAAGAGGAAGGTGTGATGAGTATAGCAGCTTGTTTTCCCTCAGTTAAGAAACCAAGGTTTAATCGTTCAGGAGAAGAGCAGACAATTACGACTGAAGGTGATGCTTGCTAGTTTGCGACAGCTTTGGACAATTTATATATGGCGCCTCGTCCAAGCTTTGCTTGCTAGCTGCAACGCGGAACCTGCACACAACACAACCAAGTACTTTGTTCCCAACTTGCGATGAGGTTGTCAATCTCACCGGTTTGCTTGAAACAAAGGTTATGAGCGTATCGAGTCGAAAACGGTAAAAGTATGCGAGTAAAGTAAACAGGTGATAGCAATATGATGGAAATAGGACCGGGGTCCACAATTCACTAGTGGTGTCTCTCCATAAGATAAATAACACATGCTGGGTAAACAAATTACAGTTGGGCAATTGATAGAATAAAGATAAACATGATATGTCAAGAAGATCACTACGAGATTTACTCTGGGCATTACAACAAAATACATAGACCGCCATCCAACTGCATCTATGACTAATAATCCACTTGTGGCGAATCAATCCGAGAACTCCACAAGTATTAAGTTGCGAACAACAGATAATTGCATTAAGCAAAGTGTGTAATGTAAACAAAGCATATGCCCTTGAGCATATGAATGTTGTTTTCTCCCTAGTAGCAACAGCACATCTACAACCTTAGAGGTTTCTGTCACTCCCCCAGGTTAAATAGAGGCATGAACCCACTATCGAGCATAAATACCCCCTCTTTGAGTCACTAGCAACTACTCGGCCAAGATAGCTACTAACAACGGAGAGCATGCAAGATCATAAACAACATAGAGATAACATAAGATATATTTCAGTATAGCAACTCAATCATAACACCAATATTCATCGGATCCCAACAAACCAAACATGTAGAATTACATAACGGTGATCTCAATCATGTAGGGCAGCTCATGAGATCTAAACATGAAGCACATGGTGGAGAATACAACCATCTAGCTACTGCTATGGACCCATAGTCCAAGGTAGACTACTCACTCATCGCTCCGGAGGCAAGCATGGCGATGAAGAAGACCTCCGGTGGCGATTCCCCTCTCCGGCAGGGTGCCGGGAAGAGCTTCTGGACCCTCCCAATCTTCGGGTCGATGGCGGCGGCGGATCGCGATGTGTTCTGGAAAATTGATCGGGTCCTTAGGTTTTTCCCGTCGGGGGGTCTTTATAGGCGAAGGGGCGATGTCAGGAGTGGCCCCAGGCCTCCTCACACCATGGCGGCGCGGCCAGGGCCTCGGCCGCGCCAGCCAGGCGTGAGGGCGGCCTGTGGCCCCTCTCCTACTCTCCTTCGGATCTCTGGAAGCTCCCGGACAAAATAAGACTTCAGGAACTTGTTTCGTCCAATTCCGAGAATATTTCATGTGTATCACTTCTGAAACACAAAAATAGCAGAAAACAGGGAACTGGCACTGTGGCAACTTGTTAATAGGTTAGTTCTGGAAAATGCATAAAAGTGCCACTAAGTGTAACAAAACAGTAGGCAAATGGTGTAAAAACAAGCATGGAGCATCAAAAATTATAGATACGTTGGAGACGTATCAAGCATCCCCAAGCTTAACTCCTGCTCGTCCTCGAGTAGGTAAGTGATAACAAAAGAATAATTTTTGAGGTGACATGCACCTACACAATCTTGATCATATATGTAAGCATTTGTGAGCTGGGATCATAAGAACTTAAAACATGGGCATGAAAGATATAATCTTGACAATAAGAACTTAGCAACCATGTTGTAAACATGCAAATGAACACAAACAAAAGATCATGAAAATGAAACAATGAAAGTCAAACGTGTGTTCAAATCATAAGGAAAAACATACAAATGGTTTTCAGCTTGTCCTTCAAAGAGAGCAAAACATAAATGCATAGGACACCTTCAAGTCTAAGAGGGCGACTAGATACAAATAATTTGAGAACAAGTGAAACCAACAATATGAATCAATCAATGAAAACTTTGGGACAATGCACATTATACTAAGAATGACAACTATGCTCTCTTAATGGTGCATAAAGATAGAAGGTGGTGACTCAACATAAAAGTAGAAGAAAGGCCCTTCGCAGAGGGAAGCAGTGATTGCAAGTTTTATAACCTTCAAAAATTATGGTACTTACCGGCTTTGAGCTCTCATTGCCCCCATCATAAGCATCTTGAATGGTTAAAGTTAATGCGAGAACAATTATGATGCATATGCTTGACAAATCATAAGTTAAAACCTCGTGTCCCGTGAATACGAGTACCCAAACCTCATGCTACTTTACTTAGAGTCCCAAGCAATGCTCTTGTCATTGTAAATATATGCATATTATTGAGAACCGCCAATGGGGTACCTCCGTGCCCGATGACATGGAACAAGCCCACATCAAAATGACAGGACAAGCAGACAATGAACACCTCGACATCTCTTTTATTTGCCATTTGTTTAGCTTTTTATTGTGAGATGCGTCGTCGAATGTTCACCATGGGTATGCTGCAAATTTCCACCATGAATTATGCATGGCTTAGATTAGCGGCCCGGCGTTTCCCTAACACATATACAAACTCCATGATCCCCACAAGATTCCCAATTCATTTCACACCGCGGGCATCCATAAACAAAAGATCACGATATCAACTCAAATAAGAAGTGCAATGTTGAAAGCTTGCCCATGACTGCATGGCTGGGCTAGTCTCCAACTTACAACTTGCAAGCATAACAACTCAACATAAGAGACTACAATGTCAAATTTTTAAGAACAGGAAAAAGTAAAGTGTGCCTTCCGGTTCGTGAGAGCTTTACTGACCGAATTTCGCATAACACTGGTAAGAGTTTAATTTGAAGAGAAAATAAAAGCAAGTCAAATTTACTTGGAATTGCAAATTGCTAGTAGGTATGTATGGTGGACACTTTGAAAGACTTTGGCTTTTAGGAGTTGGATGCATGAGTAGAGCTCATACTCAGTACAAGGCGAGGGCTAGCAAAAGACTCGGAGCGACCAACTAAGAGAGCAATAATGGCCATAATCATGCAAAGCGACAAAGCGACATTAAAAGAAGCATAAGATGGTATCAAAAGTCAAAAACTAAATGATCATAGAGGATATTGGCGACTTTGTAAGAGTCTAACATGTGTGAGCATGCGCCAAGTCAATCCAAATAAAGCATCAAGGAGAAAACCAAAATAATGCATCCATACAATTAAAAACAACGCATGATTTTTTCAAAGGCTCATTAAGCAATCTCAGTTATTTGAGACAAGTCATGCTACAGCAAAACCACTAAGCATACCATCAAAAAGACATCAAGCATGACATGAAAAAGCCTAAGCCGCAGTCTACACAAGCTCCTTCTTGTACCACTATTTTGCATAAAGCTTTTTCTCTTTTCCAACACCATTTTAAAATTTTAAAGACACCTCTTTTGATGAAAACCAATAAAGATCAGAGGCAAAAATACACCTTGATGAAAATATATGACAAGGTCTGAATGCAAATCAAGGTGAAAACGAAAACCAAAAGCAGTAGCAGAAAAAGAAGAACACTCGTTGAAATTGTAAGAATAAAAAACGGAGTGTTCTTGGCAAATGAAAAGGAGTACATCTCCTCCAAAAGAAATTTGTTGGGGTCCAACCATTTATTGCAGCAAACAAACTAAACTAACTAAGAAAACTAAAACAACTGATGCTCCAAGAAAAACACATAGTGCATGAAGCAATAAAAATATAGTGTTTTGAAAGGTGACCTGATTTTTGCCGATGAAGAAGGGGTGCCTCGGGGGTATCCCCAAGCTTTGACGCTTGTACTTCTTGGATATTTCTTGGGGTGATGCATGTGCATCCCCAAGCTTGAGATTTTGTCCATTCTTCAACTCATCTCATCATTCTCCAATCCCTACACTTGAAAACTTCCTTCATACAAAACTAAACACAAATCTATTAGCAACATTAGTATAGCATAACATATAATCAACCTCTTTTTGCTTCAGGTTTCAACCTAAAACCACCACATATATAGCACATACTACTGTAGCAACTTCCCCAAAAGTTCCGTGATCAAAAGAACTCAAAAGAAAGCGATAAAGCGGCAAACACAAATTTTGGCAGAAATCTGTCAAAACAGAACAGCTGACAAAGGTCGAATTTTTGAGGGGTTTTCTGTTGCTCAAATCAAAAAGTGTTCAACTAACGAAAGTTTGGATATAACCTGGGGCATAAGCACAAGAAATCTCAGGTTCCAAAGATATACAGAGAATTTATACGAATTTTTACGGTGCAATACCGAAAACAGTTTCAGGACAGCAACATCCCCAAATCTTTACCTCACTCGAATTAGAGGCTTCTCTTGGCACAAAAACAAAATAAACAAGATAAGGAGCGGTCATTACAGTAGTAATGACTTCCAAGACTCAATTAAAAGAAAAAGTACTGAAAATAAAACATTGGGTTATCTCCCAAGAGTGCTTTTCTTTAACGCCTTTGAGCTAGGCGCAGAAAATTGCGAATCAAGTAACATCAAGTGATGAAGCATCAAGCTCATAATTTGCTCTAAGAATAGAGTCAAAAAATAATTTCTTCCTTTTCCTAGGGAAGTGTTCCATACCTTTCTTGAGTGGAAATTGATATTTGATGGTGCCTTCTCTCATATCAATGATAGCACCTACAGCTCGAAGAAAGGGTCTTCCCAAAATAATAGGACATGAAGAATGGCATTCAACGTCCATAACAAGAAAATCAACGGGAACAAGGTTATTGTTAACCACAATATGAACATCATTAATTCTTCCCAAAGGTTTCTTCTTAGCAACATCAGCAACAGGAACATCATAATAACACTTTTCAAGCGGTGGTAAATCAAGCATGTCATAAATCTTTCTAGGCATGATAGAAATACTAGCACCCAGATCACATAAAGCATGGCAATCAAAACCATTAACATGCATATCAATGATGGGTTCCCAACCATCTTCTAACTTCTTGGGAACGGAAGATTTTTGCTTCAACTTTTCATCCCTAATTTTTATGAGAGCATTGGTAATATGCTTAGTAAAAGCAACATTTAAAGAACTAGCATTGGGAGTCAATGCAAGATTTTGCAAGAACAAAATAACTTCAGATATATTGCAGCCATCAACATCAAAGTCGTTAAAAGAAATAGAGCTATCATCCCCCACACTCCGAAAAATTTCAGCACTCTTTTGAGAAAAAGTTTTGGCAGTTTTAGGCTTTTTAACACAAGGAGTGGGAGTTTTCTCTACCCAAATCAAAGTAAGAGGATTGCTAGAATTAGGAGCAACATCATTAGAGGTAGTAATGGTACATACCTTCATTTCTCTAGTCATCTCATCTTCTCTTTCCCACCTGGCATGCAATTCCGCTAATAATCTAATATTTTCATCAATTCCAACTTGAATAGCGTTAGCAGTAGCAAAAACATTGTTCTCTTTCACATCATTAGGCAACACTTTTAATTTCAGAAGTTCAACATCATGAGCAAGGCTATCAACTTTAGAAGCAAGAATATCAATTTTGCCTAACTTTTCCTCAACAGACTTGTTAAAAGCAGTTTGCTTACCGATGAAGTCCTTGAGCATTACCTCAAGCTCGGATGGCGCGGCCCTAGTGTTGTTGTAGGAATTACCATAAGAATTACCATAACCATTACCATTGGTAGAAGGATACGGCCTATAATTGTTACTAGCAAAATTGTTCCTATAAGCATTGTTGTTAAAATTATTGTTTCTAATGAAATTCACATCAACATGCTCTTCTTGAGCAACCAAAGAGGCTAAAGGAACATTATTAGGATCAACATGAGTCCTATCATTAGCAAGCATAGCCATAATGGTATCAATCTTATCATTCAAGGAAGAGGTTTCCTCAACAGAATTTACCTTCTTACCTTATGGAGCTCTCTCGGTGTGCCATTCAGAATAATTTACCATCATGTTGTCAAGTAGTTTTGTTGCGGCGCCCAAGGTAAGGGACATAAAAGTGCCTCCAGCAGCTGAATCCAATAGGTTCCTCGAAGAAAAATTCAGTCCTGCATAAAAAGTTTGGACAATCATCGAAGTAGTCAGTCCATGATTGGGGCAATTCTTTATCATAGATTTCATTCTTTCCCAAGCTTGAGCAACATGTTCATTATCAAACTGAGTAAATTTCATAATATTGCTACGCAGAGATATAATCTTAGCAGGAGGATAGAATCTACCAATAAAAGCATCCTTACACTTAGCCCATGAATCAATACTATTCTTAGTCAAAGACAGCAACCAATCTTTAGCTTTTCCTCTCAAAGAAAAAGGAAATAACTTGAGCTTAATAATACCACTTTCTACATCCTTATATTTCTGCATCTCACATAGCTCAACAAAATTGTTGAGATGAGCTGCAGCATCTTAAGTACTAGCACCAGAGAATTGCTCTTTCATAACAAGGTTCAACAAAGCAGGCTTAATCTCATAAAAGTTTACAGCAGGAGCAGGTGGTGCAATAGGAGTGCAGATAAAATCACTATTGTTTGTGCTAGTAAAGTCACACAACTTGGTGTTTTCAGGATTGGCCATTTCAGCAAAACGAAAGTAAACAAGTAAAAAAAACTACCAAGGATTCTAATTTTTTTGGGTTTTTGATATAAAACGATGCAGGTAAAATAAATAAAGTAAAGCAAAACAATAACAAAGTAAAGGATGTGTGTGCGAAAACTCCCCTCGCAGAAGTCTTCCACTCTTCCCTGGCAACGGCGCCAGAAAAGAAGCTTGATGCTACCGATTTGATGAAGGAAATAACCGGCCAGTTGGGAACCCCAAGAGGAAGGTGTGATGAGTATAGCAGCTTGTTTTCCCTCAGTTAAGAAACCAAGGTTTAATCGTTCAGGAGAAGAGCAGACAATTACGACTGAAGGTGATGCTTGCTAGTTTGCGATAGCTTCAGACAATTTATATATGGCGCCTCGTCCAAGCTTTGCTTGCTAGCTGCAACGCGGAACCTGCACACAACACAACCAAGTACTTTGTTCCCAACTTGCGATGAGGTTGTGAATCTCACCGGTTTGCTTGAAACAAAGGTTATGAGCGTATCGAGTGGAAAACAGTAGAAGTATGCGAGTAAAGTAAACAGTGCGAGTAAAGTAAACAGGTGATAGCAATATGATGGAAATAGGACCGGGGTCCACAGTTCACTAGTGGTGTCTCTCCATAAGATAAATAACACATGCTGGGTAAACAAATTACAGTTGGGCAATTGATAGAATAAAGATAAACGTGATATGTCAAGAAGATCACTATGAGATTTACTCTGGGCATTACAACAAAATATATAGACCGCCATCTAACTGCATCTATGACTAATAATCCACTTGTGGCGAATCAATCCGAGAACTCCACAAGTATTAAGTTGCGAACAACAGATAATTGCATTAAGCAAAGTGTGTAATGTAAACAAAGCATATGCCCTTGAGCATATGCATGTTGTTTTCTCCCTAGTAGCAATAGCACATCTACAACCTTAGAGGTTTCTGTCACTCCCCCAGGTTAAATAGAGGCATGAACCCACTATCGAGCATAAATACCCCCTCTTGGAGTCACTAGCAACTACTCGGCCAAGATAGCTACTAACAACGGAGAGCATGCAAGATCATAAACAACATAGAGATAACATAAGATATATTTCAGTATAGCAACTCAATCATAACACCAATATTCATTGGATCCCAACAAACCAAACATGTAGAATTACATAACGGTGATCTCAATCATGTAGGGCAGCTCATGAGATCTAAACATGAAGCACATGGTGGAGAAGACAACCATCTAGCTACTGCTATGGAGCCATAGTCCAAGGTAGACTACTCACTCATTGCTCCGGAGGCAAGCATGGCGATGAAGAAGACCTCCGGTGGTGATTCCCCTCTCCAGCAGGGTGCCGGGAAGAGCTTCTGAACCCTCCCGATCTTCGGGTCGACGGCGGCGGCGGATCGCGATGTGTTCTAGAAAATTGATCGGGTCCTTAGGTTTTTCCCGTCGGGGGGTCTTTATAGGCGAAGGGGCGATGTCAGGAGTGGGCTCAGGCCTCCTCACACCATGGCGGCGCGGCCAGGGCCTGGGCCGCGCCAGGCAGGCGTGAGGGCGGCCTGTGGCCCCTCTCCTACTCTCCTTCGGATCTCTGGAAGCTCCCGGACAAAATAAAACTTCAGGAACTTGTTTCGTCCAATTCCGAGAATATTTTCTGTGTATCACTTCTGAAACACAAAAACAGCAGAAAACAGGGAACTGGCACTGTGGCAACTTGTTAATAGGTTAGTTCCGGAAAATACATAAAAGTGCCACTAAGTGTAACGAAACAGTAGGCAAATGGTGTAAAAACAAGCATGGAGCATCAAAAATTATAGATACGTTGGAGACGTATCAATGAGGAGCACGCCGGCGTTGATGTGAATGCAGGCGAGTTTCAAGGTCGCCGGCGCTGGTTCCCGATCAGCGCGCACGACTACGAAGCGTCGTCGTAATGTCGATCGATATCCGAAGCGTCGTCAATCGATAACTGGCGCGAAGTGGGCGGTTCGTTTGAACGGGTCATTGGTCCCGGCTCGTGGAACGAACCGGGACTAAAGGGTGACCTTTAGTCCCGGTTTGTGCCACGAGCCAGGACTAAAGGGCCATGGGGCATTAGTCCCGGCTGTTAGATGAAACCGGGACTGAAGGTCCCTTTTGAACCGGGACTAATGCCCCCTGGCCCACATTTTCAAATGAACCGGGACTGATGGACCCTTTAGCCGCGGATCGAATTTGGTTCGGGACAAATGGGACGAATGGAAGCCCTTTTTTCCACTAGTGACGACTTCTAGATTGGCTTGTGCATTCTGAAGATGACACTCCCTGACAGAGACGCTCATACGTATCCTTCGTATTATACTATCCAGAAGCCGTCCCAGCCCAGCGAAATCTATCCGGCTCAGACGGGTTCCTTCCGACGGCGCTGATTGCCTCCCACAGTCGCACACATTGCAAGCGCACTTCCGGTGTCATTCCCTCAGCAACATCCCACAACCACTGGTTTCCCTCCAGGGCCACATCTGCTCGCCTTTGATTTTTCCGCCGCGTGGTTACCACCGCAGTCGCTGCGGGGGCGATCTCCTCTGCCATAAGCCCATTGATCCAGCGGTCTCTCCAGAAGAGGATCGACTTCCCGTCACCTATGCAGGCCGTCGCAAAATTCTGAAAGAGCTTAGAGGCGCTGTCCTGCAACATATTCAGACCCTGCCACGGCCTGCTCGGATCCGTCCTCTCCAGCCACTCCCAGCGTGCCCTCAACGCTAGCCCAAGAAGCCTCAAGTTCTTTACACCAAGCCCTCCAAACCGGGTAGGCTTGCTGATGCAATCCCAAGCCACCAGGCATTTCCCTCCGGTAACTTTTTTCTTCCCCGCCCAAAAGAACGCTCGTAAGAACTTAGCTATCTCAGAAAAGGCAGATGATCAAAACTAAAATCTGAAAGGTAGATTCTGCCTTTTGACCTCGAAGGCAGAACAGCCCAGGAAATCTTATAGCAACTACTAGTCTTCTTTAGTGAACCTCAATCAGGTTTTTGTGGTGTAGTATTTGAATTAGTGAACCTCAATCGTGCTTAAGCATACAACCAGAAACAGATCATTACCTTTTCGAACCACACGGAGACAGGGGAGCTAGCACTACCGGAAAATCTGCCTCTTCCGTGCGTTTCCCCTATGCCGTGAGCAGACGCACGGCAAAGAATCTTTTGCCGTGAGCAGAGTTTGCCAGCCCACGGCAAACCTCGACGACACGGCACAGCTCATCACAGCACACGGCGAAGAAAAAGCCCACGGCAGACTGCAGCGGCGGCTCACGGCAAAACAAGGCACACGGTGAAATACGCTGAAAGCGCACGGCAAACCCTAGCCCACGGCAAACTGTGGGTTTTGACGGGGCGATCTAACGGACGCCATTTGCCGTGAGCTTTCCAGGAGGGCACACGGCATAGGAAAACCTTTGCCGTGTGCTTTGGTCGAGGCACACGGCAAAACCTTTATTTTCTGGTTTTCTTATTTTGTTCTGCATATTTATTGAGTATCTTTGTTCTTTCTTCACATTTATTGCACCGAGTATCCATGTACACGTATATTTCACCCATATATATACGAGAGCTTATGTGTACCTGCGCGTTGCTTAAAAGTTGGGACGCTTGCTTCTCACAGGAAGCGGAGGCTGATGGCAATACTGGACAAGCACTGCGCCGAGGAGAACAAGATTCGATGTCTGGCGGCGGCGCCGGCGAGGAGGGCGTGAGGTCGGAGTTCGACTTTCTCTACGTCCCAATCGACTTCGGGTAGAACATTTCCCCACCTTTGTACAAAGTGCAACGAAGGCATTTGCTTTGTCTGAGCTCAGCCAGCTGACCACGAGAACCTGTTTGTGTTTGCGCCGGGCAGGACAAAGTGCAACGAAGGCTACGCGTTCGTCAACATGACGACGCCGACAGCGGCGCGCCGGCTGCACGCGTTCCTCCATGGCCGCCGCTGGCCGTGCTCCGGCAAGGTCTGCGAGATCGTGCACGCGCACATCCAGGTACCCATCTTCTCCTCCGGCATGAACGCCTGCCTTGTTTAGGAGTACTAGTCCTTCCTCCGGTACCTTGACATGCTAATGAAGCAAGCTGTTTGGATGCTCCGTTCGGAATTTGCATTGTAGGGCGTGGACGCGTTGGCGGCGCACTTCTCCCACTCGATGTTCCCCTGCGGCGGCAACATGGAGTTCTTGCCCGTGCGCTTTGGCCCGCCGCGGGACGGCCTCCGGCCAACGGCGGAGCGCGTCATCGGCTACGCGATGGTCCATCGCCGCTGGCGTCGTTTGGTCGCGTAACACCCATCGCCGTGGGGCAGACCTCTATCTTGCATTCTATCCATGCCATGCCATGGATGGATAGAACGGGAGATAGAGGCCCGCTCAGTAATACTCCATGTTAAAGTATCTGTAGTCATAAGATTTAGGTAGTCTGATCTGAACTTTAGAACAAGCAGTATCTGGTGGGGCGGATTGATAGGCTCGTCTACAATCTGAATGTTTGAGCAGGATCTCCTGTGTTTACCGTATGTACGAGTATAACTGTTGCTATGTTTGATGTTTCTCAGCATTAAAATCTAATGGCAATAGGCCTGTGTGTACTAGACATCAATATGTGTGAGATGGTTAAAGGTATCATCAGTTCCTGATTTTAGCTGATTCTGGAAAATACATTTTTTTTGTTTCATTGTGAATCTTGTTAAAATAAACTAGCAAGGCGGCCCTCGCAAATGCGAGGGCATCAGTTCACTACCGGAAAATCCTCCTTTGGCCCGCCGCGGACCAGCTTGCCGTTCTCCACAGCGCAGTGTTTGTCGAGGATGGCCATCATTCTCCTCTTCCTGTGAGAAACAAAGTGGCCCAGCTTTTAAGCAACGCGCAGGTACACATAAACACGAATGAAGCAAGAAATTAAAGGTGTACTACTTACGAGAAGCTGTTGGGAATGTTGCAGATCATCAGAGATGTCTTGCCGCTCCGCGGATCGAAGTAGGTGAAGAAAGGGGGCTGCGCACCGTCTGGCCGCGAGCGGGAGTTTTCGTGCACCGTCATTTCATGCGGGTCCCGAATCGGACATAACTAATTTAAAAAAAATCAAAAAAATGCGAAACCTTCGCGTGGCGTCATTTTATGTGACCTAGATGTGGGAAGAACATGCAAACCTTGAGAAAACATGTTTACCAGAAAGTTCCTTCACATAAATGACCTACCACGTTCGAGGTTGCATGCCTTTTAGGTTAAATGAGCTAGATTCGGCCATGAGCATGTCATAGTTTGTCGGAACGAGGCCATATCGGACACGCGCGTGGCCCTTGGGATGTCGAGGAATGCTACGAAGGTTGATTCTCGTTTTGTCTCACGAAAATATGCCTTTTTCATTTTTGGAGTGCCGAAAAAGGGTTTTTTGTGAAGCAGCTACCGAAACGCGAAATCGAAAGGTGGGAACAACACCCCACATTAATAGTAGACCATCTGGGATACGCATATCAGCTCTCGTTTTGTTGCGGTAGCCTTTGGAGGTATATTCTGATTTTTGCGGAAGTTCTCGCCGATTTCGCTGGAAGCGGGGTGGTTTTGCACTTTAGAGGTAAAAAGTAAACCTCCTGATTTTTTTGCAAAAATCATTTCTGGATCCGTAACATGTTATTTCTTCATTAAAAAGTAGGTGAAGAATGGCCGCGAGCGGGAGTTTTCGTGCACCGTCATTTCATGCGGGTCCTGAATCGGACATAAGTAATTTAAAAAAAAATGCGAAACCTTCACGTGGCATCATTTTATGTGACCTAGATGTGGGAAGAAATCAAACCTTGGCGTGGCGTCATTTTATGTGACATAGAATATGAAAAAAAAAAAATACTTCACATGTTGGTGTCTTTGCCGTGTGCTGCAGTACTAACACACGGCAAAGTGCCAATTTTGTGCACACAGCCGTGTGCCAGCACACGGCAAAGAACTTTGCCGTGTGCACTTTTCCAGCACACGGCAAAGAACTAATTAGAACATGAAATTATATCAAAAGACAACATAAAACTTGCACGGGCTGTAACTTGCCATAGAGAGCTTATGTTGTGCCACATTCTTTACGAGAGCTTATGTGTACCTGCGCGTTGCTTAAAAGTTGGGACGCTTGCTTCTCACAGGAAGCGGAGGCTGATGGCAATACTGGACAAGCACTGCGCCGAGGAGAACAAGATTCGATGTCTGGCGGCGGCGCCGGCGAGGAGGGCGTGAGGTCGGAGTTCGACTTCCTCTACGTCCCAATCGACTTCGGGTAGAACATTTCCCCACCTCTGTACAAAGTGCAACGAAGGCATTTGCTTTGTCTGAGCTCAGCCAGCTGACCACGAGAACCTGTTTGTGTTTGCGCCGGGCAGGACAAAGTGCAACAAAGGCTACGCGTTAGTCAACATGACGACGCCGACAGCGGCGCGCCGGCTGCACGCGTTCCTCCATGGCCGCCGCTGGCCGTGCTCCGGCAAGGTCTGCGAGATCGTGCACGCGCACATCCAGGTACCCATCTTCTCCTCCGGCATGAACGCCTGCCTTGTTTAGGAGTACTAGTCCTTCCTCCGGTACCTTGACATGCTAATGAAGCAAGCTGTTTGGATGCTCCGTTCGGAATTTGCATTGTAGGGCGTGGACGCGTTGGCGGCGCACTTCTCCCACTCGATGTTCCCCTGCGGCGGCAACATGGAGTTCTTGCCCGTGCGCTTTGGCCCGCCGCGGGACGGCCTCCGGCCAACGGCGGAGCGCGTCATCGGCTACGTGATGGTCCATCGCCGCTGGCGTCGTTTGGTCGCGTAACACCCATCGCCGTGGGGCAGACCTCTATCTTGCATTCTATCCATGCCATGCCATGGATGGATAGAACGGGAGATAGAGGCCCGCTCAGTAATACTCCATGTTAAAGTATCTGTAGTCATAAGATTTAGGTAGTCTGATCTGAACTTTAGAACAAGCAGTATCTGGTGGGGCGGATTGATAGGCTCGTCTACAATCTGAATGTTTGAGCAGGATCTCCTGTGTTTACCGTATGTACGAGTATAACTGTTGCTATGTTTGATGTTTCTCAGCATTAAAATCTAATGGCAATAGGCCTGTGTGTACTAGACATCAATATGTGTGAGATGGTTAAAGGTATCATCAGTTCCTGATTTTAGCTGATTCTGGAAAATACATTTTTTTTTGTTTCATTGTGAATCTTGTTAAAATAAACTAGCAAGGCGGCCCTCGCAAATGCGAGGGCATCAGTTCACTACCGGAAAATCCTCCTTTGGCCCGCCGCGGACCAGCTTGCCGTTCTCCACAGCGCAGTGTTTGTCGAGGATGGCCATCATTCTCCTCTTCCTGTGAGAAACAAAGTGGCCCAGCTTTTAAGCAACGCGCAGGTACACATAAACACGAATGAAGCAAGAAATTAAAGGTGTACTACTTACGAGAAGCTGTTGGGAATGTTGCAGATCATCAGAGATGTCTTGCCGCTCCGCGGATCGAAGTAGGTGAAGAAAGGGGGCTGCGCACCGTCTGGCCGCGAGCGGGAGTTTTCGTGCACCGTCATTTCATGCGGGTCCCGAATCGGACATAACTAATTTAAAAAAAATCAAAAAAATGCGAAACCTTCGCGTGGCGTCATTTTATGTGACCTAGATGTGGGAAGAACATGCAAACCTTGAGAAAACATGTTTACCAGAAAGTTCCTTCACATAAATGACCTACCACGTTCGAGGTTGCATGCCTTTTAGGTTAAATGAGCTAGATTCGGCCATGAGCATGTCATAGTTTGTCGGAACGAGGCCATATCGGACACGCGCGTGGCCCTTGGGATGTCGAGGAATGCTACGAAGGTTGATTCTCGTTTTGTCTCACGAAAATATGCCTTTTTCATTTTTGGAGTGCCGAAAAAGGGTTTTTTGTGAAGCAGCTACCGAAACGCGAAATCGAAAGGTGGGAACAACACCCCACATTAATAGTAGACCATCTGGGATACGCATATCAGCTCTCGTTTTGTTGCGGTAGCCTTTGGAGGTATATTCTGATTTTTGCGGAAGTTCTCGCCGATTTCGCTGGAAGCGGGGTGGTTTTGCACTTTAGAGGTAAAAAGTAAACCTCCTGATTTTTTTGCAAAAATCATTTCTGGATCCGTAACATGTTATTTCTTCATTAAAAAGTAGGTGAAGAATGGCCGCGAGCGGGAGTTTTCGTGCACCGTCATTTCATGCGGGTCCTGAATCGGACATAAGTAATTTAAAAAAAATGCGAAACCTTCACGTGGCATCATTTTATGTGACCTAGATGTGGGAAGAAATCAAACCTTGGCGTGGCGTCATTTTATGTGACATAGAATATGAAAAAAAAATACTTCACATGTTGGTGTCTTTGCCGTGTGCTGCAGTACTAACACACGGCAAAGTGCCAATTTTGTGCACACAGCCGTGTGCCAGCACACGGCAAAGAACTTTGCCGTGTGCACTTTTCCAGCACACGGCAAAGAACTAATTAGAACATGAAATTATATCAAAAGACAACATAAAACTTGCACGGGCTGTAACTTGCCATAGAGAGCTTATGTTGTGCCACATTCTTTACGAGAGCTTATGTGTACCTGCGCGTTGCTTAAAAGTTGGGACGCTTGCTTCTCACAGGAAGCGGAGGCTGATGGCAATACTGGACAAGCACTGCGCCGAGGAGAACAAGATTCGATGTCTGGCGGCGGCGCCGGCGAGGAGGGCGTGAGGTCGGAGTTCGACTTCCTCTACGTCCCAATCGACTTCGGGTAGAACATTTCCCCACCTTTGTACAAAGTGCAACGAAGGCATTTGCTTTGTCTGAGCTCAGCCAGCTGACCACGAGAACCTGTTTGTGTTTGCGCCGGGCAGGACAAAGTGCAACAAAGGCTACGCGTTCGTCAACATGACGATGCCGACAGCGGCGCGCCGGCTGCACGCGTTCCTCCATGGCCGCCGCTGGCCGTGCTCCGGCAAGGTCTGCGAGATCGTGCACGCGCACATCCAGGTACCCATCTTCTCCTCCGGCATGAACGCCTGCCTTGTTTAGGAGTACTAGTCCTTCCTCCGGTACCTTGACATGCTAATGAAGCAAGCTGTTTGGATGCTCCGTTTGGAATTTGCATTGTAGGGCGTGGACGCGTTGGCGGCGCACTTCTCCCACTCGATGTTCCCCTGCGGCGGCAACATGGAGTTCTTGCCCGTGCGCTTTGGCCCGCCGCGGGACGGCCTCCGGCCAACGGCGGAGCGCGTCATCGGCTACGCGATGGTCCATCGCCGCTGGCGTCGTTTGGTCGCGTAACACCCATCGCCGTGGGGCAGACCTCTATCTTGCATTCTATCCATGCCATGCCATGGATGGATAGAACGGGAGATAGAGGCCCGCTCAGTAATACTCCATGTTAAAGTATCTGTAGTCATAAGATTTAGGTAGTCTGACGACGGCGGTGGTGGCGCTGCGGCTCCACGCGCACCTAGAGGGAGTACTGTTTTTGGAAGAACCAAATCTAGCAGATCTTTGCCGTGTGCTAGCACACGGCAAAGAATAACAACGTGCAAACCCTAACCCTGTAGTTTGCCGTGTGTCTTTCCGTGCAGCACACGGCAAATGTCGGGCGCACGGCAATGATAACGAATTGAATGATTCCGACAGCACGGTCCGAACAGTTTTTTCCTCCACTCTCTTCCCCGCGCCGCCACTCCTCTGTTCCGCTCGATCCGCCGCCGCCATCGCCGCCTCTCTCTCCCCCGGAGCTCCTCCTCGGCCGGCAAGCCCTGCAGCACCTCCCCGCCGGCCGCCCCCACCCCCCTGCAGCACCTCCCCGGCCGCCCCCACCCCCCTGCAGCACCTCCCTGGCCGCCCCCGCCCCGCGAGCACCTCGTCGGCCGCCACCCCTGCAGCACCCTCCCCGCCGGCCGGCCACCCTGCAGCACCTCCCGGCAGCACCCCTGCAGCACCTCCCCGGCAGCCACCCGCAGCACCTCCTCGGCCACCCCTGCAGCAAGGTAAAGGTAAGTTAGTTAGTTAGTTTATTGTTAGTTAGTTAGGTTAGTTTATTATTAGCTAGTTAGTGTTAGGTAGTTCTGGATTTGAACAATGTTGGTTATTTATATGGCTATGCACTATTAAAAAGCTCACTATTAAACAATGTTGGTTTGAACAATGCAAAGTGTCTCAAATTTTATGTATAAACAATGTTGGTTTGAACAATGCAAAGTGTCTCAAATTTTATGCAGGTTGTCTTGCTTAGTTAGCGGGATTTCTCGGGATTTTCACAACCAAGCTAGTTAGCGGCTTTATAGGAAATTGATCGATGCCTAGCTTAGTTGTCTTGCTCCTTTTTTGCTGGTTGATATTTTTATCAACCCTATGTGATCCCTTTTTGTTTGCTATTTGAATACTAAAACTTTGTAATAAATAGTTTAGTAATGTGCACATTTTTCATTTTGCAGGATATGGCGACAGGTTGAGGGTGGGGTCATCGTCGCAGAGATCGTCTTCACCTTCCTCGACCGGTCACGCTTCGAGGGTAAGAATTCATCATCTCTCGTGCATAGGTTTTTTTTTTGTGTCTAGATAACCAAGTCAGTCGCGAAACCTAGGGGTCTCCCGTTCGGAAGGGTTACGCGGATAAATATGTATTTAGTTGCATATTTTAACCGTAACTCTTCCGGATTGTCCACGTATTTTGGACAGCCGGAGGATGTGCAGATTGGGTATGTTCTCCATGCTTTGCCCTTAGCTCGAGACAGAATTTCGACGGCGCCTCCCTGTTGTTCTCCGGATGCACATCCTCTCGGCTTTTGGCCCGAGACGTGTATCGGGAGAACAGCGGGGAGGTGCTACCGAAATTTTGTCTCGAGGCGGGGTAGAGCATGGAGAACGTACCCAATCTGCACATCCTCGGGTGGGATTAGAGCTCACCTATTAGAGAGATAGGGTTTTGCATGGCGTAAAACCTATATTCGTTAAAATTAATCGAACTAATGTTGGATGTAATGACATGTTAAATTGAAAGCATTGTAATTATGTGTTTATGCTAGATAGATGATGGATTCGAGTCGTTTATGGATGTACGAGGGCAGAACTAGTCAGTGGGATTTTACTGATGAATGGAGAGATAAGACTGAGCAGTTCGTGGACAATGCGTTTGCCATACCTGCTAGACCCGCAAAAGTGTTGTGCCCCTGCATGAAATGCCGTAACATAAAACGGATGACGAAGGATGAAATGAGTAAACACCTGCTAAAATTTGGGTTCACACCGAAATACGATCGTTGGATTTGCCATGGCGAGCAACCAGCAAAACGTGTAAGAAAGGAGTCGCAGCAGAGTCAGCCAGCGGGTGGATTTGATGCTGGGTTTGATGCGTGCTTAGATGCGTTCCTTGATGCAAATGCGCCTGAAAGCCCAAATGCAGAGGAGGGGGAGACACCACAGGAGGCGGAGACAAGTGAGGAGCCGGAACAGAGCACAAAGAAGTTCTACGAGGCTGTGTTTGCTGCACAGAAACCTCTTCATCCACATACAGAGGTTACTCAGTTGGATGCCGTGGCTCGCCTAATGGCCTTCAAGTGTCAGAGTAACTTATCCAGAGACAAGTTTGATGATCTTCTGGTTGTCATCGGCAGCATTCTACCGAAAGGGCACATCTTGACCAAGAGCTTTTATGAGTCGACTAAAATCCTCAAATCACTGAAGATGACATATGAGAAGATAGACGCTTGTCCAAAGGGATCCAACGGAAGAAGAAGATAATGATCTTTTTGTAAACGGTGGTGGTTACGGTTTCATTAGCTGGTTCTCAACATTGGTACCTTTCTATATAACTTTCTCGTAGTGCTTACATTACTCGACCACTCCTCCTACTAAACTTTCCCTGCTGAACATGTAGGCAAAAAATGACCAAGAGATGAGACTCGAGTTGAGACAAATTGCCAGGGGCTTTACCTCACCCGTCAATGCATTTGATGCTTATGACATCAATGGGTATCGCTTTCATACCCATGAGTACACAGAACGCCGGGCCAACCGGAAGACAACAAATAGCGGGGTTTTGTGTGAAGGCTCGGATGGGCTCCATTACTATGGTAGAGTCGAGGGTATATACGAGCTGAATTATGGTTTCGGCAAAGGGCTTAACCCCGTTGTATTCAAGTGTCAGTGGTTGGACCCATGGCGGGTGAAACGGAAACCTGAAATTGGCTTGGTCGAAGTTGAGCGAAGCTCCGTTTATGAGGGAGATGATGTATATATTTTGGCTACCCAGGCCTTCCAAGTATTCTATCTCCCGTACCCGTGCAAGAACCCCAAAAAACGACTTCAGGGTTGGGATGTCGTGATCACGGTGCCGACGCACAATAGGCCGCCTAAGCCAGACCAAGACGATTACCGTCGCCTTGACCCCTCGACATATGATGGCGAGTTCTTTCAGGAGGAAGGGTTTCCAGGGAAATTCACTATCAACTTGGCGACTGATGATGACATGGTAGTAGACGGTGAAGAACATGACGAGGTTGAGGCAGAAGACATTGTGGATGATGTAGTTGAGGAGGTTCAGAACGCACAAGACTTGACTTTGCTTGAACGGTTCCATGCAGGCCTTGACGAAGATGAGCCAACGATACCACCTCCAGATTTCTTGCCTGATTATTGGTGGGGGGGTGATAGCGATGACGAAGCAAGTGGCCCGTCGGTTGTTCCCGCTGATCTCGAAACGGGCTTCTGAAGTTCTTAGCGACCTTATGTAATAGTGATTTGTAAAAGTAGCCTATTATTTGTGAGAACTCTTTGTAATAATAATGATTGTAAGAACTCTATTTGTGTGTTAATTATTTGCATTCAATGGTTTTGTAAGAAATCTATGCCATGTTGTATTTTTAATTATGTGCTTTACTTATTTTCTCCTTTATCTATATCATTTGATTTACTCATGTGTACTAATGAAGATACTATTTTTGTGAATGCAGGTGTTTCCAACATGCCAGGAGGGGGCGCAAAGGAGGAGGGGGACTACTAAAGAAGGCCGTGAAGAAAGTTAGGGGCTTGACGACTATTCTTGCGCAGTCTGGCCCGACGGGCTCCACTTCACCCCCACGGGCAGCTAGTCCTCCAGCCCCTTCGAGGCGTCGGAGGGGTAGACGGGCACCTAGTCCCCCCCCAGTCGAGGAGGTGGTGGAGGACATGGACGTTGACGAGGACGAGGAGGAGGAGGACGAGGAGCAGGTGGAGGAGGAGGAGGAGGAGGACGTTGACGAGGACGAGGAGGAGGAGGAGGAGCTGGTGGAGGAGGAGGAGGAGGAGGAGGACGCCGACAGGATCTGGGAGCCACCGGAGGTGTACGTTGAGACGGTGGAGGGGATGCCTTCTGAGCCTGGGACACGTGCTCCTTACCAGCGTGGGGTCTCCGAGCTGCCTACCTTGGACGAGTGGAGGGCAGCCAGCGGGGTTGTTACGCTTACCCCGAGAGGGGAGAGGTACCTACTTTCACAATCATATGTTTTCACAACTTATCATCACTATTTGCTCATATCGTTTTGGGTTGTTCATTGTGCAGGTCCTTCGTGTACAAGGAAGGCTACAAACTGCGTACCTACTCGAGCATCCTTGGATGCCTTGTTAGGAAGCACTGGCCTAGGTTTGTGACCATGCCTAATGGTCGCACCGAGATAGCTTGGACTTGGGACCACTTCGCTTACGCACCTGATCCGGATGGCGAATACGGGAGGAGGCTCAGGAACTGTGGATCTAGGGTGCTTCGTGATTTCTGGGTAAGTTAACTTTACTTCTCGTCATTCTGTAATTCTACTTCAAGAGCCTACATTTTGTCACTTTCTTGCACTAATGCCTTTTTTCTCACTTTTTTGTATCCTTGTAGGCCTACTTTCGTATGGATCCTGATGTTGACAGGAAAGACTGCATTCAGCTGGCCGGCAGGATAGCGTGGAAGAAAGTGACCGATATGCACTACGAGGGGCGTATTTTGTCCATCCGCAATTGGTACGCCGAGAAACGCAAGCTCCCGATGAAGAAGGAGCAAGCCCGAGAGATCGTGGACTTCCAGCCATGGCAGTACTTGCAGGTAGTTCCATTTCCTGTATTATGGAATTGGTGACCGCCGGATGTTTTTCATTAATATGTGTATTTTGTGCATATGCAGTCCCCTCCTCCGTACGTAGGTCACACCAGACCTCAAGTTTGGCGCGCGATGGTTCTTCACTACACAAGCGCCGCATACAAGAGGAAGCACGCAGAACAAAAGCTGAGGAGAGCCGAGATGAAAGGTGGATCACACACGCAAGGCAGCGTCGCCCTTGGCATCGTCCAGGACAAGAAGGTGAGAAAATGCATAGCCTTAACCTTGATCATCATGTTCTTCCTTATTCCGCAAATGCGTTCATATATCTTTGTGCTATCTTTTGCAGGACAAGGAGATAGGCTCGACTGCATCGCTGTTCAAGATATGGGGCGACAACCGCAAGAAGAAGGACAAGAAAGACGGGACGATGAAGTGGGTGAGCGAGATCGCCGAAGCCAAGGACAAGGCGTACCGGGCCAAGTATGCGCAGATTCACGGCCCCGAGGCGAACCCCGACATCGAGCCATTTGACCCCGAGGTTGCCATGCGTGCGGGAGAAGGCAAGAAGCATGGCCGCTTGTTTGTCTGTGATGGGGCGGTAGATCCTAAGACCATCCCGTCGTTGAGACAGATCAACCGTGGCAAGACAAGCTCCTCGCCTGCCGTAGAGCCCCGCCCGACGCCGTCGTCTATACCCATTGACGGGATACGGGTATGTTCTCCTTCCTTAGTCATCTATACTTCATTCCATGTTTTACATTGCAATTTCCATGACCTTCGGATGACACAACGTAGGCTCAATTGGAGGCTGAGAAGGCACAGAGGGAACAGGCCCAAGCCCTCCTTGCTCATCAGCAGCAGATGATGATGCAGCAGCAGCAGATGATGATGTGGATGAACCAGAGGATCAGTGCCCACGATGCCCACTTAGCGGTGAGTTCTCGCTCATACAATGTTAGATGAATCATAATTCCATACACCTTACCCGCGCATGCTTGATTTGCAGGCCTCTCTACCGGCTGGCACCACTCTTCCTACATTTGATCCACCTCCCTTCGACTTCAACACATGGGTAAGTTCTCGCTTGTATTATGTGCCAATCTCAAAATACCACATGTCTAGTGCATATTGACTTAGGCTCACAATTTTCTATCTTGTAGCTACATGCCTCGGGTGGATCCAACAACGCGGAGGTCGGTGGGTCATCGGGTCAGAATGAAAATGACATGATGATGCCTCCTACGGGAGGACTGGCTAGCTTCAACAACCCGCACGTCGTCCGCCGGCTTTGACTCCCGGTTAGATCTCAAATTCTACTTAGTTGTCAAATTTCTACACTTAGCGCAATCTTCCCTTAGTTGTCATATTTCTACACTTACTGCTATCTTCTCTTAGTTGCCGTGTTGGTTTAGTGACTTGTAGTTTCAATGTCCATTTAGTGACTTGTAGTTGTCATGTCCATGCTTACATAGTACTTGTCAAAAATACTTACTAATGGTAGAGATTCGGTCACTTTGAGCACTTTGAGTTGCTATGTCCATTCTTACATATAACTTGTCAAAAAAACTTGCTAAGGGTAGAGATTCGGTCACTTTGAGTTGTTATGCCCATTGGGTTGCCATGTGTTGTTGTTGTTATGCCCATTGGGTTGCCATGAGTTGTTATGCCCATTCGGTCAAAAAATACTTGTGAATCTATTTTTTTTGCATTTGAACTTGTAGGATGTGCACGCCAAGATGAACTCGTTGATCTTCCGGCATTGGGTTGCCATGTGTTGTTGTATTATGAACATATGAACTTGTTATGCACTATTTGTGGTCATGGAGTTTGAATTATGCACCTATTGTGATCTATTATGCATGTATTTGTGATCTATTATGCTAAATTTGTGATATATTGTGTATTTATTTGTTTTATGATGCAAATATGTTATTGTGATGCCACTGCTGTTGGCTTTGTTGCATATATATTGGTATTGTATTTTATGTGCAGGGATTCCTGTAAATGCAGATAAAAGTGTGAAAAAACTGGGCCTTTGCCGTGTGCTAGCACACGGCAATGAAACCATATGTCCTATGCCGTGTGCTTGCACACGGCAAACCTGCCACGCGTCGACCACCTGTGATCTTCTGGCTGCTGACCTGCTGCCAACCTGGGAAGTGTGGCACACGGCATAGCTTGGCACACGGCAAACTGGGAAGAAGGCACACGGCAAACTAAGCACACGGCAATCTGCTACAAGAAGGCACACGGCAAGCTGCTAAGCGAAGGCACACGGCGTAGCAAAGCACACGGCAAACTGCGAGGAGAAGGCGCACGGCAAACCCTAAACCCACGGCAAACTGTATTCCTACCCCACCCCGGCCTCCGTCGACGTTGGGTAGCTGTTAGGCGCTTTTCTTTCCCGTGTGTGCAGCGGCAGCACACGGCAAAAGTTTCGCCGTGGGGTTTGGTGGATGCGCACGGCATAGGCAATTCGCCGTGGCGTTCGTTGCCGTGGGTTGTTTGCCGAGAGCAAACACACGGCGAAATATTTGCCGTGTGCTTTTGCTATTTCGCCGTGTGTCCACTGCACACGGCATAGGATTGATTTCCGGTAGTGTAGGGTACCCTCATGCAGCCCTGCCCTCGTGTCTGACCAACAATTTTTTTAAAAAAAAACATGACCATACAAATTAAAGTCCGCCACAGAAAAGAAACTAAAGTAGAAACAAGACGAACAATAAACAAGGAAGGAAGCAAGGTGCATGGACCCGTCACCCAAAATTATACTACTACTTCTCCAGTAGACAAATAATTCCCCACGTTTTGTATGTCCGCACCCGCGAGGAACCTGCACAATTTGTCCATGTTTTGCCATCGCCCCGCACCGAGCATAAATAGCTCAACGCCCTCCCAATCTACACCAGCATCAACCGTACTCCTCTGAGCAACTCAGGCAGCCAACACCCTGAACGATCCATCCATCACAAAACACAAATTGACACAGAGTAAGTGCGTCTATCCGGTTGAGAAGAAACAAAGGTTACAGGGAAGCAGAGAGCTGAGCAACAGCAATGGGGAGGTCTCCTTGCTGCGAGAAGCTAGGGCTGAAGAGGGGGCCGTGGACGGCGGAGGAAGACAGGATCCTGGTCGCTCACATCGAGCAGCACGGCCACAGCAACTGGCGGGCGCTGCCGAAGCAGGCCGGGCTGCTCCGCTGCGGCAAGAGCTGCCGCCTCCGGTGGATCAACTACCTGTGCCCAGACATCAAGCGCGGCAACTTCACCACCGAGGAGGAAGACGCCATCATCCAGCTCCACACCATGCTGGGCAACAGATGGTCCACGATTGCGGCGAGGCTGCCGCGGAGGACAGACAACGAGATCAAGAATATCTGGCACACGCACCTCAAGAAGCGGCTAGACTCGTCAAAGCCGTCCGCTGCGCCCAAGCGCAAAACCAAGAAGCCCGTGGCTGTGACTACACCCGATGGTCCGGCCTCCGTTCCGGTGTCGCCGGAGCAGTCCCTCTCGACGTCGTCCGCCACCACCGACGACTCAATGACCTCGTCGCTGGAGAACACGGGCAGCTTCACCTCCGAGGAGTTCCAGCTCGAGGATAGCTTCTGGTCGGAGACGCTTGCGATGACGGTGGACAGCTCCATGGAAGCCGGCGACTCCTTCGGCGCAGACAGTGCTTCGCCGTCGTCGAGAAACGACGAGATGGACTTCTGGGTCAGACTGTTCATGCAGGCTGGTGACTTGCAGAGCTTGTCTCAGATTTAGGGAGGGGACTGGCTCGTTGGCATTCCTCTCTGAAGAGCTACCAGCTCATGCAAGTGGGAATAGCGCCGCTCGGCCGGACCGTTATACAACCACCGTAGCCGCGGCACGACGGACGGCCGACGAGGCAACGGCTCCGACCAGATGCATGTAGAGCGCGCGCAGACGAAAGGGCTGCGAACACACGCTCGATCGTTTCATTCTATAGAATTAGGAAATTTCTCTAATTCATCCTGCTGAGTTCACTCTTGTTGCCTGCTCAGTTTCACTTGCATCGGCTAGCCATAGTTAGAGAGTAAGCTATTTGACAATGTTTATGTTCGAGGGACAAATATATCACTACAGGAATCGACAAAGTTGCCGACGGCCTGCACCTACGCCGACGGCCAAAGGTCGGTGCCGTCGGCGTAGGGGGGCTCCAGGCCACCCAACGAAGAAGAAGGCCGTCGGCGTACTGAAACCCTCGGCGTAGACCACGATACGCCGACGGCCACCCTCGGCGTATCTCGGCTGTCGGCGTATCGGGGGGACACGTGGCCCTGAAGGTTACGTGCATACCGGCGCAGTCACGGCGTCACATATCCGCCGAGGGTGGCCGTCGGCGTACCCTGGTCGTCGGCGTATGTGGAGGCTACGCCGAGGGTGGCCATCGGCATACCCTGGCCGTCGGCGTATAGCCTCCATCAAATTTAAAATTACTATCTGCATTATATTTGTAGTTATTTATTTATTACTATCAATAATTTAAACATGGTTATATTTTTATCAATTAACAAATTCAAACCCTCCGAATAGCAGTCTCCACACGTCCGCATGAAATGACGTTGCGAATCTTGTCTCTCACACCTAGAGGTCAACAAATTGTGTAAGTGTTATCGCATACATGTGTGTGAATTTATGTCTCACATATTTTGGAGAAGTTGTTCAAAGATGCCATGCTTTTCCGACGCTGCAGTGCGGTACTGTCGAAATCCTGCCCCGCGCGCGCCCGGATCGCCGGAGCTAGGGTTTCGCCGGATAAAGACCACCGAAGCATCGGAACCCGGCGAAAACTTGCATGCATGTGTCCCTAACATATGTGTATAGATGTGACCCAAGGTTGGTACATGCAATACATATAGGTCCCGGGCATGGCCTTCTTCAGAGACATGGGTTGTTAACACTTGGTGAAATCCAGGATCTGTACGTGGAAACTCCCGCTACGGGTCTACCGGAGCCTATTTCATGGTAAAGTGAGCCCAACCTTTGCTTTGCATGTATATATGTTCTAAACAAACCAAAATAAAGTAAAAGATCCATCGGCGAGGCCTCGTATGGAGAAAGCTATAGGGGTAGACCTCCGAACCCCCTCGGTCTAGGGTTTCGTCGGATAAAGACCACCGGAGCATCGTCCACCGTAGGAAACATGCATGCATGTGTCCCTAACATATGTGTATAGGTGTGACCCAAGGTTGGTACATGCAATATATGTAGGCCCCGGGTATGGCCTTCTTCACATACATGGGCTGTTAACACTTGGTGAAATCCAGGATCTGTACGTGGAAACTCCCGCTACGGGTCTATCAGAGCCTATTTCATGGTAAAATGGGCCCAACATTTGCTTTCCATGTATATATGTCCTAAACAAATCAAAATAAAGCAAAAGATCCATCAGCGAGGTCACGTACGGAGAAAGCTATAGGGGTATATCTCTGGACCCCTCGGTCTAGGGTTTCCCCGGATAAAGACCACCTGACAAGGGTATAGCTAATAGAGCCCGTTAGTTGAGTACCCCTAAGGCCCGTATAGCTAGGCCCAATTGTAATGATAGTCGATATACGAGTCCCTACCGTATGTCGATATTGTAATCTGTATCGGACCCTACCCGATCCTCGAGACCTGGCCACCTATATATAGAGGCCAGGAGGGGACGGTGTAGGGCAGATTGAAAGCAAGCCAGGTTGAACACCCAAGTTTACTTTCGATATATACTTATTTCGACAAACCTTTACCTTCGAGTTCATCCGACGCCCTGTTCCCCCAATCCTAAGTCCTTCATCTAGGACATTTGTCGAGTTAACCCTCGTCAATTGGCGCCGACCGTGGGGACTTGGGCGTTGGAATCATGAATTCGATGGTTTTTTTGCTTTTAGCCAACAGCAGTTCAGAATTCGACGAAAGTCAAGAGATGGAGTTAACAATTGGAAGTTTGAGCATCCTCATCGGGCCATCGGGTTCATCTCGCCTTTCAGATCCGACGAAGCAAGATCCGTCGGCAAGTGAGCCCGAAACAGTACTAATGATGGAATATTCTGATGGCTCTTCCAGCGAGGTAAACTCACCGGTCAGCTTAGAAGAAGTGCAAAAAGGAAAGATCACAGAAGACAACGAAGCAAGGGAAAATTTTGACGCAGGGGTCCAACCTGACGATCTCATGATCTGCCTCGACGATATCTCAAACAAATCAACAGACACATGGAAGACAGGGCTAGAGCTTTCTGAAGATGGTGACTCGATCTTCTCAAGCTTCAATAGTAACATTGGCAAACAATGCCAGGTGCTCGCCATTGTGGGAGACAACTCAGAAGAATTCGACGAAAACAACAATCCAGTACTAAACCCAGCAAATAACGACAGAGGAGCAAACCACCTAGCAGAGGAGCAAACAGCAGGATCCCTCACAACCAGGGAAAAAATTCGACTGTCAGTCGACGAATGGAGGATAATAAGAGAAGCCGTAGAACACGGCATGCCAATACCATCAAATTCCAGCAAAGACATGCTTATGGGGTATCATTATGCCCTAAGGCAGCAGGCAAAGCAATTAGCATAGGAGAAAATAGAGATACAGAGAAGAAAAGACTCAGCCATTGCAGCTAGCAACACCGCTCGTAAAGCGCGAAGCGACGCGTCATATAATAACGCAAGGAAAAATCGTCGACATGGTTCAAGGTACGATAACCTCGAGTACTCCGGCAGGCAAAACATTTCCAAAAACCTCGATTCATCCTTTTTATCGGTCGACGAACAAGGAAACATCGTACCAAAAACTCCTGAAGCAGCATTAGTGGCAGCTCAAGCTTATCTTCTCACAACTCGACCAAGCCCGGGAGATCCTAGAGAACATATGCACAGAGCAGCATTGAACGGACTAAACATGGTGGGCCGCAAGCTATCAGCAAAAGAAGAAGAAGCACACCACCGTAAGGAAATGCACAAGCCAAGATCGCCTCGCCGTCACAGCAGTCCTCGGCGCAGAAGCAGCAATCAACGATTTCGATCGCCATCACCAAAACAGCACGGAGGAACCCGAAGATCGCGATCCCCAAATGAAAAACGCGACTATGAAGAAGACGAAAAAGAGATGGGGGCATCGTGCTTTACCCGCAGGGTTCGCACCACTCCAGTTCCCAAGGGATTCAAGTTACCTCATGATCAGCAAAAGTACGACGGATCACAGGAACCACAATCATGGCTCTCAGATTATCTACAAGCAGTACAAATATTAGGAGGAACCAAAGAAACAGCAATGCAAAGCTTGCAACTACACCTCACCGGCGCAGCAAGGTCATGGTTGAACAAACTAGAGAAAGAAACTATTGGAAGCTGGGAAGACCTCACAAAGCAATTTACAAGCAACTTCAGATCGACATACAAGCGGCCAGCATCAATAGAAGAAGTCAAAGCGTGTGTGCAACAACGCGACAAAACACTGCGGGCATACATCCAAAGATGGAGCCTTATCAAAAATTCGGCAGTCGAAGTTTCAGACGAAAGAGCAATTGATGCGTTCATCATTGGATTAAGGCGAAGAGACATAGTCGAAGAGATGGGTAGAATCAAGCCAAAAACAGTGTCAGACCTCATGGACGTAGCAAACAGATTTGCAGATGGAGAAGACGCATGCAACAACAAACGAACGCGATCCCCAGAGGACGATAGAAGAAATAGATATGGAAGTCAAAGGAGACGGTCCCAAAATTACGACAACTACAGCTCCCATTGCCAAGTCGCCGCAGGATACAAAGACAACAGCTATCAAGGAAGTGATCGTAGAAGCTCGGGATATCGAAGCTACGGAAAGGAGGACTATAAAAAGTTTCCCACGAGAGAACCCAGAGAGTACAACCCGTCACCAGAAGATATGCTCAACGGACCTTGTCATATACACTCAGCGTTCGTCGATGGAAAGCGGGTATCAAGGCACGCAATGAAGGATTGCACAACATTCTTAAAATTACAAGAGGCAGCACTAAACAAACAAACCGAAGCAAGGCGACAAGGATTTGAAGGAAGCAACAATCCTCCGACAAAACAGCAAGGGAACAACGGAGCTACTCAAGGACAAGACCAGCAAAACCAGGGACACGATGACGACGAAGGGTACGTTCCATCAAAAGGACACATCACAGCTATGATACAACCTGTGCCCAAGTCGAACAAAGAACAAAAGAGTATCACTCAACAAGTCCACCTAGCAGTCATTTCACCTCCAGCCACAACGGAGTATCTGCATTGGTCAGAACAACCAATCGAGTTCAACAGAGAAGACCACCCTATAACAGTACCTCGGCCAGGAAACGCGCCTTTGGTACTCAAAGCTCAAATCGGCGCGTATGATGTCGACAGAATATTCATGGACGCAGGAAGTGGAATTAACCTGATATACGCAAAAACACTCAGGGCAATGCATATATCGTTAGAGTTCCTGAAACCAACAGATTGTTCCTTCCACGGGATCGTGCCAGGAAGTGCCAATTACCCACTGGGTCGAATAGCACTCAATGTTTGCTTCGGTAACCGACAAAACTACAAAAGAGAAAAGCTGGACTTCGAAGTCATGGATTGGCCATCCCAATATCACGCGATCCTCAGACGACCCGCGTTTTCACGATTCATGGCAGTGCCTCACTATACATATTTGGTACTTAAAATGCCAGGACCAAGAGGAATAATTACAGTAAAAGGAAGTTTTGAAGTTTCAGATCTCTGCGACAGGGAGTTCCACAAGATGGCGCAAAACTTTGGCATGACAGCCAACTATGCAGAGAAGGCAAAAAGCACAACTACAGTGATACGGCGTATGACTAAAATCAACACCGTGAGAACTATTCCGACCTTTCACGACACAAGCAGCACGTACAGTAGATTAATCAAGATCCAAATTTACAATCAGAAGATGGAAATTCAGGCAAAACAACAGGCAAACCCCAACAGCCGTGGGAATTACCAGGACGATCCGTCTAGGATCAGCAGCAGGCTAGAGACTAACGCCTCCAATCTCCTTGCCAGGAACACAAAATCCGATCGATTCTTCAACGGAAAGCATACGCAGAATTGGCCGCCGAAACCATGGCGAATTTTCTGGTTTATCAAATCTCAAAACATAGTCTAGGGTTACATGAGGCGTGACCTCTTTATTTATAGTGCGTGCAAGCACCGGACTGTCCGACCTGAACCTGACTAACCGACCTAAACCTGACTTCTATGTTGTTTCGCTCACAAACCAAACGGAAAACAAAAGAAAGGAAAACACACTATACGATGCCTTTTGGAAATAAGCCTGGCGTGTACTACTTGGTCTTGTGCTGATCGATTTCCAGGACTGCACGTGAAGTACCAAGTGTGGACCAAAGCCAAAGGTATACACTTGAAATCAAACTTGTAGTTTTATTTTTCCCACGTAGAAATATTTGCATGGTGTTCTGAACATAGGCTTCACCTCATCCTTGGGCACAATTTGTACTTGAGCTGAACTTTTTAAAATTGAAATATCAACTGCAGATTGGTCCAACTCTCTAACTCTGTCGGCGTGAGCAATAATGCATCGTCTAGCTGGTACCACGTACCTTGCATCCTTGGAAAAATTATTAGGGACAGTATATTGGGCTTTATCATACAGAGGGCGTCAAGCTACTCGAAGAACGCGTTGCGGAACCTAAGACGAAGAAACCACAAGTAGGAGCATCAGGAGAAGATAAAGACACAGGAGAAGAAGAGAAAGCCATGACGGCATAAGCATCAAAGAACAACAGAGTAGAGTAAAAGAATAAGGCTGTAAAAGCCACGAGTTATACCAGGGGCAATGCCCACTAGATCCAGAACACAGGTCATAGGCCGGATCTCTTGGGTCACCCCATGTATCTTACATTACAAGTATAATAAAGACAAAACGTTCCTCATATTCGAGTTTACGAGTCTTTCAAAGGGAAAATGCGGCAAACGCACGAATCGTACGAAAACGCTCTGAGAATAAATTTCAGACATACAGTCGCGAAATAAGAAACTCTCACGTTCCACATAAATATTACAACATCGGGTTGTCAGAATCATCTACACCTAAAGGGTCTAAGTAGTGATTCTCGCGGAAAAACGCGGCATCTTCTTGCAACAGCCTGGCTATAATTCGTCGGGCAGGCTGCAAGGTACTCTCCAAATGTACTCGAAGGCTAGCTCCACCTGGAGGATAACTCAGCGACATAGAACTATAATTGAGTCTTGGCTGCCACTTGCGTAGCCATCCAAGAGCAAAATTGGCACCTGCCACTAAGTTCAGTTCTATCAATCGATGAATACGCTGGCTGGATCTGAAAGTATCAAGAAGAAGTGGGAAAGTTGCTGACAGGGGATTGCGAGGAAGCATAACAGAGTGCATAGTCACGAGAGCTCTCCTGCAACCATCAACTGACTCGCCAATGTGTTGGGCGCGATCCTGAAGCAGTACAATGGCACTCCGACGCCGAGGATCAGACCACAAAGTCTCACAGCCTGCCGACATTCTCTCCAAAGCTGCATTTCACTCGGTAACCCGACGATCTTCAGCAGCGAAATCCAGACAAGTGCCTATAATGGCAAAAGACGTCACAAAAACAGTACTGAAGAAACAGGGAAAAGAGAAGCCGAAAGAAAACTTACATCGCAACATCTCGCGGGCAGACTTGACAAAGCCAAGAATAAAAGATTCGCATTCTTCATTATGGACAATCTTTGGCGTCAAACTGGAAACCTTTTCATCAAGAGAAGATATTTGCTTCAGATAGCCACAAGCTTTACTAGCTTTGCTCACAGCCATCTGTGCTTGACGTTTAGCCAAAGTCAGGCGAGACTCAAGATCAGAAATCCTTGAAGAGTACTCTGCACACTGATTACATCGGCTAGGAGGCGACGAAATCGTCGAACCGAACGTGCGGGCAGCTGGAGGAGCGGGTCCGCCAGTCAAAGGATCATTGGTATGCATCGACTGGAAGTCAAAAGAAAAGAAAGAAGGAACATTTCAGAGAGACAAGCACAAGACTTCATAAAAAGGACATGTATTTACATAAGTGCAAAACCCTTTGACTAAGATTCTCGGGTTGCACGCGACTACAAGTTTTTACATTCAAAAGGATAAAATGGAAAACTACAAGAAGGCCAAGTCTACGCCACCTCAGCATTTTGCTCCGTGGCAGAAGAAGGCATGATAAATTCCTCGCCAACAGTCGACGGAGGCGCAGGCTCTTCCGCCGTTGGAGGTGGCGCAGCAGATGTCGCGGAGGCTGCTAAAGGAGAAATAATCGCCACCAGCGCAGGCGCCAACTTCTTCTCCTTCTCGAAGATAGTCTTCATCTCATCACGGGTGCGGCCATGGGAAGAGTTCACCTTCTCCCAGTCGAAGTCCGCACCATGGGCAAAAGAAAGTGCAATAGCACCCTCAGCACCACGCTTCAGAGAGAGCCCTTTAAGCTGGAGGGTGGGGTCTTCAGTTGTATCGAAAGCCTTGGCAAGCTTTCCCAAGTTGTCCTTCGGAACTTCTGTTTTTTTCTTCGGCCACAACCCGACGAACAGTCGTGATAGAACGCGGCTAACCAACTCAAAAGTCTCCTGGATGGTTATCCAGTTTGCCTCGAGTAGGTTAACCGCAGTCATCAGAGGATCATCGTCCGGTTGCAGGGACGACGAAGATACCCCGGTAAATACTGCGCAATACAATAAGATAGAAAAGAAAAGGCAAGAAAAGTGTCAACAAGTGCAACAGTGCAAACTGAAGTCGAAATAGAAGACAAGGCGAAGTACTTACCTTCAGCGGCAGTAGACATTGTGCGAAGACGCTCTGCCACGGCTTGCTCTCGCTGAGCATGCTCCTTGTTGGCATCAGCTAAAGCTTTCTCAGCTTTCTTCGCCTTGCCAAGCGCAGATTTCTGCGACTTCTCAGCATTTGCTTTAGCAGCGGTCGCAACATCATAAGCCTTCTGCGAAGCACTGAGCTCCGCCTCCAGCGACGCAATTCGAGCATTGGCTGTCGCTAGAGCAGCTACAGAAGAAGACGAAAAGGAGTCAGATTAACACTAAAGGATAAGAACAGAAGAAAAGTAATGCCTGGATGTCAAAAGTGTACCTTCGGAAGCTTTCGCAACCTTTAAGTACTCCGCACATTCAGTGCCCAAGGCGACGAATCTTTGCAACAATGCCTGGGAAAAAGGGCGTGTAAGAACACAAAGGAACACAAAGAGAGCGAGTCAACAGAAGCTACTTACGTCATTGGGAGAAATCGTCGATGCATGGGCCTCAAGAGAGACATCAGTTTCTTTGGCCTTCTTCAAGCGCTTGAGATTTCGAGTTACAGGAATCTTCTTGACAGAAGCCCTGGTCACCCTCGCCGCAGCTTCTTGCTCGACAGGCTCATCAGCAATCGCAGGTGAAGTCGAAGGAGCAGCTGGAGCATCTTTTGGAGGCTCCTCGTCATCTCTACAAAAAGAAAAAGAAATTATGTATAGCACGAAAGAAACAAAGCAAGAGAGGTGCAATTGAAAAACTCGAATAAAGCACTTACGATGCCAGGAGGTCGAAGAACTCCATCTCTCCTGCAGTAACAGAGGCCTTATCAGCCGCTGCAGAACTCGAAGAAGCAAATTCTTCGACTCGCTTCCTTTTCTTGTCGACACCAGCATCTTCAGCAAGCACGGGGGGAGGCGATGTCGACGAGCTAGTTTCCTCTTCCGATTCTTTGGCATCATCTCTGTCCTGATTCTCATCAGCTTCGGGGGCTTCAGATACAGACGAGGCCAGATCAGCGGGAAGGGGCCCTGCCTCTGGAAGAGGAGGGTGCGAAACAAGAAATTGGTGACCCTGCATATAAATAAGTCAGCAGAGTACAAAGGCAAAGAATAACGCAAGTCGAAGCAAACAAAATTCGACAACAAGTGAACACAAAGATACCTACCTCGGGCAGAGGGTGCACGGAGTCGAAGTAGTCAGCGGTCAAGTCAGCAACCGCGTGATCCTTGGTGAGCTTGGTGAGGCTCCTAACTTGCTTGTCGACATCTTTTTTCTCTATCAAATCTTCAGAGACGTGAGTAGGATCTTCCAAGCTAGAGTAATTCCAGAGCTTGGTGAGGCGGTGCTGCAGGGGTTGAACTCGACGTTGCACAAAGAACGCCATGAGTTGGATACCCGATAAAGCTCCTCCTTGGCCTCCTTTCAAAGCCTGAATGCGAGATAGAAGAGGAAGAACTTGTGCTATCTCCGCATCTGAAGGAAGCGCATCCCACGACGCCAATTTCTTCACTTCCTTGGAGGCTTCGAAAGGGGCTAAACCATATTGGTCTTCAGGGGAGGCTTTGCGATCTTTGATATAGAACCATTTGGCTCTCCACCCCGGGACAGATGCGGCAAAAGAAAATTCGAGGTACTGCGCCTCAGGGCGCACAGAGACAACAGCTCCGCCCAATTCAGGCTTTCTAGCTAGAGCAACATTGGGGCGAAGTCGAAAGATTGACCTCCAGAGTAGAAAGTGAGGCTCAATGCCCAAAAATGACTCGCAGAGAGTCACGAAACAAGCAATGTGAAGAAGGGAGTTTGGTGTGAGCTGGTGGAGCTGCACACCGTAGACAAAGAGGAGCCCACGGAGAAATTCATGGGCAGGAAGAGAAAGGCCGCGGAGGAGGAAAGCAAGGAACATTACCCGATAACCGCTCGGGGGCTCTGGGATCCGCTCAGTGCTTGGAAATTTGATGGAATCCTAGGCGGAGATGAGGCCGTCCGCCCTGGCTTTTTCCACCTCCTTCTTCGTGATGGTGGAGCGCACCCAGCTGGTGGCAGAAGAAGTCTTGGCCATGGTGTTCTTGGTGGCTAGGTGTTTCACGCGCATCTAATACGCGGAGCGCTTGGGGGCTATGCACGAGAGGCGGAGGAAGAGGAGATCAGCAATGGAGGCGGCGGAGGGAATGAGCTGGTAAACAGTAAATTCCCCCACTACGCCCCTTATATACCTTCTGGGAGAAGGATCGTGGGCTGAGACGTGGCGCAAGGAGCGGAAACGGCAGCCCACTAACGGTCAAAAATCGCAAACGGTGCTGCCCATAAAACGGTTCGCACTCATACAGAGTGACGTATTCATTGACGTCATAAAGAAGATGATATAAGAAAGAAGAAGGATGGCGCCGACAAGTGCAAAATTTATAGACACGATTATATGTGAAGGATTTTTCGATTATAGCCTTGGGGGCTACTACTTTCAAAGATATTGAATGCAACTCTTTACTGGAGTGGTGGACGCGTATTCGATGACAAGATGTTATTAAAGTATCTCGAGTTGAAGTATGATGGACTACACTATATTTTGAGCCTATACTCGAAAAATTCTTTTTCGACTATAGCCTCGGGGGCTACTCCCATCGGGAGCGCTAAGCGTGCACCCGACGATATTTCTTGGTAAAGCATTAGATTTTGAGAAATACAGGAATGTTACTCCCATCGGGAGCGAGTTTTATGGTTGTTAAAACCCGAAAATTTTCAGTCAAAATTTGACTGCGACATGAGATTCTCGAGTTATGTTATCGCAACGGAACTCGAATGCCGTGACTTGTCACGAAGTAAGACCCCGGGATCCGTCCTGTGTGGCCTGGTATACGCACATGGATGCGCTCTGCTGGTATGTATCCATGTCTACGATGCGAAGAAAATCCTGGTGGACACACTGGGTACCCTGAGAATCACTGGGATTCATTCTTTGTAAGTCCTAAATGTGGCAAAAGAGTGGGTTTGACCGGTATCCCGAATTCAAGTCCAAGGGGATTGAATTTGAAGTAGGTGATAAGTATCTGTTCCGGCAGTTAACTGACCTCTTGATCCGTCAGAGTTGTCAGGCTTGTTCATCGAAACCCCTTGCGAAAAATTATCATGGAAATAAGTCGAAAGACTAAGTCGAAGATTTGAAGATATGAAGAAGTCGAAGAATTGATCAAGTCGAAGATTTAAAGATTAGAGATTCAACCCGAATCTGCAATTCTGGTAGAATCTCAGGGGCTACTGACAAGGGTATAGCTAATAGAGCCCGTTAGTTGAGTACCCCTAAGGCCCGTATAGCTAGGCCCAATTGTAATGATAGTCGATATACGAGTCCCTACCGTATGTCGATATTGTAATCTGTATCGGACCCTACCCGATCCTCGAGACCTGGCCACCTATATATAGAGGCCAGGAGGGGACGGCGTAGGGCAGATTGAAAGCAAGCCAGGTTGAACACCCAAGTTTACTTTTGATATACACTTATTTCGACTAACCTTTACCTTCGAGTTCATCCGACGCCCTGTTCCCCCGATCCTAAGTCCTTCATCTAGGACATTTGTCGAGTTAACCCTCGTCACCACCGGAGCATCGTCCACCCTAGGAAACATGCATGCATGTGTCCCTAACATATGTGTATAGGTGTGACCCAAGGTTGGTACATGCAATACATATAGGCCCCGGGCATGGCCTTCTTCAGAGACATGGGCTGTTAACACTTGGTGAAATCTAGGATCTCTACGTGGAAACTCCCGCTACGGGTCTATCGGAGCCTATTTCATGGTAAAGTGGGCCCAACCTTTGCTTTCCATGTATATATGTCCTAAACAAACCTCCCGCAGAAGATCCATCGGCGAGGCCTCGTACGGAGAAAGCTATAGGGGTAGATCTCCGGACCCCTCGGTCTAGGGTTTCGCCGGAGAAAGACCACCGAAGCATCGTCCACCCTAGAAAACTTGCATGCATGTGTCCCTAACATATGTGTATATGTGTGACCCAAGGTTGGTACATGCAATACATATAGGTCCCGGGCATGGCCTTCTTCAGAGACATGGGCTGTTAACACTTGGTGAAATCCAGGATCCGTACGTGGAAACTCCCGCTACGGGTCTACCGGAGCCTATTTCATGGTAAAGTGGGCCCAACCTTTGCTTTCCATGTATATATGTCCTAAACAAACTAAAATAAAGCAGTAGATCCATCGATGAGGCCTCGTACGGAGAAAGCTATAGGGGTAGATCTCCGAACCCCTCTGTCTAGGGTTTCGCCGGATAAAGACCACCGGAGCATCGTCCACCCTAGAAAACTTGCATGCATGTGTCCCTAACATATGTGTATAGGTGTGACCCAAGGTTGGTACATGCAATACATATAGGTCCCGGGCATGGCCTTTTTCAGAGACATGGGCTGTTAACACTTGGTGAAATCTAGGATCTGTATGTGCAAACTCCCGCTATGAGTCTACCGGAGCCTAGCTATTTCATGGTAAAGTGGGCCCAACCTTTGCTTTCCATATATATATGTCCTAAACAAACCAAAATAAATCAGAAGATCCATCGGCGAGGCCTCGTACGGAGAAAGCTATAGGGGTAGATCTCTGGACCCCTCTGTCTAGGGTTTCGCCGGATAAAGACCACCGGAGCATCGTCCAACCTAGAAAACTTGCATGCATGTGTCCCTAACATATGTGTATAGGTGTGACCCAAGGTTGGTACATACAATACATATAGGTCCCGGGCATGGCCTTCTTCAGATACATGGGCTGTTAACACTTGGTGAAATCTAGGATCTATACGTGGAAACTGCCGCTACGGGGCTACCGGAGCCTATTTCATGGTAAAATGGGCCCAACCTTTGCTTTCCATGTATATATGTCCTAAATAAACCAAAATAAAGCAAAAGTTCCATCGGCGAGGCCTCGTACGGAGAAAGCTATAGGGGTAGATCTCCAGACCCCTCTGTCTAGGGTTTCGCTAGATAAAGACCACCGGAGCATCGTCCAACCTAGAAAACTTGCATGCATGTGCCCCTAACATATGTGTATAGGTGTGACCCAAGGTTGGTACATGCAATACATATAGGTCCCGGGCATGGCCTTCTTCAGAGACATGGGCTGTTAACACTTGGTGAAATCTAGGATCTGTACGTGGAAACTCCCGCTACGGGTCTACCGGAGCCTATTTCATGGTAAAATGGGCCCAACCTTTCCTTTCCATGTATATATGTCCTAAACAAACCAAAATAAAGCAGAAGATCCATCGGCGAGGCCTCGTACGGAGAAAGCTATAGGGGTAGATCTCCGAACCCCCTCGGTCTAGGGTTTCGCCGGATAAATACCACCGGAGCATCGTCCAACCTAGAAAACTTGCATGCATGTGTCCCTAACATATGTGTATAGGTGTGACCCAAGGTTGGTACATGCAATACATATAGGTCCCGGGCATAGCCTTCTTCAGAGACATGGGCTGTTAACACTTGGTGAAATCTAGAATCTGTACGTGGAAACTGCCGCTACGGGTCTACCGGAGCCTATTTTATGGTAAAGTGGGCCCAACCTTTGCTTTCCATGTATATATGTCCTAAACAAACCAAAATAAAGCAGAAGATCCATCGGCGACGCCTCGTACGGAGAAAGCTATAGGGGTAGATCTCCGAACCCCCTCGGTCTAGGGTTTCGCCGGATAAATACCACCGGAGCATCGTCCAACCTAGAAAACTTGCATGCATGTGTCCCTAACATATGTGTATAGGTGTGACCCAAGGTTGGTACATGCAATACATATAGGTCCCGGGCATGGCCTTCTTCAGAGACATGGGCTGTTAACACTTGGTAAAATCTAGGATCTGTACGTGGAAACTCCTGCTACGGGTCTACCAGAGCCTATTTCATGGTAAAATGGGCCCAACCTTTGCTTTCCATGTATATATGTCCTAAACAAACCAAAATAAAGCAGAAGATCCATTGGCGAGGCCTCGTACGGAGAAAGCTATAGGGGTAGATCTCTGAACCCCCTCGGTCTAGGGTTTCACAGGATAGATACCACCAGAGCATATCGTCCACCCTAGACAACTTGCATGCATGTGTCCCTGATGTCTACGCACGCGTCTGTTCTTGTAGATAGTGTTGGGCCTCCAAGTGCAGAGGTTTGTAGAGTAGCAACAAGTTTCCCTTAAGTGGATCACCCAAGGTTTATCGAACTCAGGGAGGAAGAGGTCAAAGCTATCCCTCTCAAACAACCCTGCAATTACGATACAGAAAGTCTCTTGTGTCCCCAACATACCCAATACACTTGTCAGATGTATAGGTGCACTAGTTCGGCGAAGAGATAGTGAAATACAAGTAGTAGGGATGATTATAAGTAGCAAATGTAATCTGAAATAAATATCGCTGCGAGCAAGCATGTAACAAAATAGGAAGTAAACTGTGTGCAATGCTTGGAAACAAGGCCTAGGGATCATACTTTCATTAGTGGACACACTCCCAACAAATATAACATAATTGAACCAATAGATACTATCATCAATATGCAACTCAAAACAATTCTCCAATGGAAAACGAACACTAATCATGCGTAGGGCTATGAAGCACTCCTCAAAGTCCGTATGTACCCAAACTAGATTGTCCCACACTATCACCATGAACGCACTAGATGATTCCAACAAACACCAACAATTCATAGAGACATTAACCAAAAAGATACACATGATGCACACACTAGTCACCTTTACACCATGATACGAGGTATCTCCGGAGAGTATAATAATTAAGCATAGGAGTAGCATAATATCTGAATAATAACATCTACCAATTCAACTAGATACAAAGCTCATGATCACATAAAGATCACATCATGGGAGAGAGAGGTGAACCACATAGCTATCGATAGAACCCTCAGCCCCGGGGGAGAACTACTCCCTCCTCATCATAGGAGACAGCAAGGTTGATGGAGATGGCGGTGAGGTCGATGGAGACGGCGGTGAGGTCGATGGAGACGGCGGAGACGGCGATGGTGACCGATGGAGATGGCTCCGGGGGCACTTCCCCGTCCCGGCAGGGTGCCGGAACAGAGACTTCTGTCTCCCGAAATTTGGCTTCGACGGCGGCGGCGCTGCGGAACTGTTCTGGAAATTTCGCCGACTCCCCTAGGGTTTTCCGTCCTGAGGCTTTATATAGGCGAAGGGGCGTCGTCAGGGGGCTGCCAGGGGCTCCTCACACATAGGGGGCGCGGCCAGGGGCTGGGCCGCGCCGCCCTGGTGTGAGGCTGGCCCCTGGCCTCCCCTCCGGCTCTCTTTCAGTCCTCGTCCTTCGTCCGGGAAAAATAGGAGTTCTGGAACTTGTTTTGTCCAATTCCGAGAATATTTCCCGTGTAGCATTTCTGAAACACAAAAACAGCAGAAAACAGGGAACTGTCACTGTGGCATCTTGTCAATAGGTTAGTTCCGGAAATCGCATAAAAATGCCATGAAGTGTAACGAAACACAAGGCAAATGGTGTAAAAACAAGCATGGTGCATCAAAAATTATAGATACGTTTGAGACGTATCAGCATCCCCAAGCTTAACTCCTGCTCATCCTCGAGTAGGTAAGTGATAACAAAAGAAATAATTTTTGAGGTGACATGCACCATCAAAATCTTGATCATATAGGTAAAGCATTGAATGCTGAGATCAAAGAACTTAAAACATGGGCATGAAAGACATAATCTTGATAATAGAAACTTGGCAACCACGTTATAACATGAAAATGAACACAAACAAAAGATCATGAAAATGAAACAATGAAAGTCAAACGTGTGTTCAAATCATAAAGAAAAACATACAAATGGTTTTCAGCTTGTCCTTCATGGAGAGCAAAACATAAATGCATAGGACACCTTCAAGTTTAAGAGGGCGACTAGATACAAATAATTTAAGAACAAGTGAAACCATGATCATGAATCAATCAATGAAAACTTTCGAACAATGCACATTATACTCAGAATGACAACTATGCTCTCTTAGACGGTACATAAAGGTAGAAGATGGTGACTCAACATAAAAGTAAAAGAAAGGCCCTTCGTGGAGGGAAGCACTGATTGCAAGTTTTATAAACCTTAAAAAAATTATGGTACTTACCGGCTTTGAGCTCTCATTGCCCCCATCATAAGCATCTTGAATGGTTAAAGTTAATGCGAGAACACTCATGCTGTATATGCTTGACAAATCATAAGTTGAAAACCTCGTGTCCCGTGAATACGAGTACCCAAACCTCATGCTACTTTACTTAGAGTCCCAAGCAAGGCTCTTGTCATTGTAAGTATATACGTATCATCGAGAACCGCCAACGGGGTACCTTTGTGCCCGATGACATGGAACAAGCCCACATCAAAATGACAGGACAAGCAGATAATGGACACCTCGACATCTCTTTTATTTACCATTTGTATAGCTTTTTATTTTGAGATGCGTCGTCGAATGTCCACTATGGGTATGCTGCAAATTTCCACCATGAATTATGCATGGCTTAGATTGGCGGCCCAGGCGTTTCTCTAACACATATACAAACTCCATGATCCCGCAAGATTCCCAATTCATTTCACACCGCGAGTATCCATAAACAAAAGATCACGATATCAACTCAAATAAGAAGTGCAATGTTGAAAGCTTGCCCCATGACGGCATGGTTGGGCTAATCTCAAACTTACAACTTGCAAGCATAACAACTCAACATAAGAGACCACAATGTCAAATTTTTAAGAACGAGAAAAATAAAGTGTGCCATCCGGTTCGTGAGAGCTTTACTGACCAATTTTCGCATAACACTGGTAAGAGTTTAATTTGAAGAGTAGATAAAAGCAAGTCAAATGTACTTTGGAATAGCAAATTGCTAATAGGTATGTATGGTGGATACTTTGGCAAACTTGGTTTTTAGGAGTTGGATGCACGAGTAGAGCTCATACTCAGTACAAGGCGAGGGCTAGCAAAAGACTGGGAGCGACCAACTAAGAGAGCAATAACAGCCATAATCATGCAAAGCGACAAAGCGACATTAAAAGAAGCATAAGATGGCATCAAAAGTCAAAAACTAAATGATCATAGAGGCTATTGACGACTTTGTATGAGTCTAACATGTGTGAGCATGCGTCAAGTCAACCAAATAAAGCATCAAGGAGAAAACCAAAATAATGCCTCCAAACGATAAAAACAACGCATGATTTTTTCAAAGGCTCATTAAGCAATCTCAGTTGTTTGAGACAAGTCATGCTACAGCAAAACCACTACGCACACTATCAAAAAGACATCAAGCACGACATGCAAAAGCCTAGGCTGCAGTCTACACAAGCTCCTTCTTGTACCACTTTTTCGCATAAAGCTTTTTCTCTTTTCCAACACCATTCAAACTTTTTATAAACACCTCTTTTGATGAAAACCAACATGGACCAGAGGTCAAAATACACCTTGATGGAAAGATAAAATAAGATCTGAATAAAAATCAAGGTGAAAACAAAGGCTAAACGCAGTAGCAGAAAAAGAGAACACTCGTTGAACGATAAGAGTGAAAACTAGAGTGTTCTTGGCAATGAAAAATGAGCTCATCTCCTCCAAAATAAACATGATGTGATTTAACCATTTATTGCAGCAAATAAAAGAAAAGAAAACTGAAAGCAAAAGTAAAGACGCTCCAAGAAAAATGCATAGTGCATGAAGCAATAAAAATATAGTGTGTTGAAAGGTGACCTGATTTTTGCCGATGAAGAAGGGGGTGCCTCGGGGGCATCCCCAAGCTTTGACGCTTGTACTTCTTGGATATTTCTTGGGGTGATGCATGGGCATCCCCAAGCTTGAGCTTTTTTCCATTCTTCACCTCATCTCATCATTCTCCAATCCCTACACTTGAAAACTTCCTTCATACAAAACTAAACACAATTCTATTAGCAACATTAGTGTAAGCATAACATAGAATCAACCCTTTTTGCTTCAGGTTTCAACCTAAGACCACCACATATTAAGCATATACTACTGTAGCAACTTTCCCAAAAGTTCCGTGATCAAAAGAACTAAAAAAGAAAGCGATAAAGCGACAAACACAAATATTGGCAGAAATCTGTCAAAACAGAACAGCTGACAAAGGTCGAATTTTTTAGGGGTTTTTTGTTGCTCAAATAAAAAAGTGTTCAACTAATGAAAGTTTGGATATAACCTGAGGCATATGCACAAGAAATCGCAGGTCCAAAAGATATACAAAGAATTTTCACGAATTTTTACGGTGCAGCACCGAAAACTGTTTCAGGACAGCAACATCCCCAAATCTTACCTCACTCAAATTAGAGTGCTTTTCTTTAACGCCTTTGAGCTAGGCGCAGTAATTTGCAAAGATGCTCATGTGGGCGCCATATAAGAGCTTGAAGCAAAGGCGCTATATAGGAACTTGAAGCAAAAGAGAGCATCAAAAAGCAAATATGAAACACATTTAAATCTAAACCACTTCCTATGAAAAATAGTCTTGCAAAGAGACAAGTCATGAAAGCGCAAAGCAAAAAGCATAGGAAGGCAAAACAAGTATAACTTCAAGAATTGTAACACAAAGAGGGGAAACTCAATGTTGTTGAGATCCATCAAACCATGTTTCCCTCTCTCATAATAACTTTCAGTAGCATCATGAATAGAACTAACAATATAACTATCACATAAAGCATCCCTATCATGAGCCACATGCATAAAAGGATTAATACTCCCCACATGAACAATTGTAGCAGGAGCAGATTCAACAGAATAATTATTCTCATCGCCATAATCATCAAAAACAGGAGGCATATTGTAATCATAACTATTTTTCTCCTCAAAAGTAGGTGAAGTGAAAACATTATACTCATCATCATAACCATCATAAACTAGAGGTTTAGTATCATCACAAGCTAGAGAACAACTATTTCACAAAGCATATTCATCAAACATATCATCATAAGAAGGAACATGGATAGCACTAATGGTACAACAATTATTAACCTTAGAATTGGTACCAAAAAGATTTTCAATATCAAAAGTAGAGTGCTTTTCCCAATCATGATCACTAACATAGGTAACAGGCATGGGAATATTATCCCAATCAGAATTATCATAATCTATAGCAGGATCATAATGCTTAGGGGAAAATATTGTGTTCTCTCGCCTTTTACTCCTCTTCTTCTTCTTCTTCTTCATACTCTTCTTACTCTCTCATTTAGGAGGCAGAGACTTGAAGGGCATCTTCTCCACATAATCTGGTTTGCTGACAGAAACAACAGAAGAAACTTTGGAGGATTCCTCCTCTCTATTAATAAGATAAAAACATCTATCAGTCCTGTCATAGCTTGGCAAAATATCAAGTTTTATAAGATTTTGTATGTAAGTATTTGCAAGGCAATCTTTAGCACAATAGAGACGACAACCACGAAGGGTGCTATTAATATCAACATCATTCATATCTATCAAAGCAATCTTTCTAGATATCTCGTCACACGCCAAGAACAAAGCAAGCTCATCATGCTGATTGAGAGTAATCTTGTCATCATAATACAAACATAAGGTACTAGAAGAGTAACTATTAGGGCTTGAGCATTGGAAATTAAAATGGCCTATGTCATCGCAATGTTTACAAAGAAAAGGATAAAGCTTACAAACCTTTTTACCGATCTCGCCTATATCCTTGTACCACATTCGGGTTTCTTCATTTGCATGGTGGACACAATAATCTTCCTTGTTGTAACCCTGTTCACAAGGTCTATGTACTCCACAAAAATTAACATGCTTATAAGAAATAGGACTTTTAGAAGTTTGAGCATGTTTATTGCAATCATCAACAACAATATCACTTTCTATGCAAGTGTCCTTAAAAGGTTCATGATACACGTCCCCATTTCCTTTAGGAACATTCATATGGGAAGCAAAGGCTTTAAAGCAATCAACCATAATTTGAGGATCAAGCCCATATTTAGAACTAAGCTCTTCAAAATTAGCAGTTTCAGCGAAAGACTTAATGCAATCAAACTCATAATTCATACCTGATCCTTTACCTTTGTCGCTATCCCAACCTTCAATATTGTTTTGAATTGTTTCAAGCAGATCCCACTTGATGTCAGCATCCTTGCTTGTGAAAGACCCATCAAAGCATGCATCTAGATAGTCCTTGTAATATCCTAAAAGCCTTGCATAAAAATTATTAATAACAATATTACGGGGAAGATTATGAATAGGACATTTGTGCATTAGTAACTTTAATCTTCCCCACGCTTGGGCAATGCTTTCTCCCTCATGCGGATGAAAATTATAAATGTAATTCCTATCTTTATAAACCTGACTAGAAGGATAGAATTTAGAATAAAAGAGAGGTTCAATTTCCTCCCAGTCAATAGATCGAACATCCTTCAATGTTTTATGCCATTCATCAGCTCTGCCTTTCAGTGAAAAAGAGAATAGCTTCTTCTTAACTTGGTTCATTGAAATACCTGCACACTGGAACAACTCACATAATTCATGTATAAAGAGCAAATAATCACCAGGATGGACAGTTCCATCTCCTAAATAGCAGTTATCCCTAACATGTTCAACAATCTTCGTAGGTATTTTAAAAGGATGAGGAGCACAAGCATCATTAGAAACATCACATATGGGAGATAAAATATCATCAGAGCAAACTTTCTCTACTAAAGCTAGGGAACTAAAAATATCATGCTTAACAAAACCAGCTTCCCCAAGCTTAGACTTTTCCATAGCATTAGCAATAACGGGATTCAAAGCATTCATACTAATAACATTGCTATGCGAAATAAGCTCCAAAGGTTTTTCAATTTTCTCTTCAAATCTAAACTCAGAAAAAAGACTAAAGAACTCTTTATTTTCCATTAAGCCTAACTAGTGAAAATAAAAACAAGAAACAAAAATATATAATTGCAGAATCTAAAGGAAATAACTCCGAGCACTCACACAGGAGGATGCGAGTACCTTTTACCTTACCTCCCCGGCAACGGTGCCAGAAAAGAGCTTGATGTCTACGCACGCGTCTGTTCTTGTAGACAGTGTTGGGCCTCCAAGTGCAGAGATTTGTAGAGCAGCAGCAAGTTTACCTTAAGTGGATCACCCAAGGTTTATCGAACTCAGGGAGGAAGAGGTCAAAGCTATCCCTGTCAAACAACCCTGCAATTACGATATAGAAAGTCTCTTGTGTCCCCAAGACATCCAATACACTTGTCAGATGTATAGGTGCACTAGTTCGGCGAAGAGATAGTGAAATACAAGTAGTAGTGATGATTATAAGTAGCAAATATAATCTGAAATAAATATCGCTGCGAGCAAGCATGTAACAAAACAGGAAGTAAACTGTGTGCAATGCTTGGAAACAAGGCCTAGGGATCATACTTTCACTAGTGGACACACTCCCAACAAATATAACATAATTGAACCAATAGATACTATCATCAATATGCAACTCAAAACAATTCTTCAATGGAAAACGAACACTAATCATGCGTAGGGCTACGAAGCACTTCTCAAAGTCCGTATGTACCCAAACTAGATTGTCCCACACTATCACCATGAACGCACTAGATGGTTCCAACAAACACCAACAATTCATAGGGACATTAACCAAAAAGATACACATGATGCACACACTAGTCACCTTTACACCATGATACGAGGTATCTCCGGAGAGTATAATAATTAAGCATAGGAGTAGCATAATATCTGAATAATAACATCTACCAATTCAACTAGATACAAAGCTCATGATCACATAAAGATCACATCATGGGAGAGAGAGGTGAACCACATAGCTACCGGTAGAGCCCTCAGCCCCGGGGGAGAACTACTCCCTCCTCATTATAGGAGACAGCAAGGTTGATGGAGATGGCGGTGAGGTCGATGGAGACGGCGGAGACGGCGATGGAGACCGATGGAGATGGCTCCGGGGGCACTTCCCCGTCCAGGTAGGGTGCCGGAATAGAGACTTCTATCCCCCGAAATTTGGCTTTGACAGCGGCGGCGCTGCGGAACTATTCTGGAAATTTCACCGACTCCCCTAGGGTTTTCCGTCCTGAGGCTTTATATAGGCGAAGGGGCGTCGTCAGGGGGCTGCCAGGGGCTCCTCACACATAGGGGGCGCGGCCAGGGGCTGGGCCGCACTGCCCTGGTGTGAGGCTGGCCCCTGGCCCCCCTCCGGCTCTCTTTCAGTCCTCGTTCTTCGTCCGGAAAAAATAGGAGTTCTGGAACTTGTTTCGTCCAATTCCGAGAATATTTTCTGTGTAGCATTTCTAAAACACAAAAACAGCAGAAAACAGGGAACTGGTACTGTGGCATCTTGTCAATAGGTTAGTTCTGGAAATCGCATAAAAACGCCACGAAGTGTAACGAAATAGAAGGCAAATGGTGTAAAAACAAGCATGGAGCATCAAAAATTATAGATACGTTTGAGACGTATCAGTCCCTAACATATGTGTATAGGTGTGACCCAAGGTTGGTACATGCAATACATATAGGTCCCGGGCATGGCCTTCTTCAGAGACATGGGCTGTTAACACTTGGTGAAATCTAGGATCTATACATGGAAACTCCCGCTACGGGTCTACCAGAGCCTATTTCATGGTAAAGTGGGCCCAACCTTTTCTTTCCATGTATATATGTCCTAAACAAACCAAAATAAAGTAGAAGATCCATCGGCGAGGCCTCGTACAGAGAAAGCTATAGGGGTAGATCTCCGAACCCCCTCGGTCTAGGGTTTTGCAGGATAAAGACCACCGGAGCATATCGTCCACCCTAGACAACTTGCATGCATGTGTCCCTAACATATGTGTATAGGTGTGACCCAAGGTTGGTACATGCAATACATATAGGTCCCGGGCATGGCCTTCTTCAGAGATATGGGTTGTTAACACTTGGTGAAATCTAGGATCTGTACGTGGAAACTCGCGCTACGGGTCTACCGGAGCCTATTTCATGGTAAGTGGGCCCAACCTTTGCTTTCCATGTATATATGTCCTAAACAAACCAAAATAAATCAGAAGATCCATCGGCGACGCCTCGTACGGAGAAAGCTATAGGGGTAGATCTTCGGACCCCCGGTCTAGGGTTTCACCGGATAAAGACCACCAAAAACTTGCATGTGTTATCGCATGTGTGTGAATAAGGTAATCACACCTCTGAGATAGTTGTATCACACCTCTCTACAAATATTATGGCCACATGATAGCTTTGGCGGGGGTTTGCTACCATCTGAGCTTGCTGCACGTTGAAAGTCTAGCAATGTGGGTTCGCGCGGTCTACCCCTTGGACTTTCCTCGGAATGATGGTTGACTGGTGAACTTTTTACTTCATTTTGTTTGGTTAGAATATAGGGACATGGAAAACCACACTAGAAACCAAGATCCCCCCTTAGACCTGTCGTGCGAGTTCCCCCAAGCCTCCGGTGGATCCCGCGGTGCGTGTTGCACGCGCTATCATTTCATGCGAATAAATTTACAACATATGATTGATTGTAATTTTACCTCTCATTAATATAGTTTTTTCTCGCAAAAAAGTAAAAAAAATAAAAAATAAAAAATAAAATAAAAAATGATATGCCGATGGCCCCGGCTATGCTGACGGCCAGGCCGTCGGCGTATGATCGAACCCTAGATCTGGCCGGGCCGGGCCAGCCTTTTCTCTCTTCCTCTCCCATTCTAACCCGCAGCCGCCACCGCCCCTAGCTCTCACCCGCGCCGCTGCCGCCTCTCTCACCCGCACCGCCGCCGCCTCTCTCACCCGCACCGCCGCCGGCCATCTCACCCGCACCGCCGCCGGCCCTCTGACCCACGCCGCCGCCGCTCCTCTCACCCGCGCCACCGCCGCCCTCTGCTACCGGCTCGTGCGCCGCCACCCTCCCCCTTCTCCTCGAGAACCGTCGCCCTCCTCCCCTTCTCCGCGAGCGCCGCCATCCTCCTGCCCTTCCCCTCGAGCTCATCGGCCACCTACAGGTCCGCGCGACCACCTGCAGCATCACGCCGCCCCTCGGCCACCCGAGCGTGTTGGCCACCTGCAGCGTCACGCCGCCCCTCGGCCACCTGCAGCTGCGCAAGCCCCCTCGACGATCCCTCCTCTGGCTGCTGCTGCGGCCCCTCGACGGCCCCTCCTCCGGCTGCTGCTGCGGCGACCGCTCGTCGGTGAGCTTGTTTCTCATTTTGTAGTGTTTTTTGTGGCGGCGGCGGTGGGTAGAGAATGGTTCCGGTGGCGGCGGCGGCGGGTAGAGAATGGTTCCGGTGGCGGCGGTGGGTTGATGGGGGTGGCGGCGGTAGGTTGATGGGGGTGGCTCGTCGTAGGGTTTGAGTAGCGGCGGGGTGATAGGAGTGGCGGGGGGTGTAACGGCGTAGTACAAAGAAGAGTAAAAAAAATTAATGTTAAGATTCATCTACGACATCATTGACCCCTTGTAATGATTGTAGGTCGGATCGTCACCTCCTGTCCTGACATCATCACCTCTTCTCTATCTTCTTCATCGATCTCTACTACTTCCTCTACCGCCGAGGGTGAGCTAGAACTCCGTCCCCTCTCTCGCATTTTTTTATGTTAGTAGATTCCATTTCCACGTCCAGTCGCGTAACCTAGGTGTCACTTCCTGTCCGCGAGCGTTACGTGGATAAATATGCATTAGAGGTCGGCATATTATGAAGCGTAATGCTTGCGGCATTTACGGGACAGTCGCCGGATCCATAGATTGAGTACCTTTTCCGTGTTCTACCTCGGTCCGAGTCAGGATTTCGGTAGCGCCTCCCCGTTGTTCTCCGGATGCACATCCTCTCGGCATTTTGCCGAGACGTGTATCGGGAGAGCAGCGGGGAGGTGCTGCCGAAATTCTACCTCGGACCGGGTAGAACATGGAGAACGTACTCAATCTACGGATCTGGGGGCTGATAGGAGCCCACCTAGTAGAGCTATAGGTTGATGCATGCATTTTGTCTGATAGAAAAATAAAAATCTGATGCTTTTAATTTCATGCTATTATTTGATATGAAATGCTATGTTTCTGGTTTGGCTTGCAATAAAGCAGAGGATGGCTGACAATGGATGGATGTACAGTGGCCGTGTTAGTGCGACTAATAAAACAGATGAGTGGATATGTAAGACTCAAATGTTAGTGAAAGAGTTAGCGTGTGCTACAAAGGGGCGGGTTAGGGCACTTTGCCCTTGCAGTCGTTGCTTGAAGCATCACCGTCAAGGAAAAGATGACATGTATAAACACCTTCTGCAATATGAGTATATGTCTCACTACGTCACGCATATCGACTTTGATGAGCATGAGCGTGACAGAGGGGACGTCATGCGGCAGCAGCTCAATGGCAATGAGTACGATGGGGTCAGAGACCTTCTAGATGATCTCATCCATGGCGACATGCCGGATTCGCCACCTTCATGGGAGGAAGCGCCAGAACCGGAGGAACCGCCAGAACCGGAGGAACCAGAGCCAACTACGAAGGCCTTCTATGATATGTTAGCCGCGGCTAAGAAGCCTCTGTACGACGGTGCGTCGATTTCTCAGCTCGATGCCATCTCTCAGTGTCTAGCCGACAAGACCCAGTACTCCACCACCCGTAACGGCTTCGAAGCTAGTCTGAGAACAACTGGTAACATGTTGCCGAAAGGGCATTGTCTGCCTCAAAGCCTGCACGAGACAAGGAGACTCATGAAAGAGCTCAACATGGGTTATCAAAAGATAGAGTGTTGTCCAAAAGGTTGCCTTCTATTTTGGAAACAGTTTGCGGAGGACAATTATTATACTATTTGTAAGGCCTCCAGGTATGAAGAGGTAAAGGGAAAGGATGGTCAGGTGAGACAGTCAAAGATCCCGAAGTCGATTCTTTGGTATCTCCCATTCATAAAAAGAATCCAGCGGCTTTACATGAGTGAGGAGACCGCCAAACAGATGATGTGGCACAAGAAGGGGACGAGAATCGATAAGGGGAAGATGGGACATCCATCTGATGGTAAGGCATGGAAGAACTTCGATGAAAAATACCCCGATAAGGCAGCTGATGCTCGGAATGTCAGAATTGCGATAGCAACAGATGGCTTCAATCCATATGGTATGTCGACTGCTAATTACAGCTGCTGGCCCGTGTTTGTTATTTCGCTCAATCTCCCTCCCAGAGTCCTAATGACAAGGAAGACCATGTTTTTGTCGCTGATTATTCCAGGGCCTGACTACCCGGGTAAGAATTTGAGTGTCTACATGCAGCCGATTGTGGATGATTTAAACCACTCTTGGCACCACGGGACGTTGACATACGACCGAGCATCAAAGACAAACTTCTACATGAAAGTTTGGTTGCAGTATATCATGCATGACATGCCCGGGTACACCTTAACATGCGGATGGTGTACAGCTGGTAAGTGGCCATGCCCAGTGTGCAGGCACCGACTTGAGTTCCTTTGGCTAAACTCAGGTGGCAAGTATGTTGCGTTTGACACGAATCGACATTTCCTCAAAAGGAGGCATCCATTCAAAGAAGACATAAAGAACTTTAAGAAGGGCAAAGTTGTGCATGAAGTAAAAGAGGTGCCAAAGTTCGATGGTGCAGCTGTTGATGCCGAGCTACGTGCTCTCATGCCTACGGAGCCGGGAAATGTCCATCAATTTGAGGGATATGGTGTAACGCACAACTGGACTCACGTGGCAGCTTTAACGAAGCTCAAGTATTACAAGGACCTCGAACTTCCCCATAACATCGATGTGATGCACACCGAAAAGAATGTTGGGGAGTCCCTCTTTCACACAGTCCTGAACATTCCTGGGAAGTTAAAGGATAATGTCAAGGCTAGAGTCGATGTTGAGAAGCTCTGTGATAGGAAGAGATTATACATGCAGCCTCCTACTGGCTGTCGAAAGAATTGGTTCAAGCCGCATGCCAACTTCTACCTTGATTCCACCCAAAAGAAGGAGGCATTCAAGTGGCTCAAATACGTCGTGATGTTCCCTGATGGTTATTGTTCAAATATAAGTAAGGGAGTCAATCTTTCGACTGGAAAAGTCACCGGGCTCAAGAGTCATGACTATCATATATGGATTGAGAGGCTAATGTCGGTGATGGTTCGAGGGTATCTCCCCGAGAAAGTCTGGCGAGTGCTTGCAGAGTTGAGCCATTTCTTTCGCACGCTCTGTGCTAAGCAGATATGTCCTCTGGTTATTGAGAAGCTGCAGGTTCAAGTGCCAGAGTTGCTATGCAATTTGGAGATGATTTTTCTGCCAGGGTTTTTTACTCCAATGGCACATCTCATTGTTCACCTCGCGAACGAGGCACTCTTGGGTGGCCCGGTGCAGTTTTGTTGGCAGTTTTGTATTGAGAGAGAGTTTAAGTATATTCGAAGGATAACTGGAAACAAAGCCAAGATTGAAGCATGCATAGGCAAGGCAACATGCCTTCGGGAGATGGCAAACGTCGCGACAATGTATTATCCTGATGAAGTTCCCACTCTGCATAACCCGGTCTCTCGTTACAATGTCAACGTACCCAAGAATGACCCCAAGCTCGAACTATTCCAATATCCCGGTGGCAAGGCCGGTAGAGGACAAAAATATAAATTGGAGAAGGAAGAGAAGGATTGCATTATACTCTATGTGCTTATGAACATGAAGGAAGTGCTCGATTTCATTGGGTAAAATGGTGTACAAATTACTTTGCATCTACTAACCTGGTCTCGGTCTAATGCTTATTTTCTCCTTTTAGCGAATTCATGGACGAAAAGTGGTCAGGAATGACAGATCCCTCTCCCGCGGAGTTGGACACTCTACTGAAAGAGGGTGCTCCCAGAAATAAAATAAACTTTGCGTCCTAGTTCATGAAAAAAGTAATTTCTAACCTGTCTCTCTTACATTGCAAAACGTGACTTATCCCTCTTATTCCACGTAATTAATGCATACAATAAATTCGAACTGTACTTGTAGGGAGCTGATGGCAATGTTGAGATGACAGATGAGTTGAGATGTGTTTCCCAAGGTTGTAACCATGACGTCATGAAGTATGAGAAGTATGATGTGAATGGATTTCGCTTCCATACAGAGGCACACCAGAAGGGCCGGGCGAATCCAAAAACTGTAAATACTGGGGTCTTCACCGGAGGAGCCGATGGCCTTGATTACTACGGAAGGTTAGAGAATGTATACGAGCTGACATTCAATCATACAAACATACAACTCAATCTCGTTGTGTTCAAGTGTCATTGGTTCGACCCAAGGGGTGGACAGAGAAGTACCAAGTCTATTGGGTTAGTTGAAGTTAGGCCTTCAACCACCTATAGCGGAGCCGATATGTTTGTTGTGGCTCACCAAGCTAAGCAAGTTTATTATTTGCCCTACCCATGCCAGAAAGCGGAGCTCAAGGGTTGGGAAGTCGTGTTCCAGGTATCGCCACATGGTAACCTACCAATTCCCTCCGAGGACGATTACAACAACATTGACCCTGTAACATACGAGGGAATTTTCTATCAAGAGCAAGAGGACTTTGGTCACTTTGAGTTAGAACCGGTAGTGCTTGAGGACCTCGGAGACGATGCAGAAACTCGTGGTGAGTCAGTGGTGGATCTAAAGGACATAAATATGCTCGAGAAGTTACATGCAGAGAATGACCCCATCGATGAGCCTCCACCCGTCGACGAGCTTCAAACTTACTACTCAAAAGATAGTGATAGTGATAGTGAGAAAGAGAATGAAATTAAAATTGAGAATGAGAGTGATGATGACTGGTGAGGGTCTTTTATATCTTTATGCTTAGTATTTATTTGTCAACATACTTCTTAATTGCATTATGCCTTTATGCTTAGTATTTATTTGTCAACATACTTCTTAATTGCATTATGCCTTTATACTTAGTATTTATTTGTCAACATACTTCTTAATTGAATTATGCCTTTATACTTAGTATTTATTTGTCAACATTTTATTATGTCTTTGTGCTTAATTGTTTTCTCTTTCTCAATGCAGGTGATTGAACAATATGAGCAGCGGCAAGGCAAACTCGGCGACCTTGCTTAAGGAGATGCACCAGCGCAAGAAGAATGTTAGACGGAGTGGGAGAGAGCCGACTCCCAATCCGTGTTACCCCGATCTTGCCGGTGCGGGAGGAGGACGAGGACGAGGACGAGGACGAGGTGGCGGGGGAGGAGTGGACTTTGACCCACCACCCTCCGCTTCTGGCGACGTTGCTCCTGAGTTGTTCCTGGAGGGGCCGTCTAGAGGGGACGACTCAGACTCTAGACACGAGTCGGAGTCTAGGTGGAGGTTACAGAGGAGGAGGAGGACGAGGGGGACGCGAGGCCGAAGAAGTTGAGGACTCGTGGGGAATCGTGCGTCCCTGATGAGAGGAAGGAGCCTAAGACCCAGGAGGCGAAGACCCTCATCATTCCTGATGGCGTTAGGTAAGTGTACTAATTTGGCAATTTTGAACATGTAATTTCATTTTGGTCATAAACAATTTGGCATGTGTACTAATATTTGATTTATGTGCAGCAATTGGACATTTCCACCGGGGAGCAAGGGTCGCCTACCTAACATCATGGTTGGAGCTCTGATTAGGAAGTTCTGGCCGGGGAAATACACTCCCCTCGACATGGTCCCCGGTGGCTCGCCGAAGCTAGCCACTACTTGGGCAGACTACCAGGCTGCTCCGAGCATAGGCTTTCGGACAGCTGCTAAGGCTGTGATCACCAAGTTTTGGGTAAGACATATTTCTCGAGTTTCATTCATAGTGATGAACCAATGTGCTAACTCAGGACTCCCACAATTGTTTTATGCATGATTGAAGTGCTTTTATCGCGTGGATGAGGAGGATGCGCAGAGGGCGGACCGGACTTTGCTTGGAGCTTGTGAGAAGTTGACACCGCAGGTGTGGTACAACCATAAGGTAACGGCCGCTAGTCAGTTCTGGGCTGAAAGGGGAAAGAGGGTCAAGAAGGAGGACATTGTTGGTAGGAATCCTAATCCCGACTTCGAGATGTCGCTGGATGAATTCATGTCGGTGAGTGAAATGTTAATGAGATCCTATATTGCTGTTAAGTTGCCATTGCATTATCTTGAGTTGAGTATTGCATTTTTAGGTTGTCCCTGAATGGGCTGAGTCGCATCGAGAGGCATGGGCGGAGCTGGTTAGTACGAGGTGGCTCAGGGCAGATGAGGAGTTTGCAGCCGTGTTGATGCGGAACTCGGATAACCAAGGCGACGGTGGAACACACTGCGCGGGAAACCGCAGCTTTGATCGCTTCAAGGGGAAGATGGTATGTACATACATGGAATGCATAATATTTATTTTCCCGTCATGTTCCTACTTTATAAGCATACCATTTCTGTTCGCGATGCAGGTGGCCGAGGCACCGCCCGGGGAGGAGATTCACGACGTCATGGTATATGACATGATGCGGAGGAAGAAGCCCGTTGCCTCGGCGCCTCCGGACGCCGCCCCCCAGTACTACGGCAACGCCGGGGAGCACATAGAGGACTACTGCCAGATGGTGCAGTCTCATCACCCGGAGGTGGATGACCCTAGACGCGCGGAGACCGATGAGGAGTCGTTGGTCCTATCGGGGCACGGGTTGCAGCATGGCCGTCTCAAGGTGCTTAATACAAAGGTCAAGCATTCCCTCACCACGAGCTTCACGCGTCTCAAGGCGGTCCTCACCCCTGACAGCGCCCCTATCCCGCCTCGTGACCAGCCTCGTCGACCCAAATAGGATGTAAGTTTTCCTCATTTTCATTCTCTTTGCGACTTTCGTTCCTGCATGGCTAAGTGCTGATGATATTCATTGTTTGTGAAATGGTAGCCTGCTTCCGAGGCGGCCTTTGATGCGGCTCATGAGCAATATCAGGAGGCCTTTTGGCTGCACCAGGAGGCGACTACGGCCTACATGGCGTATCTACATGTAAGTCTGAACCTTTCTTTTTGAAAAAGATGACAAGTCCCACTTCCCCTAGTTTGATTAGGGCATTTCTGCAATACCTGACATCTAAACTATCTTGCAGGCGTCGATGATGGATATGCGATCTGGAGCGAGTTTGGATGTAGGGGAGCAGCCTCCCATACCGGGGCCGGCGCCATTGATGCCATCGAGGGAGAGTTTCGCTAGGACATACTACGCATCGACGGCGGTAAGTTCTTTGCCAAACCAATGGTTGCCGCTTTCCTTTGCCTCGCAAGTTGCTAACATCGACGGTGGAACATGTAGGGAACGGCATCTTCCTTTGCCTCGCGTGGTGGGCGTCAGATGACACCGGTCCATCCCGGTGGTCCTTCTCCTGGCCGTTCTCTTGGTGTCTCTCGCGGTACTTCTCCTACTGGTACTTCTCCTGGCGGTTCTTCTGCAGCTTCTACTGGGCGTAATTTCGAAGATCGTCGGCCGCCTAATTTCACTGGGGGAGATCTCGGGACCCCATCTCCAGAGTTGTAGGGCTTTTCGCCTCGAGATAGACATGTGCTATGTATTTTAGATACCGGACCTTATGTGTGTCGCTACATGATGATTTGACACTCCTATGTGCATACTTGGACTTGATTTATATGTATATTACTGTTGTTTCTGTGCTTTGACACTATTCTGTGAGTTGCTGTGAATTTCTGTGAATTTTGGTGCTGTCAAACGAGCAGATTAAACAAGCAAAAAAATAATTCTGGCATCCCCTATGCCGAGGGCATAGCCGTCGGCGTAGCCATGGCCATATGGCCCGTGTCCACTGCTATGCCGAGGGCATAGCCGTCGGCGTATGCCACTTCTACGCCGAGGCCGGTCGAGAGCTGCCGAGCGGATGCCACGTGCCCCTGTACGCCGAGGGGGAGGCCGTCGGCGTATGCTAGCGAGGAACGCCCTAGGAAGCTTCCACGTGTCCCTATACGCCGAGGGCATTGGCATCGGCGTAGCGACGACGCCGTTTGCCCTTCGCCGTCCGTCCACAGAGCTACGCCGACGATCTCTACGCTGAGGGCCAACGGTCAGCCGTCAGTATTGCAGCTATACGCCGAGGGTTAGCACTACGCCGACGGTCACACGGGCTCCGCCGAGGGAGCTCTACGCCGACGAGCTACGCCGAGGGCATATCCCTATACGCCGACGGCTGGAAGCCCTCGGCATAGAGCTAGATTCCTGTAGTGTATGAAGGGTGGGCAGGTTTTTATTAAACAGATGACATGATCAAGGACACCAATTGAAAGCGTCATGATGTATGTTTCAGTCGGTTAAAATGTTCTGGCCAGTTCCCCACAAAAAAAAAAGTTCTGGCCAGTTACACCGTTAGAAAAAAATCTCCTCGCGAGGCTCAGATAAAGTAGTAAACATGTCTTTTTTGTGTCACGGAATTTACTAGGCCGGATCGATTGCGTCTCTATTAGATTGATGATCACTAGCCAACTCTTTCAAAAGTCGAAACTGAGAGGAAGGATCGATCATTATACTCTAACACCCCCCCCCCCCCCCCCCCCCCCCTCTCCCCTAAACTTCATGTCTAGGCTATTTTAGTCCTTAGACGTGCGCAACGGAAACAGGGGCAGGCCACAATATTTTATTGCGATATTTGGGTATTGAACCGAAACCTCTTGTTTTAAGTTGTATGTACCTAGCCAATTCATCCAAAAGTCCAAACTGAGAGAGAGGACCGATCATTATACTCTAACAGTCTCCACAACTCGCAAAATGGCCATATACTTCTTATCAAAATTTGCTTGGACATCTTCTCTACACAAGTATTAGAAATTTGCATGGAAATGTTCTCCTCGAGTAAATGCCCTTTCACTAGCTTGTTGTATCTAATTCCTTATGCTTAATGGAAAGACAATAATTAATAACATTTGGAAGAGAGAAAACTACAATATGTACCGGTCTTCTATCATATTCGGTAATGTACAAAGATATGTATCAAATATTTAAAACACCTGATAATAAGATATATTCAAAATTCCATGATTCAACTGACTGAGAAGTAATGCAAAATAATTTTACATAGTGTACCTTAGCTTCACGATTTCCTATAATTTATGTCCGCTTGACATCTAAAGTTGTCACAATCTTATTAACATTTCACAAAACAATGAGATGATAAATATTGGAAAGGAATTCAAATGGCCAGATGCATGGAGAGCGCGCGCAGACGAAACGGCTGCAAACACACGCTCGATCATTACATTCTATAGAATTAGGAAAAATTTATAATTCATCCTGTGCTATATGTTTTTTGAACAGGGGTCGGTCCCGAAGGACCGAGAAGCTACCATTAATTTCCAGCGGTGGAGTTACAAATTACAGCCAGGACTAGCAAGAAAAAGGAAATTGCACAAAAGTCCTTACAATTAGCACTGAGAACCCTAAAAGTAAAATGATAAAAGCAATTGGGTCCAGCCTTCTCCACATCGACGTCGGGGACTTGGTTCGACGCAGCGGGAGCCCACCGAACTGGAGCAACCCGGCCTCCTAGATGGCACAACGGCCATAAAGTTGAGAATCGCTTGCAAACGCCGGCCGGAGAGAGACGTAGCCGACGAAGAGGAGGGGAGAGGTCGCCTTTCAACCATGAGAAGCGACAGCAGAGACAAAGCTGCCTCTGATGCTCTCCCAAGCGGAGCTTCCTAGCTCCCTGCCACAGGTTAGCACCACTGCAGACCACCATGACGAGATCAATCCTCTCAGATTCGCCAAGAACCGAAAAGCAGAGCAGACCCGCCTAGAAAGGCCTTATTTATGTAGTAGCTAGCAGCTCCCCGCCCCGCCACCTCCGGCTCCAACCACTAGAGCACCATGACGAGGAAGAATGCCACCAAGCAGCGCCAAATCCTGCCAGATAAATCCAGCGCCGTCCTCCAGGCATCACACCATTCTTTGGCGTCTCGCCAAGAACCGGCAGCAGGCCGATAGATCTTACTTAAGCTACTATAACTACTAGATCTACATCTATACAGAGATCCGACGCCTCTTCTTAGCTTCCAGCGGACGGCAGCGCCGCCAATTTTGGCATCGGGATGGCCCGGTAGCCCACGAGAGGATCCTGCTAGATGCATTTTTGTGTACATGCATACCGATATGATGACATGTCAGCAATCATTCTTGATTAAAAGTTTCAACTGAATGGTATGAACTAAATTGCATGGACTTCTGTCTTGCACTCCCTCCGATCCATCAGAAGTGTCACTGACTTCGTATAAAATGTATATTAGTTATATACAAAATCATCTACTCCCTCCGATCACTATTACCTGTCCTAATATGGATGTATCTAGACACTAAAATATATCCGGATATATTCATATTAAGACAGGTAATAGTGGTCGGAGGGAGTATAAATTTTTAGATTGGAGGGAGTATTATATAACTCCTTTTTGGTTAATGGTTGCACAAGCATAGTAATACTGTACTGAAGAGTGAACAGATATGTTTTGCCCAGAGGCTTTCAGCTTTATGATCAGTTGTACGCGGCATGAGAAATTGAATATGCCCATGCTAGCTTTCAGCTTTAGTGGGTAAACTATTGTATTGTGCACTGCAGAAACACGAGGTCCCAAGCATGACACAGCAGAAAAACGAGGATCTATACACTAAAATCAAGAATGAAGGTCACTCTTGTTCGGAAATATAAGATGTTTTAGTTTTGTGAAGTGAGTGTACCTAGACATCTTTTAGTGTATAGATTTGTTTTGTTAAGGTTCATGCACTAGCCACTTGAACCAAAAGTCCGAACTGATGGAAAGGGCTAGTACAATCTACTTATACACTTCAACACCCCCTCTCACGTGTGACGGGAGACGAGAAGACAAGTCAACACGTGTAGAGAGGCAAAGAGGCAGCGGGAGGCCGGGCATGGCAGGAGGCTGCGGAGAATTTAGAATAAATTGTGAAAGCCAGGATTTGAACTCGAGACCTGGGGCTCTGATACCATGTTAAAGTTCATGCACTAGCCACTTGAACCAAAAGTCTAAACTGATGGAAAGGGCTAGTACAATCTACTTATACACTTAATCTATACACTAAAAGATGTCTAGGTACACTCACTTCACAAAACTAAAACATCTTATATTTCTAAACGGAGGAAGTACTTATATTTTACCCAGTGGCGTTTGCTCCGGTACAACCCCCTCCCCTCAAACTTAGATCTATTTAAACATAAAGACGGCTAGGATTGCTCGATACCCCTTCATAATTGAGGACACAATGGTCTCTTAAAAAACTAACTGGGTATACATAACCCTGTATAAAATATGTATGGCCCAATTTATTTATACGAGTATGTAGCATACGTATAGGTAGAAGTATATGTATGTACACGGTTGACCGGCGGGTGGACGGGCTGGAGGAACGGCAAAGCAGTGCTTGCTGAGCATGGGCGACTGGCCGTGCAGGCCGGCGCGAGCCTCTGCAAGTCCTTGTAAATGCCGGCAGGAGTGGGGCAGCGTGCAGGCAGGATGTCGGCACGGCGGCGAGGTGTACGGCTGAAAGATCATATCGAGCCCCATGTGTGGTTTTGGTAATTAATGACAATCCCTATGGACTAATGGTTGCATTGAGTTATATGTGTAGGACTTGTCCATAGACAATGCTTGAACCATTTGTTGGAGTCAAGATTGTAAGAAGAAGATTATGTGTTGACCAAGGTGTTATTCAAGGAGTGATCCAAAGATTGGTCTTAAGGGAGTTGAGCTTATGTCAAGTGTGTCTTGAAGAATAAGATTGTGTGAGCTCTCATGTGTATCCTCAAGACACCATCATTATGGAGAAAGAAGAATTGATTCGAGGATTGATCAAGTCAAAGCACAAGTTCAAGATGAGCAACTAGAAGAGAACATATGCTTGAAGCTTGCCATCTATATTGTGATCATGGATATGTGAAGATATGCTTAAAGAGAGTCTCTTCCATAGTAGAGTATGGGGGAGCAATCCGCAAGACTTCACCAAACAAGCTCAATCAAGAAAGGTGGTCCAACTTGAGAAGATCAAGATCATCTTTATCCACCTCAAGTAGAATGCTCAAGGCAAAGGTATGATAGTGTTAGGGTTTCTTTCTTACCGGTCTCATGGTGTTATTTGTGAGATCGGGTTATAGGATCGGTAGCCGTACTATCAAGAGGGGCTCTCGAGTGAGTAACTTAATTGTATCATTCGGAGAGAGCTCAAACCTTTGCATACTTGGCATCATCTTTCTTGGTTCTTATTTGGGTTTTATCCATGTGAGGTTTTAGAGCTTGTGGTTATTTCCATGACAAGCTCTAGCTCATCAAAAACGGATTTTGCATGAAACTCTTATTGCGTTTTTGATGTTTGGAGGTTTTACCGGTTTGCCTTCAAAGAGAGGTCAAACCTTTCATCATTTGGTTTTATACTCCCTTGTTGGACTATGATGTTTCTATGGATGAAGTTGTAGAGCTCGTTGTGGTGATTCCAACGAGCCCAAGATCATCGAAAACGGAGTCCGGATGAAAAAGTTATCACCGTTTTCGTATTGCAATTTCTGCTCGGCGTCACCCAGTAAGGCGGGCGGATATTCCGGCCAGGGGGGCGGATTATCCGGCCTGGGGGCGAAAATTTCGTTTCGGAATTTCTGCTAAGGACCAGAGTCGGCATCACCCAGTATAGGGGGCGGATAATCCGGCCAGGGGGCCGGATAATCCGGCCAGCCGGATATTCCGGCCATATTTTGGCCGGATAATCCGCCCCTCCAAGTCCTGCAACGGCCATATTTCGTGGGGGGTATAAATACCCCTTCTTCCTCCTTGGGCTGGGCACGTTTTTCCTTCTCTCTTCCTCCATTGTTGACCCTTGGAAAGCTTGCTCTTCCTCCTCCATTCCTCCCATGATTCTTGCATATTTTTGAGGGAAAAGAGAGAGGAGATCTAGATCTATATTTCCACCAATCACTTTCTCCTCTTTGTGAGGGGAACCCATTGAATCTAGATCTTGGAGTTCTTTGTGGATTTCCTTTGTTCTTCCTCTCATATCTCTCCATAGCATTAGTTGCTTTGGTAGGATTTGAGTGAGAAGGATTTGAGCACCTTGTGTGCTCTTGCCATTGCATAAGTTGCATCGGTTTGAGTTCTCCCCGGAGATTCGAGTAAGTGAAAGTTTGTGAGCTTATTACTCTTGGTTTATTGGAACCCTAGACGGCTTTATGGCTTTGTAGTGCCTTTGTGGCTATTCTTGGGAGCCTCCAATTACGTTGTGGATGCGTGCCCCAAGCTTTGTGTAAAGGCCCGGTTCCGCCTTGAGGAACCCCTTAGTGGAAGAGTGAGCTAGGCCTTTGTGGCGCAAGCTCACACCGGAGAATAGGGTGAGGCCTTTGTGGCGTTGGTTAGGCCTTTGTGGCGATACCACACCCCTCCAACGAGACGTACTCCCTTTCAAGGGAGGAACTCGGGAATACATCATCGTCTCCGCGTGCCTCGGTTATTTCTATACCCGAGCTCTTTACTTATGCACTTTACATTGTGATAGCCTTCGTGCTTGAAGTCATATATCTTGCTATCACCTTGTTACTTGTATTGCTTAGCATAAGTTGTTGGTGCACATAGGTGAGCCTAGTTTATTTAGGTTTTATGTGCTTGACAAAATAAACGCTAGTTTAATTCCGCTTTTGTTCAAGCCATTCGTAAAATTTGATATCGCCTATTCACCCCCCCCCCCTAGGCGACATCTGTGTCCTTTCAACGGCTAGTCCGGCAAAATTTTAGCCGGCCAGTCCGGCCGTTGGGAATCAAGGCGCTCAGGCTGGACATGGAGGCGTGGTGTGCGGCCGGACTGCCCGACGGCAGTGAACGGCATTCAGGTGAGCAAAGCACTGCTATCCGCAACATCCATTAAAAATTTAGTTGATTCTCTATTTAAAGTTGAGGTCGCCGACGTTCCGAGCTAGGCACTGCACGATGTCCATGGCTGGCCGGCCGTCATTCTCTATCTCTTCCCAAAAAGCACTTCTTTATCTATACACTTACGAAGTCTGCAGAGGTTACGATGCAATAGTGTTAATATTAGCCGGTTAGTCCGGCCGGTTGGAAACGAATGCAGGCTGTATCAGACATGGTGGCGCGGTGTGCAGCTGGACTGTGCGGCGTGCACCGCCCAGACTGTCCGGCGGCAGTGACCGGCGTTCGGGCACTCGCCTTCACCAGAGCCGGTGACGAGGAGGCAGGAGGAGCACTGGTTTCGACGAGGGATCAACTTGCCGACGAACTCGATCACAGCGAGGGCAACATCAGGAGATGAGATCGGGGAATATGTCTTTGCGGTATACGGTATGCCCGTACGTGGGTATACCGGGTTTGGATATGGGTTTTGGAGGGCTCATAATTAATTAATTAATTAATTAATTGACTAATTACCTAAAAGCCCAGTATGAGTTTGGGGGAGGGGGTTGTACCGGAGCAAGCCTCTTACCCAGTTTAGTCCGGAGATACTTGCTCGCTTTCTTCCGTTCATTAATTTGTTGATGACTTGGTGCTATGTTGACTGTTGAGCATTGTCTTAATTTCTTGTAGCGGGGATCAATCCTTGCTAGACTTTTTGGCAGTCTAATTCGCCATTTTCCTCTATGTGATTGATATGTCTCCCAGGACATATTCTCTAAAAAAATGTTCGGGAGATGTTGATAGGTGGTGCGCGTTGTATAGTTATGTGTTTTTCTACTTCCGATTGGCTATATATTTGACCACGAATTTTGAAGAAATTTTCATGAGTGCCTCAACATTAAGTATGTGTACTGGTATAGTTTATCTTTTTTTGTTTTGAAATTGGAAGATGACTTATTTCCATCTACAAAAGCCAGTAAATCAACACGGTTTCTGAACATCAAGTACGCATGCAAATTTTCAGTTACGTGTACGCATGCACACGCTCTTCCACTGAGTATACACAGCCTGTTTGAAGGCGTTTCGCTTGTTGTCGACCAGCACAACCTGCTTAGGTTACACGCTAATTAAGTGCCAGTTCAGTGTAATCTTGGAACTATCTGTACAAGCAACTTTGAAAGCGTCTGTGATTAGCAGATAAAGCTGTTGCAACATGCTAGCCGCCGATCGACTTAGTTTATTCCTTTTAATCAACTAGCAAAGAGGCCCTCGCAAATGCGAGGGCATCATCTATAGTTGGCTGAATTAGTGTAGAAAACTATGTTCCATTTCATTGTTATCACATCATTTCCAATCATGTGACAGTAAATAGAATTGTTGTAAACTATCGTAAATTGGCATACAAAATATCATGTATGTGAGTAACATCATTAATTAATAGCAAAATAGACCCTGAATTGCTATGCCATATGTTGAAACACCCATGTAAGTGATATTGGATTTGTAAACCCAAGCATAGTTCCTATGATGTTTGATTAGAAGTTTAGAACACGTTGTTAGTTATCATTAGTAAAACATCGTTGAGTTAAGATAAATCGGTCTATCGCTCTTAATAGGTCAGTCACATTAAATAGTGAGAATTATCTTATTCTGCTCATTTACTCACTCCATATTACATAGTGCAACTTTTGGAAACATGAACATGATGAAACTTTGGCAACTAATTATTATATGAATATATAGCTAACAATAAATTATTTTTCTAGGTAAAGTTAAAGAAGTATGACTTATCTTACTCTTCATTCAATGGTTCTGCATGCCCGGTAAAATGCATTATTTGTGTTATTCAAAATGATTTTTAATTAGTGAAGTTGGAATAACATATATGGTTTTATGTTGATTTGTTACATAAGAAACACACTTACAATCATCCAAATATAACTACCATACAAACCAAGCAATATCCTCCAAAGAAATTCATAGAAATTAGGTGTACCTTTTCAGATCCTCTTATTAAAAATAGTAGTGACATGTGTGGATATAAAATATGAAACATATCAAGCGGATATATGTGGTGACTTAGGAATGTGCATATCATCAAGACAGAATATTATATAGTGTGAGGAATGTTACTATTGATAGTGTATCAGCTAAAGTTGCATGTTCAACAATTTTTGAAGGTTTACATGTTGTGTCGCATTAAATCTGATTTTTTTAGTGGAGGGACCTTCTCATCCTTGTGAGAATATATGTTGACATAACCTTGCGTGTGTCATTAAGGCTGTTATTCTTTTAGTGAGAGGGACATTCCCATCAATAGTGCGACAAATGTCGTGACTTCATTAATCATTAAATGACATGAATTAGAACTCAAAACTTTCTTAGGAGTTATGTGAGAGTTTTGGTGTGATAGCGGTTGAATATACTTGTCATTTATATGTACTAAATTATATAAACATTGTGGACAGTGCGACTAATGGCATCACTTCACTAATCTTAAAATTCCACGACTCCGAACTTTCTCGGGCATTATATAAATGTGTTGATCTGATAACACTCGAATAAAGTTATCATTAATGTGTACACAATCATAAAAGAACGTAATCCTTCTGGGTTTAGTCGAAATAAACTTTTAATTTTTTTAACCAAATATATAGAAAAATATCAACATAAAATTATAAAATTAATATTATTGGAATCATAATAAAATATATTTGCATATTATATGTAATTTTTATTATGTTTTTTGATATTTATGCTACATCTTTGATCAAATTTTACAAACATTGATTTTGACTTATGACACATGGTAAAAAAAGACAAATACATAGTAATTACACTTCATAAGTTTTTTCCTAAATTTTTCTTATCCTGGAGCTATGTTTTTCTAAATTGTTCATGTTCATATGCTAGTCATGGCTCAGAACTCAGAACATTCTTAGGAGTTCTGTGAGAGTGTTGGTGTCATAGCGGTTGAATAAACTTGTCATTTATGTGTACTAAATTATAGAAACATGGTAGACAGTCTGACTAATGGCATGACTTCACTAATCTTAAAATTCCACGACTCTGAACTTCCTCGGGCATTATGTGAATATGTTGGTCTGATGACACACAAATAAATTTATCATTAATATGTACACAATCATAAAAGAACGTAACCCTTCTAGGTTTAGTTGAAGTAAACTTTTACAAAGTTTAACCAATTATATTGAAAAATATCAACATAAAATTATAAAATTAATATTATTGGAATCATAATAAAATATATTTCCATATTATGTGGAATTTTTATTATGTTTTTTGATATTTATGCTACATCTTTGATCAAATTTTACAAATTTTGAGTTAGACTTCGGACACATGCAAATACATAGTAATTATACTTCATAAGTTTTTTCTAAATATTTCATTTCATATCCTAGAGCTCTCTTTTTCTAAATTGTTCATGTTCATATGCGTACGTACAATGTTTCGGCTAGGACGTATCACTTTCCAGCTAGTTTTTTTCCTAAAGTTATCACGCATGTAGCAATCGCGTTCTAGACAGTTTTTTTTTCTTGGACGCATATCTCATTGCAATTAAAGGTAGAGTCCTGTTCGTACACGTTTGTTTTTTTAGAAACACGTCTAGGCGATTTTCTAACTTAAACTATGTAAGATATGTTACGTGACTACCAATTTACATTTAATCTCAGCCATATATTTTTTATCTAACCATTAAAATTAATTGTGATGATGTGGATTAACCTGGTGTCTCAAAAACATAATCCTGTATTGTGCTTTTAGTATATAGTAGATTGGTTTCCTTTCTTGGTGATCAGTCGATCGGGAGTGAACCCTAGCCACCAACATCAGGGTATCCACAACCACCGCCATTAAACCCCACATTGATGTTAGGGTATCCATGTCCGCCACTATTGGACCCTGCGTTTTCGTTAGGGAAACCACAATGGCTACAGTTGAATCTCTAACTTCCAACATCGCCGCCATGCCATGTCAGTTTTTCACATTTTGGGAGCTAAGTGACCAAAGTGCTGATTTTCTTTTTTAGCAAGAAACATGTGTTTTCCTCGCTACGAACAAGAAACGACCATACTTGATATGTATATCATTTGATTGGGTTGGCGCCATAGGTAGCTTCTTTTTGATCTTCGTTCAGCTTTCACGATTCAGCTCACTTTAGGAACACAAGTGTTTTTTTAACCCACAAGCCAAATAGAAACAACGAACTGCTCCTCCCGGGTCGCTCCCCGCCGAGCGATCCCTGAGTCGATCCCTCTCTCTACCGCTGGTACCCCATCCCGTTCTCTACTCCTGGCCATCATCATCGCCCGGCGATGGTGGCGGCGTCCTTCTCGTCTAAGAAGGAGGGAAGGTGAGGGCTGTTATAATACGAGATGAACAATAATGAAGAACGATAAGTAAACACTGCAGAGGACACAAGATTTAACGTGAAAAACCCCTCCAACACGAAGGGGAAAAACCATGGGCGCCAGCCAGCAAACTCTTCACTATTTTTGGTGGGTGTTTACAAACGCCGTGGGTTATCAAAGACGTGATAAACCCTAGCCGGCTGCTTACCAGATGTATATATAGTCGCTTTTGCCCAAGCCTCCAGCGAGGGGCCTCGCTCCGCTCCGTTCGAAGTTAGCCTTTCTTCAGTGCACCAATACTTGAATTTGGATCAGAATATAACAAGGGCACTGCGGTGGTCCCCATGGTGGTGGTGGGGCCTGATGCCAAATCGGTGAGCGAGGACGGGCAGCCCGCCTTCGCCGCCCCTGCAGAACCTTCGATGGCGCAGGTGGTGGGTCAGATCTATGGCCTCGAGCCCGATTTGGGCCTGCTTGTGGGGTGCTATGGGCGTGGAGGCGTTGCAGCTGGTCTCTTATTTGCTTCTCTGATCGTGGGGGCTGCTGGCTTCAGGCTAATAAAAATGGTGGTTTAGTCTTAGCGAGCATCTTCCGCCATGTCATCTTTGTGCCGGATGTCGACCTCTTCGATCTAGCCGCCAATGTGTTCCGGTCTTCCTGTCGGATATCTACAATTGTCGCTTGTCGCCCCTGGATTTCTAGATCTCGGAAAGGCTCCCATCATGTGCACTCATATTATCAGCCAACACCGCTTCAAGAGGGCATGGCAGGATGCTTCGCTTTATTTCCGGTGTCATGGGACATGTCTAATCCAGATTTCCGGTACTAAAAGAGGTGAAGAAATCATGGAAGCTACAATTGGACGTCCTGGCTTTAGAAGAAGGGTGAATTGGCTGCGATGAATACTATGTGTTGGGTGTTCGGTGGCTTCAACAGAGGCCTCGACATGCAGGGGCGGCAACACTGGAAGACTATAGTTTTGGTGGTGCTCCTCTACTACCGAGTCTTGATTCAGAGTGTGAAAATCCAGGTCTGGTCTTTATTGGTTGTACATGGCAATGGCCTTGATTAAGATATTGTTGTGGGTGAACTCGAACATTCTCTAGGGTGAAGATCCAAGATTTTCGATTGGGTAAGTGCACTATTTCCTTTTTGAAGGCGCTGCTTTTGGAGAAGCTATTTTATAGTCCGAGTATTGTCTTTGCTGGCGGTTTGAATATTGTTGTTGCGAGTATTTCATCATTGTGACATGGTGATCTTTGTTTTTTTTTCTCTCTATTTTTTTCTTTGCCGTGTGTATCTTAATATAGTTGCACATCTTGCTAGTGCAGAGGCCGATTATAATTGGTATCTTCGTGATATTAATAATTTTCTTTATAAAATAAGCAATGGCTAGTTTTCTTTCATTTTTCTATCCTTTTCTTTCTAAAGTTAATCTGGCGTAAAAAATTGCTAGCTATCCAGTTGATGTCACTGGTCATGAGTAACAACTTAATATGTACGTGCTATGGTCTATTCCGACGTACCGACTACTGGTCGTAAGATTAATCAAGCAGCACGTCTAAAACTACAAAATTCTCTGTATGCAAATTCTGTGAGTACCCTTATATGACGTATCGGGGGAGTCTTTGCGTTGTCAAATTGCTCTTTGTCGTTGGATAAGATCACGCTTTAACTTGCCAATCGCTATGTAAAAAGGTCTGGTTGGTCTCACGAGGGCATGAGTAATAGGGACAGTGGTATGCTACCGTCCTACGTAAGCACGAATCTAAAAAGTAGATGAAACAATGGTTGTGAAGAATATTGGTACAACCCATAGCACTTTCTCTCTCTTAAAAGTTGCTTTAGTTTCTCTCTTTTCCTCTTATATTTTCTCCCCCTTTTTTCATTTTAGTGTTGAAGAGGCTGCCTCCCGCAGAAGAGATTGACTCCATAAAAGTATATTATTCAAGTCTAAGTTGGATTATCCAAACCTAGCTAAAGCTGCGAGACAGCACCCCTGAGGCATACCATTGTACATGCCCTGAAACAGACGTGTGTCTTCCAAACCTGAATGGATGTATTTATGCGTGTAAAGCGTCCTTGTGCAGTCATCTGCTTGTCTTTCGACGCCCTCACACGGGCTAGCACGTTCCTTCCTATGTCGCTGACCTTCCTTTTACGAGAGTTCCCATTCCCATAGGTCACCGCCAAATCAGTATCTGACTGGAAAGATGTAAAGATGTCTGGAATGTGCTTTTGCTACGGCCATTCTGAATTTTTGATCCTGGAAGGTTTGATCGTGCGTGTGGTTGATGCCCTCGTGAGTGCGCGAGTGGTGCCGGGCCCCGCCGGCGACGGCGACGCATATCCAACCCCCAAGCTTATAAGCAGCTACCGAGAGCGCTCGTTTGCGTACTACACCAGCAGAGGACACCAGTGTATGCTCATCAGATCAGACACTTAGCTAAGGAAGAACATTTGCAGGCTAGTCTAGCAGTTGCAGATAGAGCAGCAGAGCATAGACGAGTGAGCTGTGGAGTGTGGTGAACATCGATCGACCGAAGATGGCGTCTCTGAGATTGAGAGCTGCCGACGGACCGGCGTGGCGGGCGCCGGCGCCGGTGAGGCAGCTGTTCTGGAGGGTGAAGTCCAGCTGGAAGAACGCCGTGACGCGGCGGCCGACGGGCGGCGCCCCGAGGTTCGGCTACGACTTGCAGAGCTACTCCCTCAACTTCGACGACGGCCAGCTCGTCTCAGCTGCCTAGCTAGTGACTATCGATCGCTTTTAGCTAGTCCTGTGTAAATAATTCTAATTTTTCTTTCCGACCACCCGGCCATGGCTTACAAAGCTAGGGAGCTCGAAGTGTCGCCACCAATTTTAATTGCTCCTCTAGCTAGCCGATGACTGGCCCTGTACATTAGCTAGCAGTATTATACAAGGCTACCTCAGTTGATCGGTTTTATACATGTAAATTACACACAGCCTTGCCCGTTGAATAGTAAATCAGTATGATATACATTCGATCAGTTAGTCGTCAGAATGGCATGACCTGGCCCGTGTATATGATGTGTTTGGCTGTGTTATCTCTATTATAATAACTAGCACACATGCCCGTGCGTTGCACCGGGAAGTAAAGAAAATTATTTTTTTATAAATGGCTTGAAACAGTCGATGCATATCTTTTCTTGTGGCCAGACGGATTTGAAGGCTCGTACGTGTACTCAGCCATATATAAGAAGCAGGATCAATCGTGTTCGTATGTGTACTCAGCCATATATAAGAAGCAAGATCAATCGTGTTGTACACAGACTTGAGGCAGCGTAACACAAGGCAAAGCCAAACCGGACTATGATGATTAGGAAGAATCAGCCCCGGCCATGGCAAACCACGAGCCAGCAGTGGTGACGTACGAAATTAAAAAAAGAAAGAAAAACGGATCACCCAAACCATAAAACTATAAAACAAATAAATCGAACGGTTTTTTCACTTACCGGTGGCATTAAGGGTAATATGTAGTTTGGTAAAATATTGGACGAACCAACCGACGAACCAACCACGGAAACCTTACGTCCTTTATTATTAGGTAGAGATGAACGCAATGTTGTTGGGTTTCTCTTGGTTGAATGAATACTTGAATATTTTAGTGAAGCCTCGACGGCGCGTCGACCGCAAGGGAAGCGAACTGATTCGGGGCGGCTTGATAAAGACCAAATCAGCTCACAATACCCACTTGACTGAACCGATCTTGTCTAAAATTTCCGCTTGATGTGATCACACAAGTAGGAGACAAGTTGTTTGAACTTCAGACTAGCCACGCCGACGACTTAGGCAATTCAGAGAAAAGGGCAGATGTACAGTACAAAATAAAACCTGTAATCAGAGACCTTCCCACGAAGAGGGAAATTAAGTAGATAGCGAGTAAAATGTGATTACTACGGTTTCCTTAATATATAAAAGCAACTAGCAAGTACTTGAGAACCAACCTGTGGTTGGATGGTTAGAAGGATAGTGGCACCCTTAGCCCACAAGAGATTAAATTTCAGTTTTCTTACTTTGGTGTCTTATAAAAAAGCGGAATATTCTTTCACTGGGAGACGATGTTTTCATCGACAACAAGGCACTTGTGGTGATTTCGTCAATCTCAAGACCTGCCGGATCAAAGTCTCGACTCAGTCTTGTGGTGACAATGTTTATAGGGAGTGAGTGTATGTACGTATTTGCAAATGTTTGTGGTCACTAGTGGAAAAAGATGCTTCCATCCGCCACCTTTAGTCCCTAAACTATTTGGGCCGGGACTAAAGGGGGCATTAGTCCCGGTTCGTGCCACTGGGTACGGCCAGCACCTAGTCCCGGTTCGTAATGGACCTTTAGTCCTAGTCGTTAACACGTACCGGGACTAAAGGGATGGCGGGCACCCCTTTAGTCCCGGTACGTGTTAACGACTAGGACTATTGGTCCATTACGAACCGAGACTAGGTGCTGGCCGTACCCAGGGGCACGAACCGGGACTAATGCCCCCTTTAGTCCCGGCCCAAATAGTTTGGGGACTAAAGGTGGCGGATGGAAGCCTCTTTTTTCACTAGTGAGGATACCCGGATGCCTGACCCTACAAATTAAAGTGTGCCAAAGAAAAGAGAAACTAGACGAACAATAAACAAGGAAGCAACGTGCATGGACCCCGTTACCCAAAATTATACTACTCCGGTAAACTATTCCCCCCGTTTTGTCACTGGATTGTACTAGTATGTTCGAACCCAGGCGGAACCTTCACCAAATTGACCACGTTTTGCAATCGCCCCGCACCGAGGCGAGCATAAATAGCTGAACGCCCTCCCAATCCAAACCAGCATCAGCCGTACTCCTGACTCCTCTGATCACCTCAGGCAGCCAACACCCTCTCGAACAAGCGTCAACACCCCGAACAATCCATCCAATCACACACAGAGCACGAGTGTGTCTATCCGGCTGATAAGAAACAAGGTAGAGGAAAGAAGAGAACTTAGCAAACAGTAATGGGGAGGTCTCCGTGCTGCGAGAAGCTAGGGCTAAAGAGGGGGCCCTGGACGGCGGAGGAAGACAGGATTCTTGTCGCTCACATCAAGCAGCACGGCCACAGCAACTGGCGGGCGCTGCCGAAGCAGTCCGGGCTGCTGCGCTGCGGCAAGAGCTGCCGTCTCCGGTGGATCAACTACCTGCGCCCGGACGTCAAGCGCGGCAACTTCACCGGCGAGGAGGAAGACGCTATCATCCAGCTCCACTCCATGCTCGGCAACAGGTGGTCCATGATCGCGGCGCGGCTGCCCGGCAGGACGGACAACGAGATCAAGAATGTCTGGCACACGCACCTCAAGAAGCGGCTCGAGTCGTCCTCCAAGACGTCCGCTGCGCCCAAGCGCAAAGCCAAGAAGCCCGTGGCTGCGACTGTGACTACACCCGAGGGTCGGGCCTCCGTTCCGGTGTCGCCGGAGCAGTCCCTCTCGACGTCGTCCGCCAACACCGACGACTCGTTGGCCACGTCGCTGGAGAGCACCTCGGAGGAGTTCCAGATCGACGACAGCTTCTGGTCGGAGACGCTGGCAATGGCGGTTGACAGCTCCGGCTATGGAACGGAATCTGCCGGCGATCCCTTCGCCGCAGACAGCGCTTCGCCGTCGTCGAGCAACCAAGAGATGGACTTCTGGGTCAGACTTTTCATTCAGTCTGGTGACTTGTCTCTGATTTAGGGAGAGGACCGGCCCCGTTGGCATTCCTCTTACTTTTGTGAGCCACGTGGAAACAGGCATGCGGGTTTGGCTCGGCTGGCACCGCAGAGCGTGCGCGGCGAAGCGGCTGCGACCACAGGCCCCATTTCACACAATCGCACTGGACCAGGACCAACCATTTGGCTTATACAGAATTTCGAACTTTCTCTAGTTGAATGTGCTATGCCATACTGCCATAGCTAGAGAGTACTGAGGTTCAAATAATAGTGCAGATATTCTTTCTTGCCTCACCGAATTTACTACTATGCCGGATCAATTGACCCTCCTACGCTTGCAAAAAAAAATTCTTCAAAAAGGAGACTTGGCTCCAGCAGTCCAGCCTCTGTTGCAGCGATTGATGCATGCAACTTTTTATTACCTTATTTCAGAGTGATAGTATTATAAAATATTACATCATTTATCGCACAGGGTCGATACATGTATCAACCATCTAAAAATAAAAGGAAACAAGCAGTGGTGCATCTGCATCAACATGCTAAACGAAGATCAAAACGTCAGCTACATCGGTTGTACAAATCACATGCGACCGACTCAAACCGCTTGCACCCAGTAGCCATTACCTCGCGCTTGTTCATTGGTTGTAGGCAGGACAACGTACGAATACAATGAGTAGCCAGCGGTATAACCTACATAAAAGTAATAGTTTTTGCTTTGTTAAAGATATAATCATTGCGAGCATTCCGCATGGCTGAAAGTAGATCATAAAAACCAACTCGAATTTGTGCCTTTTCTTGTTTAAAGACTCCTGCAAGCCAGTTTTCAGATAAGTTTGCAATATTTTTCGATGGAGATATGTTAAAAGCCTTATGTAAAATGCGCCAAACCACCTTTTCTAAAGGACATGCTATGAATAAGTGTTGTACTGTCTCATCTTGATCACAATGACAACACTTTTAGAACCTTGACAATTCCTCTTAGCTAAATTGTACTTTGTTAACAACACTTTTTGATTTAAGAACATAAACTTTCTAATTTTAAGTGGTATTTTAATTTTCCAAATATACTTTCTAAGGAAAATTGTGTGGTCATTCACTTAATTAAAATAAAGAGACTTGACTGTAAACTTACCCAATGTTGTTAGATTCCAAAAATAGATATCAGGTTGTGTTGTTAATTGAACATCCATTAAACGACGGACAAGATGAAGCTATCTTGACTCACAATTCCCCTTAAAGCTGGCCTAAACACTATATTTAGAGGTACTTGTGACAAAACATTGATAATTGAAACTTGTTTTTTTTTGCACAATATTATATAAAGAAGGGTATTAGCCTATTAGGTAGCTAGAGGAGAATTACCAAGCCAAGTATATTCCCAAAATGAGTGTCCTCCCCGTTACCCACCTTAAAATTACCTCTTTCAAAAAAGTTATCCTTGATTTTCATTATTCCTTTCCCAAAAGGAGAATAGTAGTTTTTACTTGGACTTGAGATAAAATTTTGGACTGGAGTATTTATTTGTAATAAGCTCTTGCCATACCTGCCTTGTTCATTCAGAAGATTAAAGAACCACATGCTAAGTAAACATTTGTTTTTTAATTCAAGAATGTTCACCTCTAAACCCCCTTTGGTTTTTTGACCTACAAATAATATTCCAATTGGTGAGTCTATATTTCCTCTTATGACCATCACTCTGCCAAAAAATCACAATCTAAGTCTAATCTTTTACATACCTGTTTGGGAATTTTTTTAAAAATATAGCATGAACATCGAAAGACCCATTAACACGGTGCTTCTTAAAACTAGCCGATCACCATATGAAAGCATGCATTTTACCAAGCCAACTCGTTAACTTCTTCTCGAAATGGTCCTCGATTGATTTTCATTCACCATTTTCGAATTTACAAAATGTATAGGTATTACTAGATATATGGATTGAAAGGAACCTGATCCACATCCTATTAGGTTTCTATAATGTTCTTCATCATTCTTAGCTTGGCCAAAAAATAAAAGTTCAATTTTGTGGGAGTTAATTTTTAGCTTATATAGTTGTTCAAAGATGCAAAGCAATAGCTACATATTAAAGGGCAATTTCCAAGTCATTTTGCATGAAAATAATAGCATCATCAGCATATTGAAGAATCAAGACTCCCTCCTCTAATATATGCTGTATAAGACCCTCGATCTGTCTGTCCTCCTTTGCACTCAAAATTAGAATACCTAGCAAGTGTGCGACTACGTTAAAAAGAATAGGCTATTGTGGATCCCCTTGCCGCAAAACCTTTTGTGTCTAAAAATAATGACCAACATCAACATTAACTTTAATTCCAAAGCCATGAGTTACATAATTTTTGATCCATTTACACCATTTTGGATCAAAGCCTTTCATATGCATCGCTTGTTGCAAAAAATGTCCATTTAACTTTGTCATAAGCTTATTCAAAGTCAATTTTTAGAAAGGATACCATCCAATTTCTATGTGATATCAGCATACCCTCCAAAATATGCCTCCCCGGCATAAAGGTTGTTTTGGTTGGAAGAATCACCGTATGTGCCACTTTGGTCACTAGGTTCATGCCCACTTCAGTACAAAATTGAAACTAACATTTAGTAGGAAAATCTATCCGTACTATTGAATTTGTATAGCATTTTCCTTTTTAGGCAATAGAATAATTGTCCCATAATTTAGGTGAAAAGGAGACAATTCCCCTTGTTGAAAATTCTCTAACATTTTCATCAAATATTCTTTTAAAATATTCCAAAAAGTTTGCATATGGTCATATTTTTTAATCTAATTTTATATAGATACGCATCTACCATTCTATATATACGAATTTCGTAACATCTTGAAACTCAAGAATATGATAAATGTTTTTCACTTACATCTAAAAAGTAGGGTTACATGGATATTATTGAAATTTAGTACTTCTATATTTTGTAAGTACTCCCTCCATACCATAATTCTTGACGTGACTGTAGTAAATGTAGTCAAGTCAAGAATTATGGAACAAAGGAAGTACATGTTAAGCATGAGTAAAACAAGTTAGTTCTTAACACACATGGTAATGGTAGTACAATGCAGTGGACAAGTACATTTATGATTGCGTCACTATAAAAATCATAGTTAATGAAAAAATTCTCTTGCCATTACTCTCTAGACGATGAGTAATGTCACCAACATACAAAGTTCTAAATGAGTGGAGTTGTGCAGAAATGAGCAAAGGTGTTGGATGGCGTGGCATCGGTGATGCCGGGGACATGAGATGTGAGGCCATAGCGGCCGAGAGCGACGAGAAAAAGCTCCCGCCAATTGGAGTAGTTGGAGCCATTGAGATTGAGGGTAATAGGAACATGTAATTTGATGGAAGTTGTGTGTAGATGGGTTGGGGAGAGGGGAAGGGTTTAGGACTGGTGGTGGTGTTGGTGGTTGTGGAGTTGCGGCGACCGCCTTGCCTTTTTCTTTGGTGGCGGCGTCTTCCTTGCGGGCGACATCGGCCTCGCGAGTCTCGAGATCGTGGTAGCGAGCGTTGAGCTTGCTTTCCTTGGCGGCGATCTCATTGGAATTATGGCAGCGAGGGAGCAGGAGGAATGGAGGGTTTTTGGTTCGGCTATGCTAGAAGATCGGTCTGCTTTGATACCATGAAATATTGTGTAACTCGGGCTGCTTGATGCTCGCCACAATAGTCATCCTCCTCATTATATATACAGGTACAAGTACAATGTGTAGACTTGTGTTCCAAGTCTAGGTTACAAGAACTGTTGTACAAGAAAGGATCCTAACCAGGACTATCGGTTCGATATCCGTAACATTGAGAACACAGTAGTCATTGATTTTTTTTTAAGATTGAAATGTGGTCGATAAATTCTTGGCACAATCCTACCCTTAATTTTGACGAGTATGATACAAGTTGACGGGAATGTTCTATATATACATGCATCAAAAGATGGGAAAGAGTAACATTGCATACCTGCGGTAGCAAACACACAATAATTGATCTAGCAAACGTGTGGATTCTGGGCTGTTTTTGTATGTGTCCTAGTGCCAGTCGAACTAGAGAGCAGATATTTCGCAACTAGTTGCAGGTAAACCCCATTATTGTATGCTGTATTTTTATGTGTTAAAAAGTTGTGAAATAATTCATGGACATAGGTTATATTATATGTTATGCATTCAGAAAAAAATCGTCTCAAAATATGACACCACGTGTCATGTGCAAAAAAGAGAAGGCATAAGTGAATAGTAGCATGTGTTATTCACATATCAATTGTCTTTTTTGCACAGGCCAGAAATCGTTATATTTTTGGATGAAAATTTGCAATTGCACAAGATACACAATAATCTACGTTCATGATGTATCTCACTTTTTTTGATATAGAAGTGGAGCATGCATTCTGGGGGCGGACACAACTAGTTGGAAATGTGAGTTTCCCAAAATAATTATATTTCCAATTAGTGGGTAAACACGGAGAACAAATATACACATACGATAAAAAAAAATTGACACTTTCCATACACTAAATATGCTGTCTTTGCATTTGCGAGGGTAGCTGTGCGAGTTTTATATATGGTAAAGTTTACTTTTTTGCTCTCATTTGACGACCTTGACCATTTTTGGTATGAGTTTGAAAGCCGCTTTTTTAATTTAGTGGATCTTGAAGCGAATGTAAAAAAGACCGCAATGCACTTCCTTCTGTGTGTAACATATTCCAACGAACAAATACTTACCGCCGAACTGATTTTACAATACCCAATGTGAACGCGCGCGTTTTTGCACTACACGTGTCTGCTTTTACTTGCTTGGACTGGACCCTTACAACAGGTGCATATCAATGTAGAAACGTGTATACAGTGTCAACACTAAACTACTAGTCCACTACTCCTACCTTTACTTCCACGATGATGTTGTGACTTACTCCGTTTCAGACATGCATGCTTAGGTATTTAGGTGACGACACTGCGGATCTTGTGGTGCACAAGAGACTTTTTTATGTGTGATGCGTACGGAATGATCCTGGTAATTGCATTCGCCTGGTTGCATCGACCCATGAGGACACATGGGCGATCGAAATACAGGGAAAAGCGTCTCTGCATTATTATTTTCTTATTCTACGATTTGAATCTTGTCTCGTTGCGTAATGGTACAGGAAAAAGCTTAGCTTTATGCATATGTGTTAGCTTTATCTTCAGTTGAACGCGGCTCTGCGATTTAAACTACTGAAACATCCACAAGAGGAAAACGAGGTCGCAAGCTTGGCCCCCTTTTAAATTTGTTCAGTTCTTTTTATTCCTTGGAACAGCCGCGTATCCACCCTTTTAATCAGGGTAGGATTAGTCTAGGCACTTAAGTTTAAGACAAAAGGTTAAATGAATAGAGAGAGAGAGAGAGACAAACAGACAGACACTCAAGTCAACGTGCTCCGATAGTTCACGTGTATGATACCGACCAGGATTTGGTGCACATGAGTGTAGGGTGTAAGGATTTTTTTCTCGTTTGTGAAAAAATATCGGTAGGTAGCGATAAATCCGGTTTTCGGAAATACCGGAAATACCGGCCGAAATACCGGTAAATACCGACCGAGATTTGTCAAACGAAGTTCTAAATTGGTCCAAAATTTATCAAAATTCTTAAAATTTAGACATATTCTTTGAATACCGGAAATTTCGTTCGGTATTACAACATATCGGTGATCACCGATAAAACCGGTTTTCGGCGAGATTTCGGAAATCTCGGCCGAGAAAAAAATCCCTGGTAGGGTGCACCTATTATCGTAAAACTTGAAAAGTGCTATTTTAAAAGATTTCTAAAGAAATTATGCATGTATATAATACCTTGATACTTACTCGTGCAAATTTTAGAGATAAAAATATGACCATGTATGGTCTACAGAAAAAAGAGAAAATGGAAATTTATATTTCTTTGAATAGTAGAAATCAAATCATTGTAGTGTCATTTCCATATTTTGTCATTTTTATGTAGGTCACATACAATCATATTTTTCTTACACATTTGCACAACTAAGTATCAAAGGTAATATATACATGCAAAATTTCGTTTCAATTTTTTTGAAACTAAGATTACCCATCGGCAAGTCACAAACTCATAGTAAACTTCCGACAAGACGTGGCTGGCAGAAAAATTCTATTGCATACAAGAGCTCCTGGGGCTAGTTATTACTTATTAGCTTGCAGTGCGGCAGGAACTGCTACGTACTGTAATAACTACTCACAAAATTAAATTTTATCACGGGTTCGGGAAGAACCTACTGATTTACCGTTTTGAAAAGGCCTTATACGTGTAAGGGAGGAATTCTTTGCTAAAGGGTTTTTCAAACGATGATGGAAGGGGTACCAGATTCTAGGAGGATGTTTGGCTTGGAGAAACCTCTCTAGCTCAGTGATATCCATCTCTTTATAACATGATGCAACAAAAAAATGTGTTGATGGCCGATGTGTTAGCTCAACACCCCAATATTGGGTTCGAAAGGGGCTTAACTAGCACCGAGTGAATGCGATGGCTACATTTGTGTTAGAGATTAATGGGTGTTCAGCTTTCCAATTAAAATGTTGTTTGGAGGCTGGCAGATAATGGAGTACATGACGAATGGTCATACTCAATTTCTACATAAATACTTATGGAAGTTGAAAATTCCACTTAACATACAAAAAATCTTTATCTGGTTCCTTAAACATAAGGTTTTACTCACAAGCATAACTTAGCGTGAACGTTCAAACATTTGGCAACTTCTACATTAATCATGCCAAACCTCCCGGGCCGCTCCCGCTCAGGCAATCTCGGAGGTCCCCCGTTACCATCCCCAGATACCCATCTCCGGCCTCGCAAGGCCGCTGCCCTCGCTGGCAGCGGTGGCGGCGCCCGTCCCGTCGAAGGCGGAGGGCAGGAGAGGGTGCGTTCAGCTATGCTCCTATGCTCCTGGGTGGTGGGCGTGGCATCGGCGGGCCATAGTGTTCGGCAGAGGAGGTGATGTAGTGAGGGCTGTGAACGGGCGAAGCAGCATCATGGTGGCTGACAATGGCGGTGCATGGTCCCGGTGATGGCGGGAGCGCAGGGATCTAGGCCCAATCTAGGCTGATCTAGGCCCGATCTGTGGCTGCCTCGCTAGCTGGACTTCCCGTCACGCGCCTGGTGGCTATGCGTGTTGCATGTTCCTTGTTCGGTTCCGGCACTTCATCGTCTCCTCTGCTGCCGGCAGGTGGCGTGGGAGATACTGGCACGACTTTTTTAATAAATGTGGCTGTCCTAGGATTCCTCTTGTGCAAAGATGAAGACATACCTAAGGCATGTCCACCTTGATCCGGCTGGAGTATGGAGTTCCAGAAGGATCCACGTACGAACTCCCTAGTGTGCCTTATGTTTGGAGTTTGCTGGATCGGGTGGTATTCTATCGTGTGCACTGATAAGTGCATTTTTGAAGCATATTTATAGAATACTTTATGCATGTAAATCACTCATCTCATGCTTAATCTAGCTGCAACCCTGCCTATTATGCATGATTACTGATTTTCAATTATTTTAATGTGAGTTTGCACAACTTGTAGTGTAGGTAGAATTTATTACTTTTCCTTTTCTTTGACATGTGTGTATGTGTTGTGGATAATTATGGATAAACAAAGGCAAGGGGAGCAAAAAGGACATGATATGGAGGAGCTGCAGGCATCAGACTTAGCCATCTGGGGAGTGGAAAAATTGATTTTTTTTCCATCAACTCAAAATGGAGATCCAAGACCATGGTGTTATAGCCCTTGTCCATACGAGTCCAACGAGCCAAAGAACACCTCAACTGGAGTTCGTACAGTTGGGTCCGGCCATACCGCCCGCCCATACCACGGGTTCCAGGCAATGGAAACCTCGCGAACGGACGCAATTCTTCATGGATCTCACCCATGTTCGTTCCTAGACCTTCCCTAGATCATAGGGAACGTCCAACGGGTCTTTGGGAGGCCTCCTTGAACCTATATAAAGAGGTGAGGAGCCAACAAAGGAGAAGACGATCACTCCATAGCCTCCACAGCGAAGCCCTGCCGCCTCCATAGCCGTCGCCGCGAAGATCTCCACCATCACCACCACACAAGAGGAGAAGGGACTAGGATCTTGAAGGCCTCGACATTGATCTCCATCGTCATCGTCATCAACATTGTCTCCATCGCCCATCCCCTTTGTCTACTTGTTGTACTTCCAAACCCTAGTGTGGATTTGTACTTGTATTTGTTTGTACCATCATATTCCATTCATTCTATCGAGATGATGTTGTTTACCTTCATATGTGAGTAATCTCCTTAATTTGTTCTTGGGGATATATGGTGAAACCCTAGAAATATCTATGATGTGAAATTAAGGTGGTTATATATTTGTTTATGTATTTATCTCTTGATGTTGTATGAAGTCGACCATGCAACATTTTCCCTTGAGGACAAGAGAGGGAACTACCACGGATCATGTGGTAGTGAGGAGGCATCATTGTGACACCCTCACGTTGATCCACTGTCGTGTGGTTACAGGGGAACAAGAGGGTACTCACAGAGCATGTCCATATCCATGGTTTGTCCCTTAATAGTGTGTGTATCAACAGGTGGCTTGTCCAGTACATCGCTATGGTTATGAGGGGTGGTTGCTGCTGATGATTCGTCAGAAATCACCCCATGATAGGAGCTCCTCCCATATACATACATAAGGAAGGGATGATAACATCTTGCTAAACAATTAGTCTAGATGCTAGTGGTGGATCTAACACTCCCCGAGAACTCCTTTACCATATTGCAACTCTCCACAACCACTTTCGCATGCGTTTGTTCTTATTTAATTATTTAGTTACTTTATTTGTTCTTGTTTTCTATTTCTTTGCCTACAAAACATAATCACTCCTTTCAACCATTGCTTGGAATCAAAGGTAGTTTTGTGCATTCCTTTGTAAATCTAGCCAAGAGCATGTTCGATTGTAGCCGATAGGCTCTATGTGGGATCAATATATTTATTTCAAAATTAGCTACAATAACATGTGCACTTGCAGACATACAGCTATTTTCTGGCACCGTTGCGGGGGAGCCGAGCACTATAGATCTTTTTGTTCTTAGTTATTATTTACTTTTGTTTTGCTAAGTTGCTTACTAGCTAGTTTCAAGTTTTTTCAATTGTTGCTTTTTAGATGATTTCTATTGAAGATAGAGGATCTACACTCTTTGGTAAGACCTACCTGCCTACTTATCTTGATAGAATACCTGAACCTAGACATCGAGTAATTTTTGGTCATCTTCTAAACTTGCATACTGTGGACATCGATATTTTGAGCTATTTGATGGCAGATCTTATCATCACTAAAAGGATCGAGGATGAGCCTGAGGAAACTTTGAGAGAGTATGGTCAACCTACAGTACATGCTATTAGAAAGCCTATACATTTCCCTGATGCTAATGTTGAAGAATTTGAAATTAATCCTAGATTAATTAATAAGTTGCGAAAAATGCCTTTCAAAGGACAAGAAGATGAAAATCGTATGCATCATCTATTTCAATATTGCACCCTTTGTGATATGCTAGGACCAAAGAAACTTAATAAGGAATTTTGTTACCTGAAATTGTTTCGATGGTCTTTGAAGGATAAAGCCTTCGATTGATTACAATTTCTACCTCATCATGGCATAACAACTTGGAAAGAGTGCAATCAATTATTTATGCAAAAATTTCTTCCTTTCAATAAAATAATTGGGGTTCGAAGAGAAATAACCCTTTTTGTGCAGAAGGTCGGAGAAAGATTTCCTCAAGCTTGGAGGAGATTCTCCCTGCTTATCGATATTGTGCCTAATCATGGATTCCTCAAACCTTCTATTATGAATTATTTTTATAACGGTCTTAATGATGAATCCAGACAAATGATTGATTCAGCCACATGAGGAATTCTAGGAGGATTAACAGTGGATGCTAGCTACAATCTTGTGGAACTCAGAGCCCCCAATGATGAGCTGTATAATCTTGATATATGTGCTGAAATTAAAAAAGGTATGCTATTTATATCTGAATATCTCATGCCAGAGGTTAAAAGATCTATAAAGGAAAAAGGTATACATGGTGTACTTCTTAAGGAGAGTAAAGTTGATACTTTTCAAATGCTTGTAGGAGAAGATGAATTAGCTAAAACTGTTAGACAATACATGTACCAACAAGTTAAAAGTAATGTAAGCAATGTATAAAAATCTTTGTATGCATAAGCAAAACCTTTCTAGACTTGAAGATAATTATGAGGACATAGCTCATGCTTCCAAGAAGTTAGATAAGCACATTGAAATGATTCAAGCTCAGTGTGAACCAGTGGCATCTTACCAATCCTCTATTATTGATAAAGTTCATTCTAATCGAACTGTTTCTTCTAATACTGCTACAAGATGTGGAACAGTGGTTAAAGGACCAGCGGGACCTTGGTGGCAGCAACTCTATTCTTCAAAATACCACTCATTAGGACTCTAAGCGCAGAGTGATGTAGCAAGAGATTTTTTTTCCACAAGGGTGACTGGGGTAATCTTGTGGGTGAAGTGTACAACCCCTGCAGAGTGTAAATCTATTAGAATAGCCGCTTCCACGGTCATGGACAGTTGGTATGGTCTTTCACTAGCTGTGTTGAGTATGGAAGTGTTGGAGATGAATGGTACCGAGTTACCGAGTTAATGTGTTGGAAGTACCTTGGAGGTACAAGGAAGGAATGTTAATGGACTCGACCATGTGGAAAGGCTGAGGTGGTAATAATACTTGTGACAACCTTAATTGGTAGTTTATGAGATAAAACTTGACAAGTAGTCTTTTTCAATAAAGATATAGATATGTTGTAGAAGTATGTCTTATAGAAAAGAAATCCTTTAGTAAACGAAACATATCCTTGCTATAGCCATATATGCATCTTTCCAATAGTTCCAATGTACTCACGACTCTGTCCTGGCACTTAACTTGGCCAGACTATGAGAAGGAGTTCGATGGTGAAGAAGACTATGATGACGACTATGCGAACTAGGACGTTCTCCCAGTCAGCTGCTTGTGTGGTTAAGGCTTGAATTGGGCCCGACGATGGCTTTTGGAGTTTTCGCTACTATGGATGTGATGAACTTGCCATCGGGGCATTTATGTAAGATTTTCTATTCGGTACTGGAATGAATGTTGTATTTGATATCAACTCGGTTATGTGAATTAACGAGCATTTCTATGATCGTAAATTTTATGTATAGCGGGAGTTCTGGATGGCTAGTCCAGGGCCCCACAATTTGCAGGACCAGCAGCTCCAGTTTATGAAGAATGCTCCTTTTTATATGGGCGAATAGCTCAGGGACGACGTTTTACCTCGCTATTCGCTGGAAAACGACGTTTTTCGATACAATAGCTCAGATGCGACATATGGAACGGCCCAAATAACCACGGCCCGATACGGCTCTTTTACTCACTTAAACCGAATGCTGGCCGTAAACGTAGTTGGATTAGGCTGAACGCGGGACCCACCAGACGACCGTTGCTATGCGGGACCCACTGCGCGCCACCTCAGACTGGGACCCAGCACTTATCCAGGTCAGCCTTATCTATTTAGAAAGAAACAGACTCAGCCCCCGCTCCCGTGGCCCCGACATCGCCGTTCCCCTGTTCTTCCTCTGTTCTTCCCCTTCTTCCCCGCGCACCTTGTTCTTCCTTATCTCCGGCAACGGTCCACGGCGGCGGCGGCGAGGGATGTCCAGCTCCGCTTCTGGCTCCGTGAAGTCCTGGCCGCGTTATGGAGAAGTCCCGATGACTAGATGCCCGGAGTGCCCTCGCCTCGATCCACTGAAGCGGTTGACATGTGTGCGCTCGGCAAGGGGCAACGTCGGCCGGGAATTCGTCAAGTGCGAGAGCAAGCCACGTCAAGGGAAGGATGGGAAGGTAGTATCTGTCCTGATTTGTCTCGATTTGTCTTGATTTTCATTTTGCACTTTGGATTTGGGAATTAGGGTTTGCGTTCCCCTTTTTAGGATTTGGAAGAATGTGGCCATTTTGAGTGGATGGATAAGTACATTCGGGATCGAGGGCTTATAGTTGAAGTGCTGCCCCCAATCCAGGCTCCCATCTCATCTGCTGGGGCATCTGCTGTGGAGGAGGAGATCTCAAACAGAGGCATTGGGCCATTGGAGGTGAATGGGGAGTTGCAGAAATTGAACAAGCTGTTGAGCCAGATTGTGGAATTGAAGAAGCAGTCAAACATGATTGCAGGAGCATTTTATGTGTGCATCATTGCCATATATTTGATGTTTCTATGGCGTTCGAATTAGCCATTTCAATTTAGGAGTTGTGGATTGCTCGAGCTTCCGAAGTAGGATATTGTTTGTAACAGGGCGTGGCCTTTGTAAGATGAACTATGTTATGAATTTGAATTAATTATCTCCGAATGCTTCCAGTCGAAATCGAGAACGTATGAATTCGGTGGAAGACGAACTCGATGAGGTTCAGTTAACACCTCGAACAGTTTCAGTTGGGCGTTTCAGAAAAAACTAAAATCGACCAGTTCATGGGCCGCTTGTTGGGCCTGTTGCTGGGCCAATCAGTGAGTACTGCTTTCATAAATGAGTAAGGAAAAAAAGGTTCATGTTGGCAAATAAGACGTGAAGTGTTCACTTTGTGGATGAAAGATTTTGACACGTTATTGTCGGCTAAAACAATATTAGACGTGTTGGAATGTTGTGTAAATGTTATTTTCGACCAAGAAAATGGGTGTTTGGCTCAAATATCGTTTTGTTTGGCTCAAATTTGTTGTGTTTGCTCAAATTTTGATCGTGTTGGCTAAATGAAATATTATTGTGTAGTTTTGGCTAAGAATTTTTTGGCTCAAATTTTGGTTGTGTTGGCTCAATACTTGTTGTATTGGCTTAAACTTTGTTGTGTTGGCTCAAATTTTGTCGGATGAAAAAGAAATGTACTGGTAGGTGTAGTGCTCACAAAAAATGATGTGTCAAGTTAAAATAAACGTTTGTACTTAGCTCAAAGTGTAGGATGTGAGTATGTGTCAAGTTTTGGTGATGTGCCCGTACTAAAAGAAATATGTTTTTTTCCCATTTATTCTAGTTTGGATTGAAACATTTTTTAGATATTGCCAAAGTAATAAAGTGATATATTTTTATTGATGGTTGTGGAAGATATTGGCAAAGAAATATGTTTTTTTGCCATAGCATTCACTAGACGAATATTTTTTTTGATAAAGACTCAAACATTGCATAGCATAAATAGCATACATAGGGCATAGCATTCCATAGGGCGGGCATAGCATTACATAGGACATAACCGAACACTACATAAGGCATAGAGTACCTGACTCGACGAATAACGACTCGATCGATGACATAGATTAAACTAAAAATATGTAGTAAGCTACTGAAGATGCAACATGCAACATGAAATTGGCTAGCCGTGCCCTACCCCTTCACTCCTCGAGCTCTTCAAGATGCAACCTGAAATCTAGGGCTCGAGCTGCAGATCCCCTTCACTCCTCGTCGTCGTCGGGGAAGATGTAGGGGAGGCAGTGCATGTGGTTGGCGGTTGGGAAGATGCAGTCCCACTGGGTGAAGATGTTGCACATGGTGAAGCAGATGAACTCACAGCCGCACCAAAAGGCTTTGCCGAGGAGATGGTAGGCGTCGTAGGGGTTGGTGAAGGTGACCTGGATCCCGCTGCCTCCCATACGGACCTCCTGGAGGTAGAACATGGGCGGGGTTCCCGCGGGAAGGTGCGCGAAGCAGGACCTGAGGAAGAACTTGGCGAAATCGGCAGGCCCCCTCCACCTAGAGATGGCCCAGCACCTCAAGGTGTTCTCCACCATCCTGCCCGGTGGATAGCGCAGCTCCTCGCTGATGGCAGGACGGCGGAAGGTAGGACCAGTGAACTGCATGGTGGATGGTGGAGGGTTACGGCGGTAGAGGGGCGGGCTTTGGAGAGGAGAATGGGATGCAGGGGTGGAGATGGAGATGGGGGTGCCCGTGCTTTTTATAGCGGTGTCGGCGTAGTGAAGCACGCGTAGGTACTTCAATGTGAGGACGCGAACGGACGGCGTAGTGAAGCACTTCAATGTGACGGCGGCGACGGACTAGCTTCTACCACGCCAAAAGTCAGAGCTCTGAAATAGCCATCGGGCTACGTTGGGAGCGGCGTGGGCTTCGGCGGCCGTGCTTTTCTGTCCTTCCCGTTCGTTTTATGTATCCCGTGAACGCACGCGCATCTGTGCATATAATGGCTTAGCTGCGACGTCTGCATGCGGTGCCTGCTTTTGCTCTGCATCGAGCGTCGCTGCGCGCGTGCATGCATGGGGGAGGGCGGTCATAGCTGGTGAGCGCCGTCGCATGCATGCGTACCTAGCCAACGGTCCGACGAGTGCACGGGGTACCAGCCAACGAGGCAGCTTAGCCAGCTCTCCCACGGATCGGTTCCCAGCCAGTGAGGTCACCTTCTAGAAGATGAGATCGGACGGCCAGCGTTTAGCCACGTAGCACAGATGAACGGGCGCCGTTGCAAACGAAAGGATCCCACGGATCGGTTCCCAGTCAGTGAGCTCACCTTCTAGAAGAACAGATCGCACGGACCGGGTTGCGCCACGCTGTTAGAGGAACGGTCGAGGTTGGTCAACAGGGTTAGCGCGTTTTGAAATGTAGTCAACGTTATATTTCAAAATTTGAAATCTTCAGTAGCTTCATATTTTAGTGAGGAACAAGGATCCGGGCTTAGTTATTCATTTCACTTTGCCAAAAATGTTTAAACGTTGGTCAAATGTTAGGTTTGACCAAATTCAAAATAATCATAACAAATTCAAAAAAAATCCAAAAAATGAAAAACTTGTGCGCATAGTCTTATTATGTCATATACTAACGATTACAGTTGATTGATGTATCTAAGGTTATGGGTTTGTAACATGAAAATTTCAAAAACCTCCCCAAAGCTTCATTTTGATGTGACTAAGAAGGATCCAGGCTTAGTTTTTCATTTTTATGTTTTAAATGTGTTTAAATGTTGGTCAAACCGAGGGTTTGACCAAAATACAAATATGCACAAAAAAATCAAACAAAATTCAAAAAATAAAAAACCGGTGCACATAGTCTTCTTATATCATATACTAACGGTTTAAGTGGATAAACAAGGTCTAAGTATATTGGAACAAAAAATGCATGTATATAATGTGATATCGCAATATATCGTATGAAGTCAAGTGTGAAGAGACCTAGGGTTCAACTATAGTTTTATGAAATGACTCCATATTGGTCAAGGGCACTATATTAGTGCACTAGATGTTAACCCTAGAGTTTGAGGTCATTTGGAGAAGGTCGAAAAAATGGTTGGATTAGAAATGGGGCTGTTTGGGCTACCTTTGGGGCTCTTTTTTAGCTCATTTTGGAGAACCAATTGCATGTTGGAGATGTTTACCCTACCAAAAGGGTTAGGATTGTTCACAAAATGAGCATAGCAACAGAGAAATGACTTGGACGTCACGGTTAAGCCAAAATCCGATCAAAATATTTCAAATATTTAGAGAAATTCATAATTTGGTTGAAATTTGGAGAAATTCAAAATTTGGGAACAAAGAGCGAACTTATAGTAAACATAGTGCATTCATGTTTACAATTATTACACCAGTTTCATGCCTCGAAATACAAATATTACACATGTTTACAATTATTACATAAGTTTCATACAAGAATTCACTTTGCACTCGATTTTCTCATCTTCTTACCACTTGATTGTGCCGGCACACCACACAAAACCCTCATGCTCTTCCTTTTCTTTGCGTCAGTAGCACTAGGACGCCGCACATGACGACCTAGAACTAATTCTTGATCTTGTTTAGTTGACACCACTTCATCCAAAATGGATTCAGTTTGCACCACTTCATCCAAAATGGATTCAGTTTGCACCACTTCATCCAAAATGGATTCAGTTTGCACCACTTCATCCAAAATGGATTCAGTTTGCACAGCATCATCCAAAATGGATTCAGTTTGCACCTGAACATCCATAACTGAATCTGATGGCACAACAGCATCCACAACTGAATCTGTTTGCACCACAATATCCTGCACACGTCTCTGTCTTCTATGACCATTTTGTCTCGGCCTTTTTGTAGGCCAGCAGTTATCAACAACAAGGGGTTCAAAAACAGAGGGCTCACTTGCACTCTTTGTTCTGAAATAATAAAGCAAAGTATTTTTGTTCAAACAGAGTTGCAGAATTTAAATAAAGGATCAAAATCTTGCACTTACTTTGGCTCCGGTTCTGGAGTGTATCGGCATTTGCGAGATCCAGCTCGATGACCAAGTTCTTCACACAACTTGCATCTATTTTTGTTCCCTTTTTGAGGCCGTTTTGGTTTCTCATCTTTTTTCCCCCTCTTACTACTCCTACCTTTCTCAAACCAGGCCTTGAATCTGCTAACTCTAGGCCTTCCAGCCTTTCTTTTGGCAAGGGGGGGACACATAGAGAATTCAAAATCCACTTCAGGCCACTGAGACTGATCTGTAAGTGCTGGTATGGGAGTTGCATAGGCAGCCTTGAATCTTGCTACTGAATAATATTCATGCAGATAAGGGTGCATGTTTACCTTTGGTTTGGAAGCTAAGAAGAGTATGGCATGCTCACATGGTTTTCCAGTGTGTTGCCACTCCAGACAAGTGCATTCATGCATTTCAGTGTTAACCACATGCCTCCTTCCAGTCTTGGTATCTCTCACTTCAGCTCCCCACAATGAAGATTTCTCAACTGCCAAGTGTGTAAGATTTCTGCTCCTGTTAACCACTTGTTGTACCACTGCTGGAAGCTTATCCCCTTGCAAAGCATCACCTATTCTTCTCCTCAATTCCCACAACCTCATGATCATGATCCTGATTTGGTCAACCATGTCATGCACAGGCAAGTCTTTCAAATCCTTCACCTTGTTGTTAAAACTTTCTGCCAGATTGTTGTTGATATGATCACACTTAATGGCAGTGTTAAACCCAGACCTATACCACAAAAGGGAATGGTATGCTTTCAGCCAGTGCTCAAAGTCAGGATCTCATACAATAACCTTGGCAAGGTGATAAGCATGTGTCTGCTTAGAGTAAGATCTTGCAGCTGGCCACAATCTCCCAAAATCTTCTCCTCTATGTTTCTTGATCACATTCATCCACATATGGCCAAAGCACTCCCTCTGTTCAGCATGTGGAAATACAGTCTTGACTGCATTTTCTAGCCCTTTGCAAGCATCTGTGTGTATAGACAAAGGAGAAACTGGCCCAATGCATCTTTTCAACTGCATCATGAACCATGTCCATGAAGCCTCTGTCTCTGATTGAAACATGCCAATAGCAACTGGAAACATCCAGTTGTGTCCATCTAGAGCATTGCATGCTGCCAATTGGCCATTCCACTTCCCAGTCAAAAAAGATGAGTCTATACTCAAATATGGCCTACACCCAGCTTTGAAGCCATCAATGCAAGGCTTGAAAGCCATAAAAAATTTGGAGAAAAATACCTTGCCATCAGGTGCAACCTCAGTATCAATTTCTACAACACTGCCAGGTGATCTCTTCTCCACCTCTGCCTTGAAACTATACAGCATCCTGAAGGTATTTGCCCAATCACCATATAATTCTTTCATTGCCTTCTGTTTTGCCTTCCACACTGTGGTATAATTCAGCTTAATAGGGTACTGCTTTTCCATGTCTATTTTCAGTTTCTTTGCAGTAGTGTTTGGTGTTTTGGCTAAAATTGGAGTGATCTTTTGTGCAACCCAGGCCTGTGAGGTCATGGTTGATACATTCTGTGAACTAGTAATACAAGTATGTTGATTTGGGATTTGATTAACCCTGACTGTACTTCCATCAGGTTGGCGTCTAGCAGAAATATACCACTTGCAAGGCTTGGCACCCCCATCATAGCCTCTGCACTTTGCATAAAATTTCTTTGTATCTGTCCACAGAGTCTTGGTGTCAAACTCCCTTTTCACTGCATATGTCTTGAAACACATCCTAAACTCAGCCATGGTTGGAAAAAACTTTCCTACTTCTATTACAGGGTTGTCTCTGTCATATACATTTACCATCTCATCACCATTTTCATCATCTACATCATCAGCAGCTTCCTTCATCAACTCTGGATCCACATCTTCAGAACCAGCAGCCTCATCCCTCTCCTGCTCCTTCTCCTTGTCCTTCTCCTTGTCCTTGTCCTTGTCCTTATCATGTACTGGAATTCCAAAATTTTTTGCCATCTCTGTGTCAGCTATTGGTGCAATGACCAAGTCAGTACGCTCTTGCAGATCTACTAAATTCCAGTCCACAACAGCCACATTTGCAGTACCATCACAGCTTTCTTGTGCGTCATCAGCTAACACTGTCACTTCGGTTACAATGGGCATTATCTGTCTACTTGCAGCCCAGTCATCATCTGCAATCTGCATAGCCAACTTTGATGGCACATATCCTACAACTGAATCAGATTTCAGTTCAACCAGCTCGGCAAGAAATGTAGCACGTTTGCTTGTCCAGCCGTCTTGCCGATCGATTTCATCAACAAGCGCTTCGCCATCCTCCATTCTCACATACTCACCCTTCCATTCTTCGAACCGTAGCAATGACACTTCTTGCTCTGGACCCCAAGCTACACTCTCTCCTAGTTTCTCCACAATATTCCTCACCGCTTTCTCTTCTTGGTTCACTAGTTCTTGTGGATCGATCTCTGCAAATTCAACCTCCCAACTAACTACTCTGTCGTGCTCTATAGTCCTCAAGCTACCATCAGCTAGCTTCGCCTTAGATAGAAAAAATTTGACTGATATTTCGAAGCTACGCCGGTCACCTCCCCTGTTTCGACAATGGTGCGAAAATGTGACGAATTGGAAGCGAACGAGCTCTAATCGACAGAAACATCAGCACGAGAGTGATGAAATACCTCGAGTTTGACTCTGCCGCCTCCATCTATTTCAGGGCGACACTCACTCTGCTCGGTTGCTGCCGCCGCTCGCCCGCCAAAATCTTGCTGCAAATCATGGGCGATTCGATCAGATTCGGGGCTGAATTCGGACGGGAATGCGATTGGGTTTCGATTTCACTCACCACAGACGCCACAGAGCACGAATGCGCCGCCCAGGAGTACGACAGCTCCGCCGCCGGCGAGGGATCTGAGGGGCGCACTGTCGAGCTCGGACAGGGTCGGTCTGCTCGGTCGGTCGGTCGGGCAGGCTAGTTTGACTCAGCCGGGACGATGTGTGTGGGTCCCACCGCCACTTAACCTGCCCTAATACCGTTTCGTCGACGACGGTGTGCCCTGGCTATTTTGGTGTCCAATGCCGTCGTATCCTAGCTATTTCTGTAAAATATGTCGCACCACAGCGAATAGCGAGGTAAAACGTCGTCCCTGAGCTATTCGCCCTTTTTATATAGAGGTTTCGCCCATGTTAAATTTGATCATTTTCCGAGAGAGAACAATGTGGTAGCTCATACTTTAGCTAGTAAGGCTAGACCGCAGTCGGTTGGTTGACTGGAGGATCCACCGGATTTTATCATATGTTTACTAGCTGATGATGTAAGTCTATTTATCAATCAATAAAATGCCATGATGGCGCTCCCTCCATACAAAAAAAAAGATTGCTCCATAAAGAGTAAAACTAACATTTGAATTCAGCCAATAGAGCTCTGTTTACCTCTGCCTTACCAATGTACAGTACTAGACACAAGTTGCACTCTAACAACAACGGAAACTTGTAAACTAAATATTTAATTTTGGGAAAATGAGATTTCAACACGATATTGTGAACATTCTGTTGTAAGATTCAAACTACGTTATTAAAAAATGGATTGAAAGCATCAACTTGACATTTTCATTTCTCAGATAGCAATCTCAAAGTTCGCGCAGCCTAGCGAAGCAAGTTTCAAGTCAATACAAAACAAGCCAAATTTGCAGTCCTCGGATTTAGTAAATAAAGTAGAATGTCACTTCCTAATGGTGAAACTTTCAAATCCATGTAGTAGTAGTCCTTGTTCAAGTTTCATCCAAGCACTAACCTTGAAATCTCCATCACTGGCTAGATAATTAGATTATGAACATTGACTGCAAAGCAATGTTTACGCTTAACCATGCGACCAGAAACATATAATCACCTAGTTCAACGGAGCAGTGTGGACTCACGCTTGAGACTATAAAAAAATATAAAGTAGGAGTAGAAACAAGCCGCCCAATAGAAAATGAACAAAGCAAACGTACATGGAGTCCATCATCCCAAACAATGGAGAAAGAAGAGTTGGAGTTCACGCTAATATTTCCTCTAGTTTTGTCACCCATGGCGTGGCCTCGAGGAAGCTGCTCCCGAGCCCCAATTGACCACGTTTTCATACCGTCGCAAGCCGAGCAGGTATAAATGGCGCGACGCTCTCGCAATCCATGTCCAACACACTGCATCAGCCGTACGCGTTCCAGTAGCTCCGGCAGCCAACTCCAAGCGTACGTCAACGTACAGAACCGTCGTCCATCCCTAACAGACTGAGATCGAGAACGAGTGCTGAAGAAGAGAGTTGAGCTAGCTAGCAATGGGGAGGTCGCCATGCTGCGAGAAGACGGGGCTGAAGAGGGGGCCCTGGACGGCGGAGGAAGACAGGATTCTTGTCGCTCACATCAAGCAGCACGGCCACAGCAACTGGCGGGCGCTGCCGAAGCAGTCCGGGCTGCTGCGCTGCGGCAAGAGCTGCCGTCTCCGGTGGATCAACTACCTGCGCCCGGACGTCAAGCGCGGCAACTTCACCGGCGAGGAGGAAGACGCTATCATCCAGCTCCACTCCATGCTCGGCAACAGGTGGTCCATGATCGCGGCGCGGCTGCCCGGCAGGACGGACAACGAGATCAAGAATGTCTGGCACACGCACCTCAAGAAGCGGCTCGCCGTCCGCTGCGCCCAAGCGCAGAGCGAAGAAGCCCGTGGCTGTGGCGACCGCGGTTACGCACGATGGTCCCACGAACTCCGTGCCCTTGCTGGCGGAGCGACCCATCTCATCGCCCGCCACTGACTACTCCTACTCCATGGCGGCCTCGTCGTCGTTCGAGACCACGGAGAGCTTCAGCCCGGACTCGCACGAGTTATTCCAGATTGACGACAGCTTCTGCTCGGAGACGCTTGCAATGACGGTGGACAGCAACGGTTCCATGATGGAAGCGGGAGACCCACTGGTCGCAGACGGCGCTTCCATGCCGTCGAGCAACGCCGACATGGACTTCTGGGTCACGCTGTTCATGCAGGCTGGTGACATGCAGAATTTGCCCCAGATTTAGACGTGCAATATCGGCTTGTTTTTTTTTTTTGTCGGTCACTGTTCTTTGAAATCTTTGTCGTGCAGCACTCTTTTTGGTGCGTGTATATCTCTGTAAAATGGAAGAGCTTGTGAAGCGGAAAGTAATAGTTTCATCATCATGGCATAAAAATGTGCCACGACGCTAGATGTTAACAACTTCTTTTTGCCCATATATATAAGTATAGATGTTGGTATGTCCATTAGATCAATCGGCATCTAATAGATTTTCATCCAGAATACTTTGGAAGCTGCTTTTAGCAACAAATTAAGGAGTACTACTGTATAAACTACAATGTGTGATACTCCCTAGGTTCACTAATACAAGACGCTCTAATAGTACAAAAAACGTTTTATATTAATGAATAGAGAAATACTTATCTTTAAAGTACAGATTCAGATAATCTGGGTCGCATAAAAATCATTTACAACACCCCCATGCCTGCAGAAGCGCACTCAACATTTTTTTTATGGATATAGGAATAAAAAAAGGATGGTAGCTGTCAACGAAAAAGGTACTCTACATTTTATCAAAACAATTCGTATCCTGCATGTGTTTACACATTTGAAATGAATTGTCTACATTAAACGGTATGACACGCATGTGTGGATATGTACATTTTGACCTGTGCTTCATCATGGCATATATGTACCTTTGGAAAGACGGATATAAGTATCATTGCTAGCTAACCACTACCGAGAGAGAGCTTGGTTTTTTGGGTAGGACATGTCTAGGCAGCGCAGCTGCCATAATTGCAGCCTCCATCGCACAATCGAAATTGGAAATTTTATGTCCGTCGTAACAAAAGTGGAAAAAGTAAGGAAAACTAATCCAACCAACCCACGTGATCCATTAATTGGCAGCCTCTCACGATCCCTTCATACATATGCCAAAAGGACCGATGTCACGTAATTAATTGTATTTGAGAAATTCAAAATACTATAACTTTTGATCCGTGTATCAGAATTATGATACGTTTTCATTTTTTTACTCCTCGTGACGAGATCTTCAAAAGTAGATCTCATTCGCATATGTTTCGACGAAATTTTATAAAAAGCCACTTTGGTCCGTGACAAAGCAACTTTGGGGCACCATGAAGCAACTTTGATACATCACGAAGAAACTAGAATCAGATGACTGTAGGTAAGTTAGCAATAACAATATGCAACTTCACATCAAATAAATCCAAATTAGCATCTTTACAACCATGGTAGGCAACTTTAGAGACCTCTAGGTATCGACATATCTTATTTCTGTCACTGCCACTATGGTCCCCTCATTTGGTGGCTTTGGCGTCGCTGGGGTTGTTCTCTGAAACCGTTGCCATGCCGACCGAGTTTGTCGCTCAACATTGTTGTACTAGTTTTTTTACCATTGGTAAGGTTGCATATAATATGTTTTAGTACTATTGTCAACTTCAAAACATTGGTAGGCAACTTCACAACACCGCTAGAAAATTCTATAAGACTGTTAGGCATCTTAACAGCTATGGATGTCAATTTTAAACCAACTAAAGGAACATGGCAACTTCATAACTGTGGTAGCCAAGTTTTGTTAACTTTACAACGTTATTAGGTATTTTCACATATGTGGTCATCAATTTAGCACCAACTGAAAGCAACATAGCAACTACACAACTACTGTAAGGAACTTTGCAGCAACAATAAGCAACTTCAAAGCAGTGGAAGGAATCCTTCACAATAGCGGTGGACATATTTGCACATGAGGGTGGCAAATTCACTATAGCAATAGACAACTCTATAACAATGGTAGACAACTTTACTACACTAGGTAGACAATTTTCACAATAGCGATATACAAGTTCGGAATGGTTGTATGCAACTTAACAACAATTATAAGCAACTTAGCATCTTAACAACAACGGTATGCAAACTTTGATGACATCGGTAGGCAAATTTGCGACAATGTTGGGCAACTATATCATTGTAGTGAGATGCACTGACACATGAGGCTCTAGATGTGGGCCTCGTCGGTGGCGAGGGTTGAGCTATCATGATCGGCGGGAAAATCTTGACCTTTCTGAACATGGATTATGGGGGTGGCGAGGGTTGAGCTTCAGCCCGGACTCGCACGAGTTCCAGATTGACGACAGCTTCTGGTCAGAGACGCTTGCAATGACGGTGGACAGTAACGGCGCCGTGATGGAAGCCGGCGACCCCCTGGTCGCGGGTGGCGCTTCTATGTCGTCGAGCAACGCCGACATGGACTTCTGGGTGACGCTGTTCATGCAGGCTGCTGACATGCAGAATTTGAACCAGATTTAGACTTGGCTAGCTCATGGACTGGTTTCTTGTTCATTTTTCTCTGCCACTACTATATTCTTTGAATCTTTTTTGGTGCAGCACGCGTCTTTGTGCCTGCGTGTACGTATACCTGTAGAATGGAAGAGCTTGTGAAACAGAAAGTAATCGTTTATGTCGCAGTGTTCCAGGAGGAGAAAAAACTGTGTCGCGACACTAGGATTTTTTTTCGAAATCAACATTTTAGAAGCTGCTTTTAGTAACCAAATACAGTATAAAGTTTAGCGTACCAGAAGATTTTATATTCTAGAAATGGAGAGGTAGTACTTATCTTTGAAGTGAACATCTACTATCTACTATCTACTAAAAGCACAATACGGGAGTCTAAAATAGAGACACCATATTAAGCCACATCATCATAATTATTTTTAACAGTTAGATGTAAAATTAATGGCTAGGATTTTAAATCACAACCGTTACGTAGAACATATCCTATGTACAACTGCCACGTATAGAGGTACAATTATAATTCACGTATGTTTGTGCATATCCCATAGGACCACATGGTATCATGGCCCAACAACGATGCATGTATGCAGTGGCCCAGATGCGGTCTCCATGAAATGAAACAGAGAAAAATAAAAAAATATCCAGCCTCAAAGGACACATTCAAACTTGCATGCGATAGAAATCGGAACAAAAAAAATGAAGGAAAAGAGTTTACGTGGTGTACGTTTACGTGGAATTAATGAATAGATAGAATAAACAAACAAGACATAGAGTTCTAATGCAGATGGACTACGTAGTGGAAATCTTGAAATTAGATGGATAGAAATTTAGGTTTTGCTACAAAGCTAAACAATATTTCCATGCTGATTTTTTCTGCATACGGTACCGTACAAAATTTAGTTGTTGAATTATTTTGGATTAATCAACTTTTTGAAATTCATAGTAAAATAAATTTTATTGAGTGGATAAAATTCATGCAAGGTAAACTTAGAAATTAATAGCAGACAAATTTTGTTAAGCGCATAAAGAAAGCGACAATAAGTTACATATGAAATTGAAAATAAGAATAAAATAAATTAGTAATTCTGTTCCATAAGAATTTTGTTAAAGTCATAAAAATAGATTTCTCAATAAAATTTATATCAAAATAAGTATAGCAAGATTTAATCCAACTATATACTCCCTCCGGTTCATATTACTCTTCGCTAATACGGATATATCTACCACTAAAATATGTCTAGATACATCTATATTAATGAAGAGTATTATGGGTCGGAGGGAGTAGAACATATGAGGTCTCTATTAATATTTAGATAAAATAAATAATAAACTTGGTTTCAATACAAATCCAATATTAAATTCCTTAGAGGTATGAAGTGACCGATGACTAATATGAATACAACATATCTTTGATGTATAATAACATATATGGGTCCGGCAGTAAAAAAATCAAAAGGTCGGCATGAAAAGAATTTAGGAAGATCAATTAGACTTAAGTTATATTAATAAGAATGACAAAAAGTTCATATAGTAGGAAAAATAAAAATTATATGCATGCACGACGTACTCTAATAAAAATCAGTTGATCGATACAAATATTAGTTGGATGTAAAACTTGTAGCAAGATTTTGAATCATAACTGTAATATTTATCGTAAGAATATGTAATATGGGTTCCCATTGGTACAATATATAAAATTAGGTTCTGACACGGAGCCTAACACGTTAATTTAATTAGCGATCTAATGTTCCTGTCACATATATCCGTACGTGAGCATATCAAATCAAACATAAAAGCACTGTTCGTCCAGGTTGTGTTCAATCCACGTACCACATTAAAACTTATCTCTATCTGCTTCAGATCAAAGGAAGAAAAAAAGTTAGTTGTGCCCGTTGAGAAAAGTCAGGTAAAAGAAAAAAATATGGTTAAGATTTCACAGAAGATTAATCGTCATGTAACATCACGTTTCAGCTCATGTACCACAAACAAAAATTGATCGATACACATTTTTATAAACTCATTATACGACGGGATTCTTCTAGCCTTGGAATAAGGAAAGGGGAAATTGCATACTCGCGTCGGCCCCTCTGCCTCACATGGGTGCGCGGCTGCTGCCACCATGGACTCCGGCCCTCGGTTCTCCCACCCCATGTAGCCTGACTAGCTAGGGGATTGTCTCTGCTATGTGGCAGATGTGTCCATGAGACATGGACCAAAAATCAGGCATCAAGAGAGTGATGAAGTAAGATCTGCATCTGCTAGCCACGTCCAGATCAAGGATTCGATAAGTTTCACGAGCTTGGCAAGAGAAGGAACATAGGGTTAAAAGGTTTAACATAGAAAGAAAATGAAAAATTAACACTTTTGGACACACTAAATATGATGCCCTCGCAACCAATGCGAGGGCCACCTTGCTAGTTCGTATAAAAATAACTTGGAGCATTCCGCCCTTGTTTAATTTAGCGGAAAGTGCACTCAAATCATTCCGTAAGGATATACTAAATGAGTAGCTGTCAACGAAAATAAAGGAATATCTTTTTTTTATGTCATTCATGGTGTGTGTTTACATCTTTGGAAGGAAATGTCTACTACGTACATATAAAATGGTATGCCACGCATCTGTGGATATGTATCTTTCGAGCTGTTCTTCATCATGATTACCTTTGGAAAGATGGTTATCATTCCTAGCTAACCACCACCGACGGCCGAGAGCTTGGGTTTTGGGTATGGTTGTAGATAAACTAAGCACATAAGCAATGTTCAGCGATCATTCCCAAGGAAAAGGAGCAGCATGGCCGCCACCGATGGACTCGAAATTAAGCCGCCCAAGTGCCAATAGCCAACTTGGCATCGCTAAGCCGACATCCAGCATGGTGTTTAGCTGTCCTCTCCTCGGCTCAGCTATCGTCCGCTCATCTTCGACGTGTACGTGCATGCTCGATCCTCTTGAACGCGTTGGCAAATGGAAATTGTTCATGAAGATGCTCACCGAGTTTCTGCATAAGCTATTCCAGGAAACCTAGGCCGCCCCTTGAACTTCAAGCGCCTCGGCAAGTCAGCGTTCGGAGTAATAATTGTTAGCCTGGGTCCTGAACACCTGAACTTCATATGTTCGCAAGTGCTGCGAATAAAACTTTAGCTGCAGGCTGGTCTATAACTCTTAAGCTGGTCTCCCGAGCAGTTTGTCCTCGATGTTGTATGAATCCTATGGCTTTATAAGTTTAAAGTTAGCCAAAAATGTCTTTTATCTGAAGAAATTTATTCGTGACCACATATATGCGCGTACACACTTCAGTTCCAGGGCATGCCGGACATCATTCGCACCATAAACCCAGTCTTCTATCGTATACACTGTTTCAGCTCGACCTCTTGGTATAGTTTTTTTGGTACTTAGGTTGTCAAAGAGAATTTTTGCCTCCCAACGTGCTGCGGGGTGTATACAAATCTGGATTTCCTGTTTCTCAAGCTAAGGAAATAATTGAAACATCCATGGCCTCCATCGAAGGAGGTTGCATTTACCAACATGAGTTCAACCATGACTCCTTGATTCGGCATCTCAAGGAATGGAGTTTCCCTACTTCCTTGGAATATAACACTGATCTCGTTCTTGCATCGCACCCTTGGTCATTCGATGGTTTCATTGTTTTGCTACCCGATGGTGGGAGCGCACAAGCTTATAAAGGAGCTCTTCACTATGTCGAAGTCCGTGGGAAAGGGAAGCACTGATGATGTTATATTGTGATTCAAATTCTATAAGAAGGCTAACTGTAATATCCTGAGATTTATTAGACAAACTAAATAGGTTTAGCAAGATTGATTGTGCAAAATTGCATTTTTTTTTCAAGGATACGTCATGGAAAGACGTATCAGTTTCAAGAAGAAGGGCCAAGAGGCCGAAGTACAATGCGGTCGACACAGACGTCAAAAACGCAAATCCACGCTGCCTATTCTAGGACAGCAAAACCAAAAAAACACACGCAACTACTCGCCAACCCTCCACCTATCCACGGACCCTATTTCATTAGACTAAAAAGACGGGGAAATTTTTCGCTATATCATAATTAAACTGTAGAATGCCTATGCACAACTATCCATGTGAACAGCTTGCTATTTTGCATATTTATATATGCGAGAGCCCATTTTTCTTGTAAACTAAATGATTTGGACATGATACAACTTATATTTTTAGTAAGTACATGGCATAATAAAGGCACAAGCGTTCATCAACTATATCAATTTGCTTCTCAAAGGCATGCATCTTCGAAATTAGGAAAAGAAGCCGAACTGATACACTTACATGAATAAGATTATCCCCACAGGTGCAATAGGATGCCAGAGATATTGAGCAACTTAACATGGCTAAGGAATAGTAAAAAATGGCCGAAAGGAATGATTAACCAATAAAGACAAGAGTGTTGTTGATTCTTTCCTAGAAATTGTCTCTTTAACCTCAAAGACAACATTTAACTCGTTATAGTTTAGCTAAAAGTCAACAACAGAAAATAAGGATCATCTAGGGATAATTCTTGATTTGTATCTCAAGGATTGGTAAATAACCAGAATCAAGAAGATATTAGATACAAATATGGCAATAATCTGAAAGGTAATAAACCGGGAAATGTAACAGTAATGAAATGGTCCATTGAACTACTATGATTCCGTTTCACACAAAGAAAATATACACAAGGAAGATAATACAATCAGATGTACAATATGCATGTAAATTACAGATCGTCGATGGCAGGTAAAGTCTGAGGACCGGAATGAGCAAACACATGGAGCTTCTATATGTTTGTCCAGAAAAATATGACATATAGCACAAATGCGGCACAGACGTGAGACAAACGACCTGTGTGTGAAATCATAAACAGCTTGGGTCGTCATTTCGGCGTTGCATCTTTGCCTACGCAATTGATCGATCGCGAGAGGACTCCTGACGGGTTTCCTGCGGAATTCATTGATCCCAACATGTAGCTAGTCAACATCTTGCACAATTTTATGTCAAGTATGGAGTGTGCCTCTCGGGGACTGAACATTTCCCAAGTGAGCTCGCAAATTTTCTTTTCGAAGGCCATGGCGTTTTCAGTTGCAAGGATGGAATCCACGGCGCAAGCTCCCAAATTATCCCAGGTTGAACAAAACTGCAGGTATGAGACCCACTCGTTTGACGTAGTCTTGCTGGTCCTGCTGCATCCGTCCTTTTCGATCCTGCATCTGCGACTTATTCCTTGACTGTTGGAGAGTACTTGTTGGACCTGCAAAGTCCACCCGTCTGAATCAAGTGATCGCTCGCAAATTCAATGCAAGAATGAAACTTCTAGCCATAGTCGTTAGTTACTACTTTAGATTTTTCTTTCTCAAACTCACAGCCTCATCCCAGGAGGAGCTGCCAGGATTAATTTCTCCACACCCGGCTCACCGTGGAACTAGCAAAGCACAGAGATGTTCATCGCGTTGCTCGCCGTGCTCGCTTCGGCGTGGCCGGCGTCGGCATCAGGATCAACATGCCAGCGCCGGTGCGGCGACGTGGACATCCCGTACCCGTTCGGCATCGGCCGAGGCTGCTACCTCTACACGGGCGAGAACGACCTCACCTTCGGCCTCACCTGCAACCTCACAGCCGGCGGCAGCTACGCCCCCTTCTGCGGCGGCCTGGAGGTGCTGTCCGTCTCCGTGCCCCGCGGCAAGGCGCGCGTCCGCAACGACATCAGCGCCTGGTGCTACAACGCCACGTCCGGGGCCATGGACGACCAGAGCGGCAGCCTCTCGACGGACGTCTCCGACTCCTCCCTCACGCTCTCCGACCAGGAGAACCGGTTCACCGTCGTCGGCTGCAACTCGCTCGCCTACGTCAGCTCCTCGAAGGTGTCCCAGTTCGCCACGGGATCCGACTACATGACCGGCTGCATGGCCACGTGCCCGGGCGGCGGCACCGCCGCCGCCGCGCGGCAGCTGGAGAACGGCTCCTGCGCCGGCATGGGCTGCTGCCAGGCCGCCATCCCCAGGGGGATCAACTCCTACGGGGTGGTCTTCGAGGACAAGTTCAACACCTCCCAGATCAGGAACTTCAGCCGCTGCAGCTATGCCGTCCTGGTCGAGGCGTCCGCGTTCGACTTCCGGACCACATACGTCACCGCCGGCGACTTCGTGGGGTCCACCGGCGGCACGGTGCCGCTGGTGCTCGACTGGGTCGTAGGGAAGGTGACCTGCCGGGAGGCGAAACGGAACGCCACGTCCTACGCCTGCATCAGCGGCAACAGCGTCTGCGTCGATTCCAGAAACGGCCCAGGATATCTCTGCAACTGCTCACTTGGATACGAAGGCAACCCGTACCTGCAAGGCGGCTGCCGAGGTCTGCGCTTCGATGATCCTATGCCATGGATTGTTCGTGTGCTCGGTTGATGCTCTGTAACAAAAGATGAGAATTTTAGTTTGCTTTTGCAGATATTGACGAGTGTAAGGGAGTCCAGTACCCGTGCTCTGTTCCTGGCACCTGCGTTAACACTCCTGGGGGATACAGGTGCGCTTGCCCTGACGAGACAACAGGCAATGCTTATACCGGCTCATGCGAGGCCAAGAAATCGCAACTTGGAGTGCACATTGCAATTGGTACGCCATCTCCATCATACCTACATATTCAGCACCTTCACTACACTTGGTTTCCTTATATGATTGGGCATCATCATATAACATAAGAAATCCATGCCACCAAACATGTATCTGCAAATGTTAAAATGACGCATGTTGAATTCTTTTTTAAAAAACCCACGAGCTATGTGTCTTTATATCAAGACAGAGAAGGTTGTTCACAAGATTTTCAACCCCCTGCTAGTCATGATCATAGAAGATCAGGCTCAGCTCCACTCACTACTCCACTTTACATCTAACACTCCACCCTGATTTTGCGACAGACTTCACCTGGCAAAGTAGCAAATTTGTCGAAGACCCTACTGTTTCTCTGAAATCTTTAGATATCTGAGATATTAACTATAGTACACATTCTTATTGCAGGTGTTAGCGTTAGTGTGGTTGTACTGGTAATTGGCATGTCCTGTGCTTACATGATCCACGAAAAGAGGAGCCTCGCCGCTGTGAAAAGGAGGTACTTCAAGCAGCATGGTGGCCTCCTGCTGTTCGAGGAAATGAAGGCAAAACAAGGAGTATCCTTCACACTGTTCACCAGAGAAGAGCTAGAAGAGGCAACAGGCAAGTTCGACGAGCAGAACGTGCTCGGAAAAGGAGGCAACGGCACCGTCTACAAGGGCACCCTGAAAGACAACAGGACCGTCGCCATAAAGAAGTGCAAGCTCATCGACGAGAGGCAGAAGAAGGAGTTCGGAAAGGAAATGCTCATCCTGTCCCAGATCAACCACCGGAACATCGTCAAGCTCTACGGCTGTTGCCTCGAGGTGGAGGTCCCCATGCTCGTCTACGAGTTCATCCCCAACGGCACGCTCTACCAGCTCATCCACCACCACGGGTCGCGCGTCTCCTTCACGACGCGCCTCAAGATCGCGCACGAGACTGCCGAGGCGCTCGCCTACCTGCACTCCTGGGCCTCGCCCCCCATCATCCACGGCGACGTCAAGTCTCCCAATATACTCATCGACGACAACTACATCGTCAAAGTTTCAGACTTCGGGGCCTCCACGCTGGCCCCGACGGACGAAGCTCAGTTCGTGACGTTTGTGCAAGGGACCTGCGGCTACCTCGACCCAGAGTACATGCAGACCTGCAAGCTGACGGACAGGAGCGACGTGTACAGCTTCGGCGTTGTTCTCCTCGAGCTGCTAACCAGCCGAAAGGCGCTGAACCTTCAGGCAACCGACGGCGAGGCGAAGAACCTCTCGTCGCATTTCCTTCTTGCCGCAAATGCGAGGAGGCTTGACGAGATAGTGGACACCCAGATCGTGAACGAGCAGAGCATTGAGCCAATTGAACAGGTGGCGGAGCTAGCAAAGCAGTGCCTTGAGATGAACAGCGAGAAGAGGCCCCCAATGCGGGAGGTCGCGGAAGAGCTTGGCAGGCTAACGAAACTTCTGCAGCATCCATGGGGCCAAAAGAGTTCCGAGGAGATGCAAGGCTTGCTTGTTGGTGGCTCATCGCCAACTACGAGCACGTATTCTGACATTGAGCTGAGCAATGCTTATGTCAGCTTGGACGACTCTGCATATCTAGGGGTGCAATCTCCAAGGTGATTGCAAGTCCTGGGAGTTTTCCTCCTTCCACAAATAAATTTTATGGCCATACCGGTCAATTTTCTAGCCTAAATTGCACCCTAATTGGGTTGTTCTTCACATCTCAGGAAGGTGCAAGTTTTATATAATGAATAATCACTTTTACATTATATATCATTGTAATTAAGGTTTTTCTTTAATATTCATGTTGATTTTTTTTTTACAAAGGTAGTATTACTCCACTAAGTTCTTGCTATAGTTAATTTGTATCTTTTCTTTCATAATCCATTATGGTTTATTTTTTAGAGAAAAGGGGTTTCTCTTGATTTCGTTAACAGAACCATAAATTGGGACTAATTCTTCAGGCAATAACATGTCCTCGCTCCCAGGTTTCAATAAAATGAGACCTTAAAACACAAGAGTGCATGAACACACATGAAACAACAACCCAGGAGATGCCTCTTTCATAAGGCCCTCCTTGGTTCGTCGTAGACTAGCCCAAAACAGGGGTGTTTTACACTGCGGAGTTTTTTCGGAACCGAGGCCAGCTAAGCTCTTTATTTTAACTGCAAAAAAAACTCCTTTTATTTTCCTAGCATCCCAGTTACAGCCCGTTTATCCTAGAAAAAATCACGGACCACCTAAGGTCCGTATTTTTGCTCACCGGTTCTTATGTGCACGGATGAAACCGGCTCTACGCATGGGAAATGTAAAATGTTACAGACTTGCCAAGCGGGGCCTAAGGAGAAACTAAATGCATCTTCTTTTTTGCCCATCTTCAATAACTTGCCGTCAGCATCAGACTCCATTTTTTTCTCCATGTCTTTTTCATGCTCTAGTTTTGGTTGTTTTATTCCGGCTCTAGCCTAGACACCCATGCGTCCAACTCCTTTTTGCGTTGAAGATATATCTGCCGCCATCCATCCCAGCAGCATATCGCAGGTAAACCATCATATTCTATCGTGGTCTACTAGAAAATAGCAATTTATTTATTTTAGTATGCAAATCATTTGAGCCTAGTAGGCCCAGCTCATTAAGCATATATCTGTACATATCTAGTGACATCGGCCTCTAAATGATACCATGATTTCAACCTAAGCCACGGCGACCAGCATCACTATGGATAACGCATCTCCTTCGTGACGCACCTCAAAATCACGCACGAGTTTGCTGAAGCGCTAGCGTACCAGCACTCCTGGCCTCGCCTCCGATCATCTACGGTGATGTGAAATCGCCAAACATACTAATCCATGACAACTACACCATGAAAGTTTTGGACTTTAGGGCCTCCATGCAACGAGGCCCAGTTCGTGACATTTGTGCAAGGGAACTGTGGCTACCTCGACCAAGAGTACATGCAGACATGCAAACTAACAGATAGGAGCAACCTCTACAGCTTTGGCGTCGCTCTCCTCGAGCTGCATAATTGGTTACTAGAGCATCATACATTGATTACTATATCACATATAGAAGATATAGCACAGCAGTTTGAGAGTGGATTTTTGTAGACCGAGCTACATGTAGCACGATTTTTTGAAAAAATCGAAAACGATATTTTAAAGTTTCAAAAAAATCTGAAAAAAATCAAGATGTTAACAATGATGTGATCTACCAACGTGCAAAATTTGAACTCGAGATATCTAATATTCGGGGCTGCACAAAAATGACAAACTCTGACAGATTTCGAGATTTTGAAAATCTGCAGTGTTCACTACTATAGATGTCAGATTTTGTCATTTTTGCACAGCTCCAAATATAAGGTATTTTGACTTGAAATTTGCACGATTGTAGATCACAACATTGTCTACATGTGGATTTAATTTCAGATATTTTGAATCTTCAAAATGGCATTTTCGAATTTTTCAAAAAACGAGCTACATTAATAGTTTCCGAGTTTGAGCATAATATCATAGTTCCATAGAAGAGATCATAACTTCAAGTTATTCTGACATAAGTACCAATTGTTCCACATATCAAAGGGCAACATCTGGAATATTTAGAGAACACAAAAAAGCAAAATGATAGGAGAGCTTACAAATCAGAGGATAAATTTCTGATGCTTGATTTTCAATTTGTCACATCTTTGCAGCAACTCTTTCCAGTATAGCCTTCAAATCAACAGCAGGGCCATTCTTTCTCTTCATGTTTCAGACCAAGTAAAACTGATGCAATCTGAAAAACAAAACGAAAACAACAGTTTAGTCTCCTGAATTTCGGTGTACTCCCTCCTACCACAAATATCGTGAATGTTGCTTTTCAGGGTGCTTGCCTAGTTGCCTGCCCATCAAGACACTGACAATTCAGACTCGGGACGCCGCGCAACGGCCTCCGACGAAGCTCCCACGTACGTGTGCCTCGCGAACCCGTCTTCACTCGACAGCATACGTTGCTTCGAATCGCTGACCGGTGGCGCATAGTTTATGATGGGCCATGGCAGTTGCCACAGGTGTGTTCTGTCGGTTTCAGTGGCGCTCAGTTCCAGGTCACAACTTCTGATCGGTGATGTGGATGTGAGATATTTTATGCCAATCTACTATATACTAAAAGCACAATACGGAGGTTTAAAATAGAGACACTACATTAATCCACATAGCCTAAAAACATATAAGCCATTTATCTTAATCTTAATGGTTCGGATTAAAAGATAAAAAAGGTTACATAAAACATAAGGGTGTACTGGCACGTGTACACATTATTGGGACCTAAGAACCGATCTGAAACAATTAGGGTACGATTTATTTTATTTGGTATCTAGAGTCCGTGTCAACCGCGTGGATACTTTGCAAACCTCTTCGTTTTTGTACGTCTATCATGCGCGTGTAGGCGAGGCCTAAAACTCAGGTGGCGCGTGCACATACAGCTCCATGTAGTGGCCATATACGTTCATGTTACTAGGACTCTAGCCATTAAAAAAATGAACTAATCGTGGGCAAATCTTGCATGAGAGAGGGCATGAAGGAAAAGCAAGTATGATTTAGAGAGAGCATGGAGCAAGCTTCAAATTAGTAGTCTAATTATGATTTAGAGAGGCATGGAGAAAGTTACAAATCGATAGTCTAAGTATGAATTAGAGAGGGCATGGATTATGTAGGACACACACTGTTGTGTGATTCGTTTGGTCTTTGCACATATCTTTAGACGCCTTCGAGGGAGTATTATTATTACCTTAAATATTTCCCTATACTATTCGTATTTTTAGATCCACTTAAGTAAATGAGATACGCAGATCTACACAAAATGAAATATTTTCATTATTATTTAGTTGGTCTACCTGTTAACAATGATAAATTATTTTATTGAGAAAATTTATTTGAAAATTGTAAGCATCATCTAATATCATCCAACCATTGCTAAGGTTGACTTAGAATTATCAATTGGACTAAAAAATGTAAATGACTCACAACCTCTCATAATGATTGAAGATCCCAACAAAAGTAACAGCAGTATAAACATCAATTATACAATGTGATTTAACATCGTGTTAAAACAACATATAAGTTCAATATATGGTTTTGCCATTGATTTTCCCCCAATTTAAAATACATTTCATAAGTATGATTTTTTTATCTAACATGTAACTGGACATAGAATCTTACCACATACAATAAAACTCTACATTTATTTCACGGTCAGACTATAAAGAGTTGCCCTCACATTTGCGAGGGCCATCATGCTAGTTTGATTAAAGCTAACCTGAGATTGCATAACTCTCCCGGCGTCGGAATAGTTTAGTCTACTCCAAAACTTAACTAGGATCGTGGAAACGGATTGGCAGAAGCAAATGACAAACCAACCCAGTTATGTTCAGACGGTCACTGAGACTAATCTGCTGATAAGCTGTTCTCCTCGCGACTAATCTGAATATTTTAGTGAAGCTAGCGCAGCCGAGTCAAGTGAGACCGAACGCATAATCGCTGGATTCAGACTAATTTAAACTTGCGGATCTAATTCTTCCCCACTACTTTATTATATGTAGCTAAAGAACGGCTGCTTTCATGTCAAAATAGCAGCATGAGCGAGGACTTTACGGCGTTCTCAGCAAAGGGTAACTTTGCAGCTGTATTTAACTGCATAATATTCTAAGATACCGTGGCCGATTTGTTATCGGTCGAACAGGTAAAACAATCACTTTGCGTTCTCCGAAATGCTGAGGGTTGCAATTGCTTGAAACCGACTAGCTTGTCGCGAGCTGATCTGAATGGTCCCATAAACAGGCTATGCTCCTGGCTTCATTGTGAACAACAAAACCAATAGTGTGGTGCAGGCTAGCTGCCATGTCCAGTTACAGATAATGAGGCACATTTTGTCCGGCTGTCCTGTCCAGTTAGGAACGCATAAATATCAGTAGTACTAGTACTGAATAGGTGAATAGTACGTACTACCGCTTTCACCTTGTCACAGAGATCAATTCTGTTCATATGTCAAGAAAAGATTTAATGATGACCGCTGGTTTGAAGGGGTACTAGATCGTGCAGCTTGGGGATGAAGATCAACGTGCATCAACTACCACATCGGACTAAACATGCCCATCTGGTCCCCAACACCTGTCTATGTCGTGTCACTAAAGTCAGGCCATGGCTGCGTGCAGATGTCTTTTGATCGTTTCAAACCTCAGAATAGCCTCATTAAACATCAATTAGTTCACAGTAATCGCCAACTAAAACACTCCCGTCCAGCCGAGCCATCACCGCCTCCCAGCAGAACGGGGCATGCGCAAGAAAGATGATTCTCGCGCTGCTGATCGTGGTTCTGGTATCTTCGGCTCGGACACCACCGGCAGCGGCGGGGACGGCGATGCAGCCGGGGGAGGCGTGCCTGCGGCGCTGCGGCGACATCGACATCCCATACCCGTTCGGCGTGGGCAGCGGCTGCCACCTCGAGACTGGGGACTGGACCTTCTCCCTGAGCTGCAACCGCACCACCGACGGGCGTCACCGGCTGTACAACTACCAGATCGAGGTGGTGGACATGTCTGTGCGGCAGGGGCAGCTGCGCATCTACAGCCTGATCAACCCGTGGTGCTACAACTCCACCACGGGCGCCATGAACGGGCAGAACAACTGGTGGTACGACATGTCCATCACCAACTTCCGCATCAACGACGCCCTCAACCGCTTCACCGTCGTCGGCTGCAACTCGCTCGCCTACATCCGCTCTCGCAACGACACCACCGACCTCTACATGACGGGATGCATGGCCATGTGCCCTGGCGTCGGCAGGCTGGAGAACGGCTCCTGCGCCGGCGTCGGGTGCTGCCAGACCGCCATCCCCTCGGGCCTCAACGGCTACCAGATCTCCTTCGAGGAGAAGTTCAACACCTCCGGGACGTCCAGCTTCAGCCCCTGCAGCTACGCCGTGCTGCTCGAGGCCGCCGCCTTCGACTTCCGCACAACCTACGTCACCACCGACGAGTTCATGGCCGCCAACGCCAACCAGGTGCCACTCGTGCTCGACTGGGCGATAGGGAACAAGACGTGCCAGGAGGCCAGGCGCAACGCCTCGGCCTACGCCTGTGTCAGTGGCAACAGCGAGTGCGTCGACTCCAAGTACGGTCGGGGGAAGGGCTACCTCTGCAACTGCTCCGCAGGCTATGATGGCAATCCCTACCTCCTCAACGGCTGCCAAGGTAAGTAGCACCTTCTTCCCTTCTGTTCTTCCATTCTAATGGTGTCTCACGTATGTTTTGGTTGGCCTCTGCAGATATCAACGAGTGCCAAAATTCTAGGTACCCGTGCTCTGTTCCTGGTACTTGCGTCAACACTATCGGAGGATACAATTGCCTTTGCCCTGACGAGACATCAGGCAACGCATACAACGGAACATGCGAGCAAAACAAATCCCAGTTAGGATGGGAGATCGCCATTGGTAAGTCTGTTTCTCCTGAAGAAAGCCTAGAATAGAGGATATATATATGTGTCACTGATTCCCAATTTAACTTACTCATTGCTGCAGGAGTCAGCATCGGCGTTATCGTACTGATAATCACCGCCTCCGGCGTGTACATGATGTACGCCAAACGGAGGCTCGCCAAGATCAAGAGCGAGTACTTCAAGCAGCACGGGGGCCTGACGCTGTTCGACGAGATGAGGTCAAGGCAGGGGTTGTCCTTCAAGCTCTTCACTCAGGAAGAGCTGGAAGAGGCGACGGGAAGGTTCGACGAGCGCCACGTGATCGGCAAGGGTGCCAACGGCACCGTGTACAAGGGAACCACCAAGGACAACCACGTCGTCGCCATCAAGAAGTGCCGGCTAGCCAGCGAGAGGCAGAAGAAGGAGTTTGGCAAGGAGATGCTCATCGTGTCCCAGATTAACCACCGATACATCGTCAAGCTCTACGGCTGCTGCCTCGAGGTGGAGGTCCCCATGCTCGTCTACAAGTACATCCCCAACGGCACCCTCTATAGGCTCATCCACGGCCGGCGCGATGGCGGGCCGCGCATCCCATTCACGGCGCGCCTCAAGATCGCCCACCAGACCGCCGAGGCGCTCTCCTACCTCCACTCGTGGGCCTCCCCGCCCATCATCCACGGTGACGTCAAGACCTCCAACATACTCCTTGACGAGGATTACACGGCCAAGGTCTCCGACTTCGGGGCGTCCACGCTGGCACCCACAGACGAGGCCCAGTTCGTGACATTAGTGCAGGGCACCTGTGGGTACCTGGACCCGGAGTACATGAGGACGTGCAAGCTGACGGACAAGAGCGACGTCTACAGCTTCGGTGTCATCCTGCTGGAGCTGCTCACCTGCAGGAAGGCGCTCAACCTAGAGGAGCTCGAGGAGGAGAAGTACCTCTCATCGCAGTTCCTGCTGGTCCTCGGGGAGAAGAGGCTGGAGGAGATGCTTGACCCGCAGATAAAGAGCGAGCAGAGCATCGAGGTACTTGAGCAGACCGCAGAGCTGGCGAGGCAGTGCTTGGAGATGCTGGGCGATAAAAGGCCGACCATGCGGGAGGTCGCGGAGGAGCTTGATAGGCTGAGCAAGCTGGCAACCCATCCATGGGGGCCGCCGGATTCCGGGGAGCTAATTGGGCTGCTCCGAGGTTCACCATCACCCACCACGTACTCTGGCCACTCTGGACTAGAGATTGGTAGCAGCACTAGAAACATTAGTTTCGGTGACACTGCCTACATAGGAATTCAGTCTCCACGTTGATCGATGATACAATTTTGGGGTGTGCCTGCCTGCAGGGCTGCGGCTAGAGCTATACATCACTCACTAGACAAGTTTTCCTTTATTTGGAACCTGTTTGGAACCATCGGTTGTACAGATTTGTATACAAAAGAAAAGAGTGTTATTTGTAAGAGTTTTTGGCGAGATATTCATCCTTTGTAAGTTGTTCTAAAAAATTGTATATCTTGGTCGCTTTGTAAGGCTTCGGATCAACATCCAATCAGGCTTATCCCATCTATCTGATTTTTTCAGCAAGGATTTGTGTTGGGTATTCGGCGTAAAAAAAAACCCTGTTTTCAGGGTGGAGCTGGTTAAAAAGAGGGGAAGACCCCCAAAAAATAAAAATGACAGGTTGCTTTGTTAATATCAGGGGAGTGGAACACCCTGACAAACAAAGGTTCCTGAGAGAGACAATTAGGGAGGAAGGGGTTTGCTTTATTGGCTTGTGTGAGACCATAAAAAGCAATTTCACTCCCAACTGGCTTAAGAAAATTGCAGGGAACAGAAATTTTGTCTGGGAAAGTGTGCCTCTAGTAGGAAGATCTGGTGGTATACTTCTTGGGGTAGATACAGATTATCAAGAGGTTTTGGAAACTGAGACTGGGGAACATTTTATCAGAATGAAGCTGTCTGACAGAGTGTCTAGATTATGCTGGCATTTGATAGTTGTTTATGGTCCAGCTCAATTGGAAGACAAGGAGAGCTTCCTTGCAGAATTTGCACAATTATGCAATAGATGCAAGGGAGCTGCAGTTATAGGAGGTGATTTTAATATCATCGGGAAAACAAGTGAGAAGAATAAGCCTTGTATTTTACCCAGATGGAGTCATATCTTTAATTCCATCATTGACTTGAATGGACTGAAAGAGATTAGACTACTGGGTAGACAATTTACTTGGGCAAACAATTTACCTGATCCCACCTTTGAGAAACTGGACAGGGTTCTGGTGACTGCTGAGTGGGATCAGGCATACCCTTTAGCTGTGGTTACTGGGATGAATAGGGATATTTCTGACCATGTGCCGCTGTTATTGAAATATGGAGCTACTCCTCCACATAACAATTCATTTAGATATGAAAATTGTTGGATGGAGAGAGAAGGTTTTGTGGAAATTGTGAAAGAAAGCTGGAATTCAGTTACTTTTCATAGACATGATATTGACAAGTGGCAGGAAAAGGTGAGAAGACTAAGGAGACATATTAAAGGATGGCATATTAACATTGAAGGGGCTTATAGGAAAGAGAAGAAAATGCTGCTAGAAAAGATGGATGTGCTGGACAAAAAGGAGGAACATACTCCACTGTCAGTTCAGGAAAAAGAGTTGCAGGTGGAGATGCATAAAGGATTAAAACACTTCTGAGAGATGAGGAGATAAAGTGGCGTCAGAGGGCAAAAGAAAAGGATTTGAAAGAAGGAGATGGAAACACTAAGTATTTCCATTTGAAAGCTAGTGGTAGAAGGAAAAAGAGTCACATCTCAGTACTTAATCACAATGGGCAGGAAATCATGGGATATATTGACTTGATAAAGCATGTAACTGAGTTTTACAAAGCTTTGTTTGGTCCTTCTCCTGTTACCTCCCTGAGATTGGATGGTATTGTGTGTGAACAACTATCTGAGGAGGATAGGCAGAGCTTAATTGGGCCTTTTTTGCTAGAAGAAATTAAAGCAACAATTGATGAATTAAAGCATGATAAAGCTGCTGGACTAGATGGGCTGCCAGCAGAGTTTTATCAGAAGTTTTGGGAGGAAATTAAGCATGACTTGAAAGAGATGCTAGATAAATTCCATGCTGGACATTTGGACATTGAGAGATTGAACCATGGGGTTATCTCTCTAATCCCAAAGGTCCCAGATGCAGATGTTATACAAAAATTCAGACCTACCTGTTTGTTGAATGTTAGTTATAAAATACTAACAAAAAAATTAGCAATCAGACTGGGATTGATAATTCATAAAATTATCACTGACACTCAAACAGCTTTTATCAAGGACAGATTTATTATGGAAGGAATTGTGATCTTGCATGAGACAATTCATGAAATTCATCACAGAAAAATGTCTGGAGTCCTTTTCAAAATTGATTTTGAAAAGGCGTATGACAAAGTTAACTGGGCATTTCTGTATCAGATGATGCAATTAAAAGGATTTGGAGATACTTTTTGTGATTGGGTTATGAAGGTTGTCAGAGGGGGTAGAGTTGCTATTAGAGTGAACAATGAAATTGGACCCTACTTTCTTACTTATGCTGGAGTCAGGCAGGGAGACCCTCTATCTCCTCTACTTTTTGATGTAGTTGGTGATGGACTGGCTCTGCTGATGAAAAAAGGACAATAAGAAGGTCTGGTTAAAGGATTGGTACCACATCTAGTGGATGGTGGTATCTCAATCTTGCAATATGCAGATGACACTATTTTGTTACTGGAGGATAGCTTGGAAAATGCAAGGAATGTGAAGTATATCCTGTGTCTGTTTGAGCAAGTCTCAGGACTAAAAATCAATTTCCATAAAAGTGAAATTTTCTGTCTGGGTGAAGCTAAAGAGAGGGCTCTATGTTATAGTGAGATCTTTACATGTCCAACTGCTGAATTACCCATGAAATACTTGGGTATGCCAGTTGATGAAAAGAAACTAGCTGTTTCACAGTGGGCTCCTGTTGAAGAGAAGTTTGCAAAGAAAATTTCTGGGTGGAAAGGAAATCTGCTTTCAATTGGAGACAGAGTGACTCTAGTAAACGCTTGTTTGACTAGTATCTGTCTATATATGCTTTCTTTCCTAGAAGCTCCAAAGGGTTTTATTCATAGAGCAGATATTCACAGGAAGAGAATGGTGTGGCAAGAATTGGATGACAGGAAAAGATATCATCTGGTGAATTGGCACACTGTCTGTCTCCCCAAAGATTGTGGAGGTCTGGGTGTGCTTGATTTACCCACAATGAATAAAAGTCTGTTGTGCAAATGGCTGTGGAAATTGGAAAATACATAGGGAACCTGGCAAACAATGTTGAGTAGGAAGTACTTAGCTAATCAGGTGCTGGCTCAAGCTAAAGTGGGGCATGGATGCTCTCATTTCTGGCAGGGCCTGGTGTCTGTGAACAACATTTTCCAACAATATAGTGAGAGAGTGATGCTGGGAGGTGAGAAGACTCTTTTCTGGGAAGATAAATGGGTGAATAATGCATCTCTTGCAGTGCAATTTCCCAGACTTTATCAATTATCTTTCCAGAAGGGATTTACAGTGAAACAGTTAAAACAACAGGGTTGGGATATGATTCAATTCAGGAGAACTCTGTTTGGTGAAACTCTACAGCAATGGGAAGACATGAAGAACATGGTGGACGGAGTGCAGTTGTCTGAGGGAAGAGATACAGTGAAATGGAAGATAGGAGCTTCTGGAAAATTCAGAGTTAGAGATTTGTATCTCCAACTGAGAGATGAAGGAAGTTTCCCACAGAAATTTCTGTGGAAGACAAAAATTCCAATGAAAGTGAGAATATTTTTATGGTTGATGATTAAGTGCAGTGTGCTCACAAAAGATAATTTGCTGAGAAGAGGCTGGACTGGAGATCCTCACTGTCACTTTTGCAACAAAGCTGAAAGCATTGATCACTTGCTCTTTTCTTGTGCCTTGGCCAAGTTGGCCTGGCAAGTGATTCTCTGTGCTTTTCAACTAGTGAGGCCTCCTGAAAATACTGTTGATCTATTTGGGAATTGGATAAAATCCTTCCCTAAAGATCAAAGACACCTAGTTATGTGTGGAGCTTCAGCAGTGTGCTGGGTGCTCTGGAAAACTCGAAATGATGTGTGCTTCAAGAGAGCTGTTGTTAGTGACCCGGCAAATATCATTTACAGGTTGTGCAATGTACTTAATAACTGGACAATTTTGCAGAGAAATCAAGATCAAGGAAGAGTTGAAGAGGGGGTTCTGAAGCTAAAACTGGTGATCCGGGAGGCTTATACCAGATCGCATGGTTGGGCTCCCACGGTGGCAAGAATTGGAGATTGATAAAATGCTGAAAGAACTCCGGTTCTATTTTGTAATTTTGGTTTCTGGGACCTGTTCTGTCTTAGTTCTGTCAGGGTCTACTTCCAGTTTAGCTCTGGTGTCGCTGAGCTTTGTGCTATAAGAAAGCTTTAAGCTAGGTGTCTGAGAGGTGTTCTGAGCCTGCTGGGTGTTAGGGGGTGTGTAGCCTCTCTTAGATGCTGGCAAGGTTTAGTCTGCTTTTTTATTTTCTGTTGGAACTTTGTAATAAGGATTTGGCGGTTTCTTTAATGGAAATCGACAGGTGGAGCCCGTTGGCTCCAAAAAAAATTCGGCGTAAAAAAAATCAAATTGAAGAAGGATTGCTGACATTTTCGTCTTGCACTTGTCTTTCAACCTTACCTCAATAGATACCAGGCTTGGCGTTGAGGTCGAAGTTATCTTTGGTTCCTTTGAAGCTATATCCCGCATTTGCTTCAAAGAACTCCACTTTGCTTGTTCTCCATTTTCTAGAACTAGAAATCACAAAATTGATTAATTAAGGATTATCCTAAAGTCTCTGGGAAAACTGGAAAACAGAAATTAAAGTCGAAGCACTCACGGTGCTGCTGCTTATGCTGCTACGGTGCCACTGCCACAGCGCCGCCGTATCCATTCTTTCCGAGATGCCGAAATCGAAGGTCCGAGCTCCGCGTGCGGTGCGCCGGCGCGGCCATGCGTCAGTCCAAACTTGTGTCTCTGTTGCGGGGGGAGCAGGGGCGAGGAAGGGACGTCGGGAACGCGGGAATCGGCGCCTGAGGTCGGGTAGAGGGAGGAGTCGAGAAGGACGGCGGGGGGCTCCTAGTCTACGCGTGTTAGCGCGCCGTAGCTAGCTCCGCCCGCGTAAGATTCGGGATGGGCCAGGCCCATTAAGACAGAAATGACTTTCTATTCGATATTTCTTTCATGTTTTTTTTCGCGCTTATTCTGCCTTAGTTTCTTCTTCGGAGCGACGTCCACAAGCCATTCCTATTGGGCCGGCCTAGGTACAGGCATACTGTCTTTTTCGTTTTTCTTTTTTCTATATTATTTTACAACGGATTTTGGAGAAAAAAAACTGTTTAAATTAGAAAAAAATTAAAATTTAGAAATTGTTGAAATTTCAAATTTGTTCAAATTTAGAAAATGTTGCAATTTCGAATTTGTTCAAATCCAAAAATTGTTCCAATCCAAATTTTGTTCAAATCCGAAATTTTTTCAAATCTGAAATTTGTTCAAATTTGCAAATTGTTCAAATTTAATATTTGTTTAAATTTAAAAATTGTTCAAATATGAAATTTGTTCAAATTTAAAATTTGTTCAGACATAAAAATGTTCAAAAGTAAAAATGGTTCAAAGTTAAAAATATTCAAAAATAAATTTGTTCAAACATAAAAATGTTCAAAAGTAAAAAATTGTTCAAATGTAAAAATGTTCAAATTTTAAAAACAATAAAATAAAAAATGTTCATAATTTTCAAGAGAAAAGAACGAAAAATAAAATATATAAAATTAAAATCTGAAGAAAAACAAGCTGAACCGGAAATCCTGAAAAAAAAACGTAAAAAAAACCTGCACAAATCAGAAAAAAATCGAACGAAAAAAACGAAAAACCACCTCCAGCCGTGCTAACGGGCCGGCCCAACTCACGCCGCACGCGGGCGGAGCGGGGTTCCATCCCGCTAATGGGCGGAGCATAGGATTAGCCGGATTGCGGTTCAGGTGTTCACGATCAGATCGATTTCGTTGCGTTCTGGGCAAGTGATAGATGGACCGGTGGAGCCCAAATGGCCAGATGGAAGCCCAAAACTATATTCCAGAGTATGTTTATGAAGGCTTAGCGCGGGAGGGGTCTGCTTTCTTTAACGGAAAACCTTAGAGCATCTTCACTTGAGTAAATGACACAAAACAAAACATTTGAGGCCGTCATGTTTTTTTACGAATAAGATTTTGGCGTTAAAAGACAACAGTACGAAGCAATCCAAGAAAAATGAAAATTACAACGAGCTTCTTGAGAAGCCCTTCATCTTCAACCTTCAGACCGTGTCGACAACGCGCCACCGCTGCTGCTTCTTCCTGAATCGGCGTGACGTTGTTGGTTGCGGGCGCGAAGTCGCCGAACGGGTCAAGAAGACCACATCCATCCCGGAGATGAAGAAGAAGGAAGAACTGCCGATGAAGCTCCTTGACGATCCGAAGATCCCCACTGCCAGACAAAATCCTCAAAGACCAAACCACTCCCACAAGCCTCTCGATGTTGCCATCGAGATGGGTTGAAGTCGGGGAGACCTTATTATACGAGGCACCGCCACCACCACCTGAGCGCCGCCCCTACAAACCTTGACCCTAAAAATGAAGAACGGAGCCCTCAAAACAGTCATGTTAGAAAACTATCACTTTTGCGTCCAATGACACATAAATACTACCTTTGAGGTAGACTCGTGAAAAGAAACCCTGACTATTGATTTAGCAGTGTTAACACATTTTCTGACCAGCCTGACACACATCTTAGGTTTACGTGGCAAAAAACTAAAAGTTAGTCAATGCCAACTTTGCAAAAACGACATATATAAACTATCTCTTCTACTTCTCTATCCTTTAGCTCCTCTTCCTCTCTATCCACAACAACCGAGTGAAAGGGCCCCTCCATGGAGAGGTTAGCTGGATCCTGTAGCACCGGGGGCGAGGCCAAGAGCGACCGATGCTGAGTTGGGCTTGTTCGCGGAACTGGCAACCGGCTGAGCGGAGGACCTCGAGACCAGTGAGCTCATCTAGAGTTATTGTTGTTGCCAACTTTTGCTAAAATTTGGCTTCATATTTTTCAGACACACTTTTTATGGTTGCTACACTTTTATGGCTAGCCACACTTTGACTTGGCAAAATGTGGTTAGGAACCAAACACTCCCTTAGAGCATCTCCAACAGGCGCTTGATAATTTGGCGTTGTAAACATCGCTTACAGCACGCTGCAACCGTTTAGCGCACGCGGCGCTAACGCATCCTCCACCGGAGGCGCTAGTATGTAGCGCGCGCCAATCGTCCAAAAATCGCCCCAGCAGACGCGCCAAATGTAGCGCCACAGACACAACTGCGCGATTGAAACTTCGATTTAGGATCTACAAATTACACTAAAAATAGATAGAAAATAGTTCGATCGACATAAAACTAATCCTACTGACTACTCTTTGTCAACATCGGAGGTGGTACCGGTCCACGGATCATCCCACATCGAATCGTTGTCCTCGATCGTCGAGTTGGGGTCATCGATCTTCTCCTCGATGATGACTTGACGGCGGCGGCGGTCCACCCTCCTCTCTATCCTCTATGCGGCGAAGAAGGCTTCTTCGTCCTAAACGTCGCCCGGGAACTGCTCTCGCCACTGTTGCATCAGGCGCTCGTTGCGCTCGGCGATGACGATCTTCGTCGGTGAGGAGGCGTGGAGGGGGTGCGAGGAACTCCGCCTCCTCATGGGACTGAACCTCCGGGAAGTTGGGGTCACACCGCAGACAGTGGAATCGCCACACCGCTAGCTCCTACGTGTCGTGCATGCCGAGGGTGAGGCGGTAGCCGCTGACGTGGAGCTCAGCATAGAAGGTGCCATTGGGGGGCGTGCAGACGCCGCGGAAGTCGGATGAACCGTGGTGGTGCAGCGGCATCCGAGGAGCAGCGCGCGGGAAAGAAGAAGAAGTAATGGGTTGGTGCATGAAGTTTCTCAGCGGTTGAGCGATGCACGCTTGGACGCTTTATAGCGCGCGTGCGAACCGGCACCCAACATTGTCGCGCGGGATAGCGCAAAACCACGCGCGACAAAAAATTTCACGCGCGCGATTTTGGCATCTCCGCTGGAGGGACGCGGAAGGATTTGCGCGCGCTAAATGACGGGTATTTTCAATGCTCTCGCTGTTTAGCGTGTGTTGGAGACACTTGATACGTCCATTTTGTATCACTATTTTGTATCATAATTTACTGTTATTCATTGATATATTTCACATTTAGAAATGATACTTATGTTGTTTCCTCTGTTTTTACATGTTTGATGATCATTGGAGGATTTGCTGCCGGAGTCAGGATTCTGCTGGAAAAAGAACCGCCAAGACACCATGTTTTGGAAGATCAGGAAATTCCAGAAAAATAGCAAAAAATTATATTTCGCCAGAAGACTGAAGAAGCCAGAAGGAGGAAGCGAGAGGAGCCATAGGGTGGGCTCACCCACAGGGGGCGCGGGCCCACCCCTGGTCGCGCTGGCCTATGGTGAGGTCACCCTGGCCCACTACTGCCATCGCCCCTTCGCGTATATCGTCGTCCCCGAAAACCTAAGTCAAAACGGGGGCTCAGAGATAGACACCGCCGCCTCTGCGGGGCGAAAAACACCAGAGAGAGAAAAGCTCTCCGGCAGGCCGGAATCTGCCGGGGAAATTCCTTCCCGGAGAGGGAAGATCATCGCCATCGTCATCATCATCGCACGGGACTTCATCGGGATCATCATCACCAGCACCTTCATCTTCATCATCACCACGCCATCCCGCTGTAACATCTTGAGTTGAATCTTATCAAATTCTTAGGGGAAACTTTCCCAGTGTTGATTACTCTTGTGGTTGATGCTATTAAGTGGAACCGTTGAATTAAGGTTTATGTTCAGATTGTTATTTACCATTATTTCATCTCTGATCATGATCCATATGATTTCTTGTGAGTAGTTCGTTTAGTTCTTGAGGACATGGGAGAAGTCAAGATGTTAGTAGTGGAATTATGTTGAGTAATATTTAATGGTTTGATATTTTTTTGTTGTGGTGCTATTTCACTAGTGGTGTCATGTGAACGTCGACTACATGATACTTCACCATTTATGGGCCTAGTGAAATGCATTGTGTATTTGGCTACTAATTGTGGGGTTGCTGGAGTGACAGAAACCTAAACCTCCGTTAGGAAACCATTGCACCAGGAAGCGTAGGATCTTAGAGTTTAAGGTTGTGGTTAGATTTATCTTAATTACTTTCTTGTAGTTGCGGATGCTTGCAAGGGGTATAATCACATGTGTGTATTAATCCTAGTAAGGGTAGTGCGCTAGCACAGGTTCACCCCCATAACACTTATCAAACCAATAAGGATTATTTAGCGATATGAAGCGAAAGCACTTGACAGAAATTCCCGTGTGTCCTCGAGAACGTTTGGTCATCATAAGTTACACAACCGGCTTATCCTTTGCTCTAGAAAGGATTGGGCCACTCGCTGCAATTGTTATTACTATCTTTTATTTACTCGTACTTTATTTGCTTGCATTACTAAATACCCCTGAAAACCTGTTTGCTAGTATTTACAGTGAATCCTTGATCAAAACCACTTGTCAACACCTTCTGCTCCTCGTTGGGTTCGACACTCTTATTTATCGAAAGTACTACGATACACCCCCTATACTTGTGGGTCATCAAGACTATTTTCTGGCGCCGTTGCCGGGGAGTGAAGCGCTATTAAAGAGTGGAATTGGTAAAGGTAACCGTCGCTGTGAGCATTGTTTTTATTTCTGTCTTTTATTTTTATTTTATTTTGCTATGGAGAGTTCTCCATTTGGTTTTCTATTTGGGAACACTACTACCACTGTTGCGGATGTAGATGAACCACCACCTGCTCAATTAGATCCTTTTAAAATACCTATGAAAATTGTTGAACGTGTTATGAATAACTGCTATTCGGGAGATGGAACTGTCCATCTGGGTGATCATTTACTCTTTATACATGAATTATGCGAGTTGTTCAAGTGTGCAGGTATTTCATCAAGCCAGGTTAAGAGAAAGCTATTCTCTTTATCACTGAAAGGCAGAGCTGAGGAGTGGTATAGGCTGCTAAAGGATGGTCCATCTATTGCTTGGGAGGAAATTGTACCTCTCTTTTATTCCAAATTTTATCCTCCAAGTGAAATTCATAAAGATCGTAATCAAATATATAACTTTTGGCCTCATGATGGAGAGAGTATTGCTCAAGCGTGGGGAAGATTGAAGTTACTAATGCTCAAATGTCCCATTCATGAGCTCCCCAGTAATATTGTTATTGATAACTTTTATGCGAGGCTTGCTCTTCATGACAAGGATTTATTGGATGCTTCCTGTTTCGGATCATTTACCCATATGAAAGGAGAAGCTAAATGGGATCTTATTGACCGTATCCAAGCAAATGCTGAAGGATGGGAGAACCACAAAGGTAGGAGATCAGGTATAAATTATGATTATGAATGCATTAAAGCTTTTATGGGAACCGATGACTTTCATAATGTTAGCACTGTTTATGGTCTTGATTCTCAGATACTTGCTAACTGTTTTAAGGCCTTTGCCTCTTATCTTGATGTTCCAAAGAAAGATTGAAACAAGTATCATGCGCCTTATAAAGATTCTATTAGTCATATTCCTGCTAAAACTACTGAAGTTTTTACTGTTGATCGCATTTTGCCTGAACCTTATTTAGAGAAAACGCCTTTCCCTGCTAAGGTAAAGGAGCATTCCACTTTGATAAGCGTGTTTAATAAAAGTACCAAGAAAGCTATAGAACCTGATGAGCAAATTACTATTAAGTCTCCTGTGGCAATAGTGAAGGACCTTGTTACTAAAAATGTGGGAGATGAACATATTGTCTTTTGTGAAGATGCTTCTAACATTGTTTCACATCCTAGTAGGCGTAGGAAAACAAGTGTTCCTATTATTTCTGTCAGGATTGGCGATCATTGCTATTATGGTTTATGCGATATTGGTGCAAGTTCAAGTGCTATTCCTTATGAGCTTTACAGAGAAATCATGCATGAAATTTCCCCTTGTGAACTTTAAGATATTAATGTGGTTATTCAGCTGGCTAACAGAGAGACTATCTTGCCAATTGGTATTGTTCGAGATGTGGAAGTTCTATATGGTAAGACTAAATATCCTACTGATTTTCTAGTACTTGGTAAGAAAGCTAGTAAAACTTGTCCTATTATTTTTGGTAGACCCTTTTTGAATACTTGTAGTGTTGTGATAGATTGTAAGAAGGAGAAAGTTGTGACTAAGTTCGACGGAGAGTCTTATAAGTTTAATTTTTCTAAGTTCGCTAAAACTCCTTATGAAAATGAATTGCCTAATGAAAATTTTCGAGTTGAACAGCTTGCCTCTATTGCTCTTGCTCCTAATAATGCTTTGCTGCAAATTATGGAGGACCATGAAAGTGATGTCTTCGGGAAAGAAAGAGAAGAGATTGACGATATTCTTCATCATCAACCACCGTTGATTAAGCACAATTTACCTGTGGAGGATCTTGGTACCTGATACGTCCATTTTATATCACTATTCTGTATCATAATTTACTATTATTCATTGATATATTTCACATTTAGAGATGATACTTATGTTGTTTCCTCTATTTTCACATGTTTGATGATCATTGGAGGATTTAATGCCGGAGTCAGGATTCTGCTGGAAAAAGGACCGTCAAGACACCATGTTTCGGAAGATCAGGAAATTCTAGAAAAATACTAGAAAATTATACTTTCCCAAAAGACTGAAGAAGCCAGAAGGAGGAGGCGAGAGGAGCCACAGGGCAGGCTCACACACAGGGGACGCGGGCCCACCCCTAGCCGCGCCAGCCTGTTGTGAGGCCACCCTGGCCCACTACTGCCATCGCCCCTTCGCGTATATCGTCGTCCCCGAAAACCTAAGTGAAGGGGGGCTCAGAGATAGACACCGCCACCTCTGCGCGGCAGAAAACACCAGAGAGAGAAAAGCTCTCCGACAGGCAGGAATCTGTCAGGGAAATTCCTTCCCGGAGAGGGGAGATCGTCGCCATCGTCATCACCATCGCACCGGACTTCATCGGGATCATCATCATCATCATCATCTCCATCACCAGCACCTTCATCTCCACCATCACCACGCCATCCCGCTGTAACATCTTGAGTTGAATCTTGTTAAATTCTTAGGGGAAACTTTCCCGGTGTTGATTACTCTTGTGGTTGATGCTATTGAGTGGAACCGTTGAATTAAGGTTTATGTTCAGATTGTTATTTACCATTATTTCCCCTCTGATTATGATCCATATGATGTCTTGTGAGTAGTTCGTTTACTTCTTGAGGACATGGGAGAAGTCAAGATGTTAATAGTGGAATTATGTTAAGTAATATTTAATGGTTTGATTTTTTTTTGTGGTGCTCTTTCACTAGTGGTGTCATGTGAATGTCGACTACATGATACTTCACCATTTATGGGCCTAGTGGAATGCATTGTGTACTTGGCTACTAATTGTGGGGTTGCTAGAGTGACAGAAACCTAAACCTCCGTTAGGAAACCATTGCACCAGGGAGCGTAGGATCTTAGAGTTTAAGGCTATGGTTAGATTTATCTTAATTACTTTCTTGTAGTTGCAGATGCTTGCAAGGGGTATAATCACAAGTGTGTATTAATCCTAGTAAGGATAGTACGCTAGCACAGGTTCACCCCCATAACACTTATCAAACCAATAAAGATTATTTAGCGGCATGAAGCGAAAGCTCTTGACAGAAACTCCCATGTGTCCTCGAGAACGTTTGGTCATCATAAGTTACACAACCGGCTTGTCCTTTGCTCTAGAAAGGATTGGGCCACTCGCTGCAATTGTTATTACTGTCTTTTATTTACTCGTACTTTATTTATTTGCATTACCAAATACCCCTGAAAACCCGTTTGCTAGTATTTACAGTGAATCCTTGATCAAAACCACTTGTCAACACCTTCTGCTCCTCGTTGGGTTTGACACTCTTATTTATCGAAAGTACTATGATACACCCCCTATACTTGTGGGTCATCAAGACTATTTTCTGGCGCCGTTGCCAGGGAGTGAAGCGCTATTGAAAAGTGGAATTGGTAAAGGTAACCGTCGCTGTGAGTATTGTTTTTATTTCTGTCTTTTATTTTTATTTTATTTTGCTATGGAGAGTTCTCCGTTTGGGTTCCTATTCGGGAACACTACTACCACTGTTGCAGATGTGGATGAACCACAACCACCACCTGCTCAATTAGATCCTTTTAAAATACCTATGAAAATTGTTGAGCGTGTTATGGATAACTGCTATTCAGGAGATGGAACTTTCCATCCGGGTGATCACTTACTCTTTATACATGAATTATGCGAGTTGTTCAAGTGTGCAGGTATTTCATCGAGCCAGGTTAAGAGGAAGTTATTCTCTTTATCACTGAAAGGCAGAGCTGAGGAGTGGTATCGGCTGCTAAAAGATGGTCCATCTATTGCTTGGGAGGAAATTGTACCTCTCTTTTATTCCAAGTTTTATCCTCTAAGTGAAATTCATAAAGATCGTAATCGAATATATAACTTTTGGCCTCATGATGGAGAGAGTATTGCCCAAGCGTGGGAGAGATTGAAGTCACTAATGCTCAAATGCCCCACTCATGAGCTTCCCAGTAATATTGTTATTAATAATTTTTATGCGAGGCTTACTCTTCACGATAAGGATTTATTGGATGCTTCTTGCTTTGGATCATTTACCCATATGAAAGGAGAAGCTAAATGGGATCTTCTTGACCGTATTCAAGAAAATGCTGAAGGATGGGAAAACAACAAAGGTGGGAAGTCAGGTATAAATTATGACTATGAATGCATTAAAGCTTTTATGGGAACCGATGACTTTCGTAATGTTAGCATTGTTTATGGCCTTGATTCTCAGATACTTGCTACTGTTTTAAGGCCTTTGCCTCTTATCTTGATGTTCCAAAGAAAGATTGGAACAAGTATCATGCGCCTTATAAAGATTCTATTAGTTGTATTTATGCTAAAACTACTGAAGTTTGTACTGTTGATCGCATTTTGCCTGAACCTTATTTCGAGAAGACGCCTTTCCCTGCTAAGGTAAAGGAGCATTCTACTTTGGTAAGTGTGCTTAATAAAAGTACTAAGAAAGCTGCAGAACCTGATGAGCAAATTACTATTAAGTCTCCTGTAGCTATAGTGAAGGACCTTGTTACTAAAGATGTAGGAGATGAACATATTGTCTTTTGTGAAGATGCTTCTAACATTGTTTCACATCCTAGTAGGCGTAGGAAAACAAGTGTTCCTGTTATTTCTGTCAGGATTGGCGATCATTGCTATTATGGTTTATGTGACATTGGTGCAAGTTCAAGTGCTATTCCTATAGAGCTTTACAGAGAAATCATGCATGAAATTTCCCCTTGTGAACTTGAAGAAATTGATGTGGTTATTCAACTTGCTAACAGAGAGACTGTCTTGCCACTTGGTATTGTTCGAGATGTGAAAGTTTTATGCGGTAAGACTAAATATCCTACTGATTTTCTTGTACTTGGTAAGGAAGCTAGTAAAACTTGTCCTATTATATTCGGTAGACCCTTTTTGAATACTTGTGGTGCTGTGATAGATTGTAAGAAGGAGAAAATTTTTAGTAAGTTTGATGGAGAATCTTATAAGTTTAATTTTTCTAAATTCGCTAAAACTCCTTTTGAAAATGAATTGCCTAATGAAAATTTTTGAGTTGAACAGCTTGCCTCTATCGATCTTGCTCCTAATAATGCTTTGCAGCAATTTATGGAGGACCATGAAAGTGATGTCTTCAGGAAAGAAAGAGAAGAGATTGACGATATTCTTCTTCGTCAACCACCGTTGATCAAGCACAATTTACCTGTGGAGGATCTTGGTACCACTTTGCCACCTAAGGAAGATCCTGTTTTTGAATTAAAACCTTTACCTGATGATCTTAAGTATGCTTATATAGATGATAAGAAAATATATCATGTTACTATCAGTTCTAAGCTTTCAGGAAAGGAAGAAGAAAGGTTATTAGAGATATTGAGGAAACACCGAGGAGCTATGGGATATACTCTTGATGATTTAAAAGGGATTTCTCCCACTATATGTCAGCATGTTATTAACATGGAGGAAGATGCAAAGCCAGTTGTTGAACATCAACGCCGCTAAATTCCCAAGATGAAGGAAGTGGTAAGAAATGAGGTATTGAAGCTCCTTGATGCTGGTATTATTTATCCTATTGCTGATAGTAGATGGGTTAGTCTTGTTCATTGTGTTCCTAAGAAAGGAGGTATCATTGTTGTGCCTAATGAGAATAACGAGCTTATTCCTCAAAGGGTAGTAGTTGGTTATAGGATGTGCATTGATTTTAGAAAAGTAAACAAAGTTACTAAGAAAGATCATTATCCTTTACCGTTTATAGATCAAATGTTAGAGAGGTTGTCTAAGAAGACTCATTTTTGTTTTCTTGATGGTTATTCTGGTTTCTCTCAGATTGCTGTTAAAAAGCAAGATCAAGAGAAAACCACCTTTACTTGTCCTTATGGAACTTATGCTTATAGACATATGCCGTTTGGTTTGTGCAATGCTCCTGCTACTTTTCAAAGATGCATGTCTGCTATATTTCATGGTTTTTGTGAGGAAATTGTGGAGGTTTTCATGGACGATTTCTCTGTTTATGGAACTTCTTTTGATAATTGTTTGCACAATCTTGATAAAGTTTTGCAGAGATGTGAAGAAACTAATCTTGTTCTTAATTGGGAGAAATGCCACTTTATGGTGAATGAAGGAATTGTTCTTGGACATAAAATTTCTGAAAGAGGTATCATAACGGCCCAGAAAAATCCCCTTTTTAGAATTGTTTGTTCTTTTTATTTTGTGCGTCATCGTGACTTCATGCATTATCATGCATCTATCACTTTGCATGTTTTTGTGCAAAATAAAATTTATTTTGAATAAACTCTATTCTATTTCGCTCGTATGGTTTTATAAATACCCTCTTCTACTTTTCCTATTTCGAACTAAAACTTGAACCAAAATATTTGCAAACTTTTAAAATATTTTAGATCAAATCAAGTTTCCAAAACATTTGCAAACTGTTTTGAATCTTTTAAACTCTCGCTGCCTCCCCTTCTTGGTCCCAACAGCTTTCAGCAAGAGAAGTAAAAGAAGAAGCAGTTTTGCAAGAAATAGAGAAGATGAAAAGAAGCCCGCAGTCCATCTTGCTTCACATGCCCCTTTCCTTTCCTCCACCGATGTGGCCCAGCTGGCCCGTTTCCAACCGATCCCTCCCTCTGTTGTCTTCCTCGATGGTACGGCAATCATCCGACCGGAGCCACGTATTCCTCCTGGCGATGGGACGGCTCCCATGCAACGCCCTCCTTCTTATAACTTAGCCCTGCAACCCTAGCTCCACCTACTCCCTCCTACCGCCGCCGCTACCTCTTTTCTTGTCTCGTTCTGGGCTTCTGGCCCCTCCGTTCTCCTCTGAAACCAAATCGCTGAAGCTTGACATCCGCGTCCGCGCCGTCATCCTGCCATGCGTGCCTCCGCAGCGTCCTCATCGTCGGCCGTGCTGGTTCTCCGAGACCTCAGCGTCCTCATCGACAAGAACTCCGCCCGGCGACCAAGCACGACGTCCTGCAGCCTTGTCTCCGACACGCCCCCGTAGCACCGCCTCTGCTGCCTGCAAGCCAACGTGTTTTTGTCTACCTCGTCTCTCGTCCAGGGAGTCACCAGCGTGTCTCCTCTCTCCGGCGTGATGCCCACCGTCTTCCACCGCAGCCTCTTCATCGTATCTGCAAGCCGCGTGCACCACCGCCGCGCGCCATCAAGTCCCCAAGGACGTCCCCGACCATCGCTGCTTCAACCGCACCCGCATTCCCTGCTGCCAAGCCCCGGCCTTTCTTCCTCGACAACAGCCGGGGCCGCCCAGAACATTGCCTCCAAGGTCTCCAGTTGCTGCGCACGCCTACGTCGCCGTCAGACGCTTCAAGTCCGTCGCCAAGCACTCTGGCTGCTCGATCTCAACCCCGACGGCCCACTGTTCCTGACCTTCCTCATTGCCTTGCGAGCACGGAGGAGCCTTCTAGGTGGTGCCCTGTTACTCCCCAACCTCTTCACTTTCTTCCCCGTGTGCTCTGAGTTGTGCCCTCGTTGTCCCTCCTGTAGGCCCGCTTCCGTCCTCGACCCGGCATCTCACTTCATCCGCGCGAGAGCAGCTCACATGATCGCCTCCCTCTAGTCACTGCGCGCCCTCCGTGCACCTCTCTGAAACAAGAATCGTTGCAGCTCTACATCTGCGCATGCGTCCCGTCTTCATTAGCAAGCAGCAGAACGATCTTCGTTCGCGTTCAGTTTCGTCAGATAAAAGTTCGCCTTCCTCCTTATTTAAAACGGGGCAACCTATTTTCATCAGATTCGTCCAAGTAGCATGGTGGTCTGAGCCTTTGCAACTTTTCAGCAGAGCTGAGTTCGAATCACGCCATCGGCACTCTTTTTAGGGAATTTTTCCTCTGCGCGCAGCACTGACATGCGGGCCTTTTCCGTCAGCGGGAGCCAGCAGGTCTCTGCCTCGTCAGCGCCCTATCAGCGAGCCCGACCCCGCGCGTCAGTCCCCCCTGACTGAATCTACTTCGGTGAGAAAAGTTCTCGGTTCTGTTTCTGTTTTCTGAAAAATGGCAGAAGTTGTTTCAATCTTGCAAAATCCATATCTTTTGATTGGTAACTCGAAATAAAAAGTATTTTCTATGAATTTCAATCAGAAAAATGTGTAGAATCTGAAAATGCCATTCATATTATTGTTTGCATCTCACATCATGTAATGACATGGTAGTTTGCATATCACCTAATATATAACATATGGAGTATTTGGGTATTACCAAATATGGTTACCTCACTTCATTTAATTTTGGGTAGCTCACCTATGTCTTGTCTTTGCCATGCTAATCAACATTTAAATTGTCGTGTAGTAAAACAACTTGAACCATATATGTGTGTGTCGGGATTTCGATTCCGCTTAATTTGAATAAGTTGCCTTGCATCATAATTGCCATGTCATGCATGCATTCATATGATCATGCCGATTCTTTTGCCGTAGTAGTAAGTGTGCATCCGTTGTTTGTTGTAGCACTTTGCTTCTTCTCGGATAGGACGCTTCGTGGTGTTGTGAGCAACGACAAGTTCTTTGGGTGTTCTTCGACAATCTTGCCAGGCAAGCACTCCCGCCCCTTACCTACCTATAGGGGTACTTATTACCTATTTGTGTTTATGCTTTATGCTTTATGCTAGCCTTGTGTTCCGATTCTTATTTCGAGTCACATAACCTATCCACCTGTTTCCCCAAAGCAAAACTATATATCCGCCACCTCCCGCCTATTACCTTTTGCTTGTTGTTTGAGTTGGCATTGCGAATCGTAGGCATGCTTAGGTTGTTTCAAGTTGTTTTATCTTATCGGGTTGTTGGGAAGTTATCACATGCTTTACTTAATGGATATGAATTGGAGTTAAGTTGGTTATTAGATGTTGGAAATAAACATGATTTATTTATGTTACAACTACACTTGTTAAAGCAGAGGCATCGGTGAGTCATTTTGCCCGTTTTACGACGGCTCACTTGTGTCCCTTAGGACCCCGAGTTCGCATGAACTATTCTAAGCTGAGCACGGTAACCACTCGCGGAAGATTCCATGGGGTCTCTCTTGACTTACTACTTTTTCTCGAGTTAGTTTACCGGGGGCCACAACACCGTATTTACATTTGGATCTGGATTTGGGTGGAGTCACCTTTGATGGTGGCGAAGTCTCTAAGCCCCCCTCCGATGGGTGTGGTTGCGTCACCTCCGATGGTTGACGGGTTTATTTGCTTGTGGCATGCTTTGTGAAGCTGGCGGATCCCTCCGATGGGCTCTCTTCCAGTCTTCTCCGTCCTCGCAAACTTCTGAGTCCGTCTTCGGAGCTCGGCCGACTTCGTTACGGGTAGCTTAGTAGGGTGGCCCCCCTAAACTCTCTTGTAGAACTAGCAACGGTCTTGTCGTGATATCCTGCCCTTGTCTAGGTTGGATTGATCGAGCGTGTATGGGTACATTGGTGCACCCCTGCAGGGTAAATCTTTTCGAAAAGCCGTGTCCACGGTTATGGACGACTTGGAGCCGTTCTACTCGATCATAGAACAACTTGCACCTAATTGATGATAAAAATTGGCGTAGTAAATAGTTCTACTATAATATTAAATTGTTATAAAATTGTCAACGGTGTGAGTGCCTTTGATGTTGCTTCTTCGTATGGTCGCGATGAGGTGATTCATCGGCCGGGTTATGATTGTTGTAGTATTCTAGTTGGTTCCTCTATGCGCTCTCTTATCTCATTCTAATTAGACGGAAGTTGTAGAGTGTCTCTATAGGTTCTTTAGTGCTTGCTCGCTGCCGCTTAACCCCACCATACAACTGACGTCCTTTTGAGTCTCTCGAGCTTGTCTGCGTATCTCACGTACAAAGGCGACTTGTTGACTACGCTCTATACGTCTTGAAGTCTTGCTAAGTACTTCGTACTTATTGCTGCTCGTCTCGGATTTCTCGCTGGAGCAGGTTTGAAGAAAGGTACATGGAAGCGACGACGTTAGCAAGGTTACCCTTCCGGCTTGGCCTGGGCAGGGTTATGGACGCCATCGATTATCTTCCGGCCTCTTAGGCCCATTTGTATTCTTGTCCGTACTCGGATACTATTTTGGCTTTATGTATGATTTGGATCTTTGTATGTATATTTGGATCTTGACTCGTGGAGTCTTTGTGGTTATGTTGTATATTCTTTTGTGGGTTCCATCGTGAACCTGTGTAACGTTACTATCTTGATTCCACCCGCGTAATGTGTATGTTGCGACGTGCATATTTTGCTTGGTGGTGCGTTTCCAAAGCGACATCGTGCGAATTGTGGCGTGATTGCTGTAATTCGCAAGGTGCCGATTTTGGGGCGTCACAAGTGATATCAGAGCCAAGGTTTTGTCGATACCCGCGGGTCCGCTCTGCCTATAGGATAACCTTGCCAACGGACGTTGTTGTGTCTAGTGTCAAAATTACTTTGCTAAAAATGCGTTGGATAGCTCTAAGTAGGTCTGTATTTTACTCCTTACCTATGTGCTTCTCCCCTCTTATCTTTGCGAGTTTTGAGTCCTCTCTCTTACCTTCTTTAAGTTTTAAGATCCTACGTGGGTGGACGATCTCTTGCCTTCAACCTAATAGGTCCGCTCTTCAGAATTTCATCATCATCAGCATGAGCAAGAGTCCATTGTTGGTGGTGTCGAGAAGAAACCTCTTGTTGGTGGTGTCGACAAGTTCAACACGGTGCATGAAGATCCGATAGTCTAACCAACTCTTCCCCCTACACGAGCGTGGATCTCGGGGCGAGATCCCTTGTTGGTGGTGTCTATTGTAACGGCCCAGAAAAATCCCCTTTTTAGAATTGTTTGTTCTTTTTATTTTGTGCGTCATCGTGACTTCATGCATTATCATGCATCTATCACTTTGCATGTTTTTGTGCAAAATAAAATTTATTTTGAATAAACTCTATTCTATTTCGCTCGTATGGTTTTATAAATACCCTCTTCTACTTTTCCTATTTCGAACTAAAACTTGAACCAAAATATTTGCAAACTTTTAAAATATTTTAGATCAAATCAAGTTTCCAAAACATTTGCAAACTGTTTTGAATCTTTTAAACTCTCGCTGCCTCTCCTTCTTGGTCCCAACAGCTTTCAGCAAGACAAGTAAAAGAAGAAGCAGTTTTGCAAGAAATAGAGAAGAGGAAAAGAAGCCCGCAGTCCATCTTGCTTCACATGCCCCTTCCCTTTCCTCCACCGATGTGGCCCAGCTGGCCCGTTTCCAACCGATCCCTCCCTCTGTTGTCTTCCTCGATGGTACGGCAATCATCCGACCGGAGCCACGTATTCCTCCTGGCGATGGGACGGCTCCCATGCAACGCCCTCCTCCTTATAACTTAGCCCTGCAACCCAAGCTCCACCTACTCCCTCCTACCACCGCCGCTACCTCTTTTCCTGTCTCGTTCTGGGCTTCTGGCCCCTCCGTTCTCCTCTGAAACCAAATCGCTAAAGCTTGACATCCGCGTCCGCGCCGTCATCCTGCCCTGCGTGCCTCCGCAGCGTCCTCATCGTCGGCCATGCTGGTTCTCTGAGACCTCAGCGTCCTCATCGACAAGAACTCCGCCCGGCGACCAAGCACGACGTCCTGCAGCCTTGTCTCCGACGCGCCCCCGTAGCACCGCCTCTGATGCCTGCAAGCCAACGCGTTTTTGTCTACCTCGTCTCTCGTCCAGGGAGTCACCAGCGTGTCTCCTCTCTCCGGCGTGATGCCCACCGTCTTCCACCGCGGCCTCTTCATCGTATCTGCAAGCCGCGTGCACCGCCGCCGCGCGCCATCAAGTCCCCGAGGACGTCCCCGACCATCGCTGCTTCAACCGCACCCGCGTTCCCTGCTGCCAAGCCCCGGCCTTTCTTCCTCGACAACAGCCAGGGCCGCCCAGAACATTGCCTCCAAGGTCTCCAGTTGCTGCGCACGCCTACGTCGCCGTCAAACGCTTCAAGTCCGTCGCCAAGCACTCCGGCTGCTCGATCTCAACCCCGACGGCCCACTGTTCCTGACCTTCCTCATTGCCTTGCGAGCACGGAGGAGCCTTCTAGGTGGTGCCCTGTTACTCCCCAACCTCTTCACTTTCTTCCCCGTGTGCTCTGAGTTGTGCCCTCGTTGTCCCTCCCGTAGGCCCGCTTCCGTCCTCAACCCGGCATCTCACTTCATCCGTGCGAGAGCAGCTCACATGATCGCCTCCCTCTGGTCACTGCGCGCCCTCCGTGCACCTCTCTGAAACAAGAATCGTTGCAGCTCTACATCTGCGCCTGCGTCCCGTCTTCATTAGCAAGCAGCAGAACGATCTCCGTTCGCGTTCAGTTTCGTCAGATAAAAGTTCGCCTTCCTCCTTATTTAAAACGGGGCAACCTATTTTCATCAGATTCGTCCAAGTAGCATGGTGTCTGAGCCTTTGCAACTTTTCAGCAGAGCTGAGTTCGAATCACGCCGTCGGCACTCTTTTTAGGGAATTTTTCCTCTGCGCGCAGCACTGACATGCGGGCCTTTTCCGTCAGCGGGAGCCAGCAGGTCTCTGCCTCGTCAGCGCCCTATCAGCGAGCCCGACCCCGCGCATCAGTCCCCCCTGACTGAATCTACTTCGGTGAGAAAAGTTCTCGGTTCTGTTTGTGTTTTCTGAAAAATGGCAGAATTTGTTTCAATCTTGCAAAATCCATACCTTTTGATTGGTAACTCGAAATAAAAAGTACTTTATATGAATTTCAATCAGAAAAATGTGTAGAATCTGAAAATGCCATTCATATTACTGTTTGCATCTCACATCATGTAATGACGTGGTAGTTTGCATATCACCTAATATATAACATATGGAGTATTTGGGTATTACCAAATATGGTTACCTCACTTCATTTAATTTTGGGTAGCTCACCTATGTCTTGTCTTTGCCATGCTAATCAACATTTAAATTGTCGTATAGTAAAACAACTTGAACCATATATGTGTGTGTCGGGATTTCGATTCCGCTTAATTTGAATAAGTTGCCTTGCATCATAATTGCCATGTCATGCATGCATTCATATGATCATGCCGATTCTTTTGCCGTAGTAGTAAGTGTGCATCCGTTGTTTGTTGTAGCACTTTGCTTATTCTCGGATAGGACGCTTCGTGGTGTTGTGAGCAACGACAAGTTCTTTGGGTGTTCTTCGACAATCTTGCCAGGCAAGCTCTCCCGCCCCTTACCTACCTATAGGGGTACTTATTACCTATTTGTGTTTATGCTTTATGCTTTATGCTAGCCTTGTGTTCCGATTCTTGTTTCGAGTCACGTAACCTATCCACCTGTTTCCCCAAAGCAAAACTATATATCCGCCACCTCCCGCCTATTACCTTTTGCTTGTTGTTTGAGTTGGCCTTGCGAGTCGTAGGCATGCTTAGGTTGTTTCAAGTTGTTTTATCTTATCGGGTTGTTGGGAAGTTATCACATGCTTTACTTAATGGATATGAATTGGAGATAAGTTGGTTATTAGATGTTGGAAATAAACATGATTTATTTATGTTACAACTATACTTGTTAAAGCAGAGGCATCGGTGAGTCATTTTGCCCGTTTTACGACGGCTCACTTGTGTCCCCTAGGACCCCGAGTTCGCATGAACTGTTCTAAGTTGAGCGCGCTAACCACTCGCGGAAGATTCCATGGGGTCTCCCTTGACTTACTACTTTTTCTCGAGTTAGTTTACCGGGGGCCACAACACCGTATTTACATTTGGATCTGGATTTGGGTGGAGTCACCTTTGATGGTGGCGAAGTCTCTAAGCCCCCCTCCGATGGGTGTGGTTGTGTCACCTCCGATGGTTGACGGGTTTATTTGCTTGCGGCACGCTTTGTGAAGCTGGCGGATCCCTCCGATGGGCTCTCTTCCAGTCTTCTCCGTCCTCGCAAACTTCTGAGTCCGTCTTCGGAGCTCGGCCGACTTTGTTACGGGTAGCTTAGTAGGGTGGCCCCCCTAAACTCTCTCATAGAACTAGCAACGGTCTTGTCGTGATATCCTGCCCTTGTCTAGGTTGGATTGATCGAGCGTGTATGGGTACATTGGTGCACCCCTGCAGGGTAAATCTTTTCGAAAAGCCGTGTCCGCGGTTATGGACGACTTGGAGCCGTTCTACTCGATCATAGAACAACTTGCACCTAATTGATGATAAAAATTGGTGTAGTAAATAGTTCTACTACAATATTAAATTGTTATAAAATTGTCAATGGTGTGAGTGCCTTTGATGTTGCTTCTTCGTTTGGTCGCGATGAGGTGATTCATCGGCCGGGTTATGATTGCTGTAGTATTCTAGTTGGTTCCTCTATGCGCTCTCTTATCTCATTCTAATTAGACGGAAGTTGTAGAGTGTCTCTATAGGTTCTTTAGTGCTTGCTCGCTGCCGCTTAACCCCACCATACAGCTGACGTCCTTTTGAGTCTCTCGAGCTTGTCTGCGTACCTCACGTACAAAGGCGACTTGTTGACTACGCTCTATACGTCTTGAAGTCTTGCTAAGTACTTCGTACTTATTGCTGCTCGTCTCGGATTTCTCGTTGGAGCAGGTTTGAAGAAAGGTACATGGAAGCGATGACGTTAGCAAGGTTACCCTTCCGGCTTGGCCTGGGCAGGGTTATGGACTCCATCGATTATCTTCCGGCCTCTTAGGCCCATTTGTATTCTTGTCCGTACTCGGATACTATTTTGGCTTTATGTATGATTTGGATCTTTGTATGTATATTTGGATCTTGACTCGTGGAGTCTTTGTGGTTATGTTGTATATTATTTTGTGGGTTCCATCATGAACCTGTGTAACGTTACTATCTAGATTCCACTCGCGTAATGTGTATGTTGCGACATGCATATTTTGCTTGGTGGTGCTTTTCCAAATCGACATCGTGCGAATTGTGGTGTGATTGCTGTAATTCGCAAGGTGCCGATTTTGGGGCGTCACAGGTATTGAAGTTGACAGAGCAAAGGTTGAAGCAATCGAGAAAATACCTTGTCCCAGAGATGTTAAAGGTATTCGTAGTATTCTTGGTCATGCTGGTTTCTACAGGAGGTTTATTAAAGATTTCGCTAAGATTTCAAAGCCTCTTACTAATCTTCTTCAAAAAGATGTACCATTTGTTTTTGATGATGATTGTAAGGAAGCTTTTGAAACTCTTAAGAAGGCTTTAACTACTGCTCCTATTGTTCAACCACCTGATTGGAATTTACCCTTTGAAATAATGTGCGATTCTAGTGATTTTGATGTTGGTGCTATTCTTGGACAGCGCGTAGATAAGAAGTTGAATGTTATTCATTATGCTAGTAAGACTCTTGATGCTGCTCGGAAGAATTATGCTACTACTGAGAAGGAGTTTCTTGCTGTTGTTTTTGCTTGCGATAAGTTTGGACCTTACATTATTGATTCTAAAGTTACTATTCATACTAATCACGCTGCTATTAGATATCTTATGTCGAAGAAGGATGCTAAGACTAGGCTTATTAGATGGGTGTTGCTTTTACAAGAGTTTGATTTGCATATTGTAGATAGGAAAGGTGCTGAAAATCCAGTTGCTGATAATTTATCTAGATTGGAAAACATTTCTTTTGATCCTATTCCTGTTAATGATAGTTTTTCAAATGAACAGTTGATATGTCTCAAACGTAACTATAATTTTTGATGCTCCATGCTTGTTTTTACACCATTTGCTTAGTGTTTCGTTACACTTCGTGGTGTTTTTATGCATTTTCCGGAACTAACCTATTAACAAGATGCCACAGTGCCAGTTCCCTGTTTTCTGCTGTTTTTGTGTTTCAGAAAAGTTACACGAGAAATATTCTCGGAATTGGACGAAACAAAAGCCGAACATCCAGATATTAAACGAAGCTTCCAAACGACCGAAGAGGAGACGGAGCCGAGCCAGAGGCTGGCCTCACCACCAAGGGGAGCGGCCCAGGGCCTGGCCATGCCGCCCTATGGTGATACCACCCTGGTCCACTTCTGACGCTGCCCCTTCGCCTATAAAGACCCCCCGACGGGAAAAACCTAAAGACCCGATCACTTTTCGAGAAACATATCGCGATCCGCCGCCGTCGTCGACCCGAGATCGGGAGGGTCCAGAAGCTCTTCCCGGCACCGTGCCGGAGAGGGGAATCGCCACCGGAGGTCTTCTTCATCGCCATGCTTGCCTCCGGCGCGATGAGTGAGTAGTCTACCTTGGACTATGGGTCCATAGCAGTAGCTAGATGGTTGTCTTCTCCACCATGTGCTTCATGTTTAGATCTCGTGAGCTGCCCTACATGATCGAGACTACCTTTATGTAATTCTACATGTTGTGTTTGTTGGGATCCGATGAATATTGGTGTTATGATTAAGTTGATGTGCTGAATATTATCTTATGTTATCTCTATGTTGTTTGTGATCTTGCATGCTCTCCGTTGTTAGTAGCTATCTTGGCCAAGTAGATACTAGTGACTCCAAGAGGGGGTATATATGCTCGATAGTTGGGTTCATGCCTCTATTTAATCTGGGGGAGTGACAGAAACCTCTAAGGTTGTAGATGTGCTGTTGCCACTAGGGAGAAAACAACATTCTTATGTCCAAGGACATATGCCTTGTTTACATTACACACTTTGCTTAATGCAGTTATCTGATGTTCACAACTTAATATTCACAAGGTCCTCGGATGATTCCCCGTGGGTGGATTATTAGTCATAGATGCAGTTGGATGGCGGTCTATGTATTTTGTTGTAATGCCCAGAGTAAATCTCATAGTGATCCTTTTGACATATGCATGTTATCTTTATTCTATCAATTGACCAACTGTAATTTGTTTACCCAGCATGTTGTTATTTATTTTATGGAGAGACACCACTAGTGAATTGTGGACCCCTGTCCAATTTCCTTTATATTGCTATCACCTGGTTACTTTACTCGCACTGTTTACTTTCTCGCATACTACTATTGCTTTCCACTCGATACGCTCATTCCTTTGTTTACAGCAAACCGGTGAGATTGACAACCTCATCGTAAGTTGGGAGCAAAGTTCTTGGTTGTGTTGTGTGCAGGTTCCACGTTGCTGCTGGTGCAAAGCAAAGCCCTGGACTAGGCGCCTTATAAATTGTCCGGAGCTGACGCGAAGCTAGTAGGCATCACCTTCTAGAGTTTGGCTTTTTCCTACTGGACTGATAAACCTTGGTTTCTTACTGAGGGAAAAACTTGTTGCTGTGCTCATCATACCTTCCTCTTGGGGTTCCCAACCAGACGGTGATTTACATCATCAACACCGTGCCGCATCAAGACTTTTTCTGGCGTTGTTGCCGGGGAAAAAGAAGACTTCTGCAAGGGGAGTTTTGCACGCACATCCTTTACTTTGTTTTAAGTTTTGCTTTACTTTATTTTTACTTGCACCGTTTTATCAAAAATACAAAAAAATAGTTTCCTTTATAGTTGTTATTTCTTTACTCTTAGTTCATTATGTTGTTCCCTAAGTACGTTTTGGAAGACCTCTCAGTAGGTAGTGGTTCAATTATTGGGAAAAGTAATATTGAGGAGTTCTTTAATCATATTAGTATGCATAAAGATGTTGAGGATAAGTCTTTGGCTGAGCTTGCTCCTAGTTATGAAGTTGCTTCTGCTTATTTAGTTCACATGTTGGAAGCTAGGTTTGCTAGCCGTAATCCTTTTATTCTACACATGTTTCTTAAGCTTCATGATATTGAAGATCCAGAAAAGAAAGCTTTTATCTTGGAAATTTTGCGTAGAGAATTTAGAGATGTTGTCATTGAAGCTAGGAAAGTTTTTAAGCATTTTAATAAGCTTGGCGCACATATAGAGGTTGTTAGTACAAACAATGAAGAAACCCAAATACCAATACCTAGCAAACTCTTGGGATTGTATGAAGCTTTTGAAAATAATTTTGATTGGATCTGTCCCAAAAATATTTTTAGTGAATTGAGTGAACCAAAGCGTGATCACAAGGGGTCTTCAAAAACTTATGTGGATAAAATACAATGCCTTATTGAAAAGACTTCTGCAGTTGATCTTAATGCTTCTTTTGAAAATACTTGATTCGCACTTTCTGCTCCTAGCTCAAAGGCGTTAAAGAAAAGCACTATTGGGAGATAACCCAATGTTTTACTTTCAGTTCTTTTTCTTTTATTTGAGTCTTGGAAGTTATTACTACTGTAATAACCTCTCCTTATCATTTTTATTTCGTTTTTGTGCCAAGAGAGGCCTCTAATTTGAGTGAGGTAAGATTTGGGGATGTTGCTATCCTGAAACAGATTTCAGTGCTGCACCGTAAAAATTTGTGAAAATTCTCAGAATATCTTTTGGACCTGAGATTTCTTGTGCATATGCCCCAGGTTATATAAAACCTTTCATTAGTTTAACACTTTTTGATTTGAGCAACAGAAAACTCTCTAAAAATTCGACCTTTGTCAGTTGTTCTGTTTTGACAAATTTCTGCCATTATTTGTGTTGCCTCTCGATCGCTTTCTTTTTGAGTTCTTTTGATCACGGAACTTTTGGGGAAGTTGCTACAGTAGTATATGCTTTATATGTGGTGGTTTTGAGTCGAAACCTGAAGCAAAAAGGGGTTGATTCATTGTTATGCTTACACTAATGTTGCTAATAGAATTGTGTTGAGTTTTGTATGAAGGAAGTTTTCAAGTGTAGGGATCGGAGAATGATTAGATGAGTTGAAGAATGGACAAAAGCTCAAGCTTGGGGATGCCCATGCACCCCAAGAAATATCCAAGAGGTACAAGCGTCAAAGCTTGGGGATGCCCCCGAGGCACCCCTTCTTCATCGGCAAAAATCAGGTCACCTTTCAACACACTATATTTTTATTGCTTCATGTACTATGCGTTTTTCTTGGAGCGTCAGTTGTTTCAGTTTTTAGTTTTGTTTAGTTTTGTTTGCTGTAATAAATGGTTGGACCCCAACAAATTCCTTTTGGAGAAGTTGCCTTGCTTTTCAATTGCCAAGAATACTCTGTTTTTCACTCTTATCGTTCAACGAGTGTTCTCTTTTTCTAGAACTGCGTTTAGCTTTCGTTTTTCGCCTTGATTTGTGTTCAGATCTTGTTATATCTTTGCATCAAGGTGTATTTTTACCTCTGGTCCATGTTGGTTTTCATCAAAAGAGTTGTTTTAAAAAGGTTCGAATGGTGTTGGAAAAGAGAAAAAGTTTCATGCAAAAAAGTGGTACAAAAAGGTGCTTGTGTAGACTGTGGCCTAGGCTTTTGCATGTCGTGCTTGATGTCTTTTTGATAGTATGCTTAGTGGTTTTGCTGTAGCATGACTTGTCTCAAATGACTGAGATTGCTTGATGAGCCTTTGAAAAAATCATGCGTTGTTTTTATTATTTGGAAGCATTATTTTGGTTTTCTCCTTGATGCTTCATTTGGGTTGACTTGGCGCATGCTTACACATGTTAGACTCATACAAAGTCACCATAAGCCTCTATGATCATTTAGTTTTTGACTTTTGATGCCATCTTATGCTTCTCTTAATGTTGCTTTGTCGCTTTGCATGATTATAGCCGTTATTGCTCTCTTAGTTGGTCGCTCCCCGTCTTTTGCTAGCCCTCGTTTTGTACTGAGTATGAGCTCTACTCGTGCATCCAAGTCCTAAAAACCAAGTTGTTCCAATGTGTCCACCATATATACCTATTAGCAATTTGCTATTCCAAAGTACATTTGACTTGCTTTTATATATCCTTCAAATTAAACTCTTTGGTGTTATGCGAAAATTGGTCAGTAAAGCTCTCACGAACCTGATGGCACACTTTACTTTTCTCATTCTTAAAAATTTGACATTGTGGCTCTCTTATGTTGAGTTGTTATGCTTGCAAGTTGTAAGTTGGAAATTAGCCAAACTATGCCGTCATGGGGTAAGCTTTCAACATTGCACTTCTTATTTGAGTTGATATCATGATCTTTTGTTTATGGATACTCGCGATGTGAAACAAGTAGGGAATCTTGCAGGATCATGGAGTTATTATATGTGTTAGGGAAACGCCTGGGCCGCTAATCTAAGCCATGCATAATTCATGGTGGAAATTTACAACATACCCATAGTGGACATTCGACGACGCATCTCAAAATAAAAAGCTATGCCAATGGTAAATAAAAGAGATGTTGAGGTGTTCATTGTTTGTTTGTCTTGTCATTTTGATGTGGGCTTATTCTATGTCATCGGGCAGGAGGTACCCCGTTGGCGGTTCTCGATGATACACATATATTTACAATGACAAGAGCTTGCTTGGGACTCTAAGTCGAGTAGCATGAGGTTTGGGTATTCATACTTCACATGACACAAGATTTTCAACTTATGATTTGTCAAGCATATGCTTCATAATTGTACTCGCATTAACTCTAACCATTCAAGATACTTATGATGGGGGCAATGAGAGCTCAAAGCTAGTAAGTACCATAATTTTTGAAGGTTTATAAAACTCGCAATCACTGCTTCCCTCTGTGAAGGGTCTTTCTTTTACTTTTATGTTGAGTCACCACCTTCTACCTTTATGCACCGTCTAAGAGAGCATAGTTGTCATTCTTAGTATAATGTGCATTGTCCCAAAGTTTTCATTGATTGATTCATGATTTTGGTTTCACTTGTTCTTAAATTATTTGTATCTAGTCGCCATCTTAAACTTGAAGGTGTCCTATGCATTTATGTTTTGCTATTCTATGAAGGACAAGCTGAAAACCATTTGCTATATTTTCCATATGATTTGAACACACGTTTGACTTTCATTGTTTCATTTTCATGATCTTTTATTTGTGTTCTTTTTCATGTTATAACATGGTTGCTAAGTTTCTTCTATCAAGATTATATCTTGCATGCCTATGTTTTAAGTTCTTTTGATCCCAGCACACAATGCTTACATAGATGATCAAGATTGTGTAAGTGCATGTCACCTCAAAAATTATTTCTTTGTTATCACTTACCTACTCAAGGACGAGCAGGAGTTAAGCTTGGGGATGCTTGATACGTCTCAAACGTATCTATAATTTTTTGATGCTTCATGCTTATTTTTACATCATTTGCTTAGTGTTTCGTTACACTTCGTGGCGTTTTTATGCATTTTCCGGAACTAACCTATTAACAAGATGCCACAGTGCCAGTTCCCTATTTTCTGTTGTTTTTGTGTTTCAGAAAAGTTACACAAGAAATATTCTCAGAATTAGACGAAACAAAAGCCAAACATCCAGATATTAAACGAAGCTTCTAGACGACCGAAGAGGAGACGGAGCCGAGCCAGAGGCTGGCCTCACCACCAGGGGGCGCGGCCCAGGGCCTGGCCGCGCTGCCCTATGGTGAGACCACCCTGGTCCACTTCTGACGCTGCCCCTTCGCCTATAAAGACCCCCCGACGGGAAAAACCTAAAGACCCGATCACTTTTCTAGAAACACATCGCGATCCGCCGCCGTCGTCGACCCAAGATCGGGAGGGTCCAGAAGCTCTTCCTGGTACCTGATACGTCTCAAACGTATCCATAATTTTTGATGCTCCATGCTTGTTTTTACACCATTTGCTTAGTGTTTCATTACACTTCGTGGCATTTTTATGCATTTTCCGGAACTAACCTATTAACGAGATGCCACAGTGCCAGTTCCGTGTTTTCTGTTGTTTTTGTGTTTCAGAAAAGTTACACAGGAAATCTTCTCGGAATTGGACAAAACAAAAGCCAAACATCCAGAAATTCACTGAAGCTTCCAGAGAACCGAAGAGGATACAGAGTGGGGCCACGAGGGGGGCACATAACAGGGCGGCGCGGCCCAGGGCTAGGCCGCGCCCCCTATGTGTGTGGCCGCCTCGGTCCACTTCTGACGATGCCCCTTCACCTCTAAAGATCCCCCAACGGGAAAAACCTAAACACCCGATCACTTTTCCAGAAACATATCGCAATCCGCCGCCGTCGTCGACCCGAGATCGGAAGGGTCTAGAAGCTCTTCCCGGTACCTTGCCGGAGAGGGGAATCACCACCAGAGGTCTTCTTCATCGCCATGCTTGCCTCCGGCGCGATGAGTGAGTAGTCTACCTTGGACTATGGGTCCATAGCAGTAGCTAGATGGTTGTCTTCTCCACCATGTGCTTCATGTTTAGATCTCGTGAGCTGCCTTATATGATCGAGATCACCGTTATGTAATTCTACATGTTGTGTTTGTTGGGATCCGATGAATATTGGTGTTATGATTGAGTTGATGTGCTGAATATTATCTTATGTTATCTCTATGTTGTTTATGATCTTGCATGCTCTCCGTTGTTAGTAGCTATCTTGGCCAAGTAGTTGCTAGTGACTCCAAGAGGTGGTATTTATGCTCGATAGTGGGTTCATGCCTCTATTTAATCTGGGGGAGTGACAGAAACCTCTAAGGTTGTAGATGTGCTATTGCCACTAGGGAGAAAACAATATTCATATGCTCAAGGGCATATGCTTTGTTTACATTACACACTTTGCTTAATGCAGTTATCTGTTGTTCGCAACTTAATACTTGTGGAGTTCTCGGATTGATACGCCATAAGTGGATTATTAGTCATAGATGCAGTTGGATGGCGGTCTATGTATCTTGTTGTAATGCCCAGAGTAAATCTCATAGTGATCCTCTCGACATATGCACGTTGTCTTTATTCTATCAATTGCCCAACTGTAATTTGTTTACCCAGCATGTGTTATTTATCTTTTGGAGAGACACCACTAGTAAACTGTGGACCTCGGTCCTATTTCCTTTATATTTCTATCACCTGTTTACTTTACTCGCACTGTTTACTTTACTCGCATACTACTATTGTTTTCCACTCGATACGCTCATACCCTTTGTTTCAAGCAAACCGGTGAGATTGACAACCTCATCGTAAGTTGGGAACAAAGTATTTGGTTGTGTTGTGTGCAGGTTCCATGTTGCTACTAGTTGAAGACGCGCTAACAAGATATCGTTAACGGTGCCCTTGTTGGAGTGTCACTAGGCTAGCAAGCATCACCTTCTGGAGTATTGGCTTTTTCCTACTGGACGATTAAACCTTGGTTTCTTACTGAGGGAAAACTTGCTGCTATATTCATCAAACCTTCTCTTGGGGTTTCCAACTGGCCGGTCATTTTACTTCATCAACAAACGCAATCAAGTTTTCTAGCACCATCAATACCGCGCCATCAACAAGTTTTCTGGCGCCGTTGCCGGGGAAAAAGAAGACTTCTGCAAGGGGAGTTTCGCACGCACATCCTTAACTTTGTTTTAAGTTTTGCTTTACTTTATTTTTACTTGCATCATTTTATCAAAAATACAAAAAAAAATAGTATCCTTTATAGTTGCTTTTATTTACTTGCCTTTAGTCTTGTTAGAATGAGTAATCCTGAAGTTGAAGTTCGTACTTTTAAGCAACAAGGGGGAGAGAGCTTGAAAGATGCTTGGTACCGTATTAGCAATTCTCATCATAGGTGTACAAAGAAGCATTCTACCATGATCCTCCTTAGAAATTTTTATGTTGGTATAACTAGTTGGTACAGGTACGTTCTTGATACTCTTGCAGGAGGTAATTTTCTGGGTACTCTCACTCTTGAAGCATGCACTTTAATTGAAAGTTTAGTGGGAGTACCACCTATTCATGTTGTTAAAACTGAGATCACTTTGGAGGAAGTTATAGAAAAAGTAGGCTCTTTAGAAAAAAGTTTGTCAAATATCCTTGATAATGCTAGCCGAGTTAATGAAGCGATAGAAAGTATCGGTAAGAGAATCACCGTTTTAGAAGCTAGCACTACTCTTGATAGTCAAAACCTTAGGATTGGGAAACTAGAGGAGTCCATGGAAACTTTAAGTTCAATTTTCTCTTCTCTTAAGTTTAAGAGGAGAAAGCTTTTGTTGGAAAAGAGCAAAAATTTATGTATGTTCCCAAGGTGTCTGTGCCTAAACCGCAGCATGTTTTTAAGATTGGTAAGACTTTTAGTTCAACTAAGAGTGACTTGTAGGTTGAATCATCTTCGGGAACCTCTAAAGTGCCTAGTGTGGTAAATGGTGATCTTGAGGAAACAGTTGATCTTAATGTTTCTTTCGAAAATACTTGATTCGCACTTTCTGCGCCTAGCTCAAAGGCGTTAAAGAAAAGCACTCTTGGGAGATAACCCAATGTTTTTACTTTTAGTTCTTTTTCTTTTATTTGAATCTTGGAAATTATTACTACTGTAATAACCTCTCCTTATCATTTTTATTTCGTTTTTGTGCCAAGAGAAGCCTCTAATTTGAGTGAGGTAAGATTTGGGGATGTTGCTGTCCTGAAACAGTTTTCGGTGCTGCACTATAAAACTTCGTGAAAATTCTCTATATATCTTTTGGACCTGCGATTTCTTGTGCATATGCCCCAGGTTATATCCAAACTTTCATTAGTTGAACACTTTTTGATTTGAGCAACAGAAAACCCTCTAAAAATTCGACCTTTATCATCTGTTCTGTTTTGACATATTTCTGCCAATATTTGTGTTTGCCGCTTTATCGCTTTCTTTTTGAGTTATTTTGATCACGGAACTTTTGGGGAAGTTGCTACAGCAGTATATACTTTATATGTGGTGGTTTTGAGTTGAAACCTGAAGCAAAAAGGGTTGATTGAATGTTATGCTTACACTAATGTTGCTAATAGATTTGTGTTTAGTTTTGTATGAAGGAAGTTTTCAAGTGTAGGGATTGGAGAATGATGAGATGAGTTGAAGAATGGACAAAAACTCAAGCTTGGGGATGCCCACGCACCCCAAGAAATATCCAAGAGGTACAAGCATCAAAGCTTGGGGATGCCCCCGAGGCACCCCTTCTTCATCGGCAAAAATCAGGTCACCTTTCAACACACTATATTTTTATTGCTTCATGCATTATGCGTTTTTCTTGGAGCGTCAGTTGTTTTTAGTTTTCAGTTTTGTTTAGTTTTGCTTGCTGCAATAAATGGTTGGACCCCAACAAATTCCTTTTGGAGAAGTTGCCTTGCTTTTCATTTGCCAATAACACTCCGTTTTTCACTCTTATCGTTTCAACGAGTGTTCTCTTTTTCTAGAACTGCGTTTAGCTTTCGATTTTCACCTTCATTTGTGTTCAGATCTTGTTATATCTTTGCATCAAGGTGTATTTTGACCTCTGGTCCATGTTGGTTTTCATCAAAAGAGTTGTTTAAAAAAGTTCGAATGGTGTTGGAAAAGAGAAAAAACTTTATGCAAAAAAGTGGTACAAGAAGGAGCTTGTGTAGACTGCGGCCTAGGCTTTTGCATGTCGTGCTTGATGTCTTTTTGATAGTATGCTTAGTGGTTTTGCTGTAGCATGACTTGTCTCAAATGACTGAGATTGCTTAATGAGCCTTTGAAAAAATCATGCGTTGTTTTAATTATTTGGAAGCATTATTTAGGTTTTCTCCTTGATGCTTTATTTGGGTTGACTTGGCGCATGCTCACACATGTTAGACTCATACAAGTCTCCAATGCCTCTATGATAATTTAGTTTTTGACTTTTGATGCCATCTTATGCTTCTTTTAATGTTGCTTTGTCGCTTTGCATGATTATGGCCGTTATTGCTCTCTTAGTTGGTCGCACCCAGTCTTTTGCTACCCCTCATTTTGTACTGAGTATGAGCTCTACTCGTGCATCCAACTCCTAAAAACCGAGTTTGCCATTGTGTCCACTATAAATTCCTATGCATGGTATTTGTAAGCCATTCCAAGTAAATTTTCATGTGCTACCTTTGAAAAAAACCTTCAAAATACTTCTCGTTTTGTGACACTATTTTCAGCTCATGGGGACATAGTGGTCGGATTTGCTATCTTCCATATTGTTTATTCCAAAAAGGAAAAAAAAGAAAGAAAAAAAGACACTCCTCCATGGTATGTGAATGTTGGTGGGCACCCGATGGAATCGGTTAGCCATGGTTTGTGAAAGGAAAAAAGGTGGGGAGGAGTGCCAAGCTTTATAAAAGAGCACAAAAGTGACAATCTCTCTAAAAAACTTGCTTCATTTTTGTATGGAAGATAGTAATAACCCCATTGCCAGTCGTTGACAAAAGCAACCACCTCTCAAAACCCAATTTTTATCTCTGTTTTACAAATGAAAAGCTCTAGCACATGTTTAATCACTGCTTCCCTCTGCGAAGGGCCTTTCTTTTACTTTTATGTTGAGTCACCACCTTCTATCTTTATGCACCGTCTAAGAGAGCATAGTTGTCATTCTGAGTATAATGTGCATTGTCCCAAAGTTTTCATTGATTAATTCATATTGTTGGTTTCACTTGTTCTTAAATTATTTGTATCTAGTCGCCCTCTTAAACTTGAAGGTGTCCAATGCATTTATGTTTTGCTCTCTCATGAAGGACAAGCTGAAAACCATTTGTATGTTTTTCCATATGATTTGAACACACGTTTGACTTTCATTGTTTCATTTTCATGATCTTTCATTTGTGTTCTTTTTCATGTTATAACAGGGTTGCTAAGTTTCTTCTATCAAGATTATGTCTTTCATGCCCATGTTTTAAGTTCTTTTGATCCAAGCGCACAACGCTTACATATATGATCAAGATTGTGTAGGTGCATGTCACCTCAAAAATTATTTCTTTTGTTATCTCTTACCTACTCGAGGACGAGCAGGAGTTAAGCTTGGGGATGCTGATACGTCTCAAACGTATCCATAATTTTTGATGCTCCATGCTTGTTTTTACACCATTTGCTTAGTGTTTCGTTACACTTCATGGCATTTTTATGCATTTTCCGGAACTAACCTATTAACGAGATGCCACAGTGCCAGTTCCCTGTTTTCTGCTGTTTTTTTGTTTCAGAAAAGTTACACAGGAAATCTTCTCGGAATTGGACGAAACAAAAGCCAAACATCCAGAAATTCACCGAAGCTTCCAGAGAACCGAAGAGGAGACGGAGTGGGGCCACGAGGGGCCCACACAACAGGGCGGCGTAGCCTAGGGCTAGGCCGCCCCCCTATGTGTGTGGCTACCTCAGTCCACTTCTGACGATGCCCCTTCGCCTATAAAGATCCCCCGACGGGAAAAACCTAAACACCCGATCACTTTTCCAGAAACATATCGCGATCCGCCGCCGTCGTCGACCCGAGATCGGGAGGGTCCAGAAGCTCTTCCCGGCACCCTGCCGGAGAGGGGAATCGCCACCGGAGGGCTTCTTCATCGCCATGCTTGCCTCCGGCGCGATGAGTGAGTAGTCTACCTTGGACTATGGGTCCATAGTAGTAGCTAGATGGTTGTCTTCTCCACCATGTGCTTCATGTTTAGATCTCGTGAGCTGCCTTACATGATCGAGATCACCGTTATGTAATTCTACATGTTTTGTTTGTTAGGTTCCGATTAATATTGGTGTTATGATTGAGTTGATGTGCTGAATATTATCTTATGTTATCTCTATGTTGTTTATGATCTTGCATGCTCTCCGTTGTTAGTAGCTATCTTGGCCGAGTAGTTGCTAGTGACTCCAAGAGGGGGTATTTATGCTCGATAGTGGGTTCATGCCTCTATTTAATCTGGGGGAGTGATAGAAACCTCTAAGGTTGTAGATGTGCTATTGCCACTAGGGAGAAAACAACATTCATATGCTCAAGGGCATATGCTTTGTTTGCATTACACACTTTGCTTAATGCAGTTATCTGTTGTTCGCAACTTAATACTTGTGGAGTTCTCGGATTGATTCACCACAAGTGGATTATTAGTCATAGATGCAGTTGGATGGCGGTCTATTATCTTGTTGTAATGCCCAGAGTAAATCTCATAGTGATCCTCTCGACATATGCACGTTGTCTTTATTCTATCAATTGCCCAACTGTAATTTGTTTACCCAGCATGTGTTATTTATCTTTTGGAGAGACACCACTAGTGAACTGTGGACCCCGGTCCTATTTCCTTTATATTGCTATCACCTGTTTACTTTACTCGCACTGTTTACTTTACTCACATACTATTATTGCTTTCCACTCGATACGATCATACCCTTTGTTTCAAGCAAACCGGTGAGATTGACAACCTCATCGTAAGTTGGGAACAAAGTATTTGGTTGTGTTGTGTGCAGGTTCCACGTTGCTACTAGTTGAAGACGCGCTAACAAGATATCGTTAACGGCGCCCTATTTGGAGTGTCACTAGGCTAGCAAGCATCACCTTCTGGAGTATTGGCCTTTTCCTACTGGACGATTAAACCTTGGTTTCTTACTGAGGGAAAACTTGCTGCTATATTCATCAAACCTTCTCTTGGGGTTTCCAACTGGTCGGTCATTTTACTTCGTCAACAAACGCAATCAAGTTTTCTAGCACCATCAATACCGCGCCATCAGCACCCTACCGGAGAGGAGAATCGCCACTGGAGGTCTTCTTCATCACCATGCTTGCCTCCGGCGTGATGAGTGAGTAGTCCACCTTGGACTATGGGTCCATAGCAGTAGCTAGATGGTTGTCTTCTCCACCATGTGCTTCATGTTTAGATCTCGTGAGCTGCCCTACATGATCGAGACTACCTTTATGTAGTTCTACATGTTGTGTTTGTTGGGATCCGATGAATATTGGTGTTATGATTAAGTTGATGTGCTGAATATTATCTTATGTTATCTCTATGTTGTTTATGATCTTGCATGCTCTCCGTTGTTAGTAGCTATCTTGGCCAAGTAGATACTAGTGACTCCAAGAGGGGGTATTTATGCTCGATAGTTGGGTTCATGCCTCTATTTAATCTGGGGGAGTGATAGAAACCTCTAAGGTTGTAGATGTGTTGTTGCCACTAGGGTGAAAACAACATTCTTATGTCCAAGGATATATGCTTTGTTTACATTACACACTTTGCTTAATGCAGTTATCTGTTGTTCGCAACTTAATATTCACGGGGTCCTCAGATGATTCCCCGTGGGTGGATTATTAGTCATAGATGCAGTTGGATGGCGGTCTATGTATTTTGTTGTAATGCCCAGAGTAAATCTCATAGTGATCCTCTTGACATATGCACGTTATCTTTATTCTATCAATTGCCCAACTGTAATTTGTTTACCCATCATGTTGTTATTTATTTTATGGAGAGACACCACTAGTGAACTGTGGACCCCGGTCCAATTTCCTTTATATTGCTATCACCTGTTTACTTTACTCGCACTATTTACTTTCTCGCATACTACTATTGCTTTCCACTCGATACGCTCATTCCTTTGTTTATAGCAAACCGGTGAGATTGACAACCTCATCGTAAGTTGGGAGCAAAGTTCTTGGTTGTGTTGTGTGCAGGTTCCACATTGCTGCTGGTGCAAAGCAAAGCCCTAGACGAGGCGCCTTATAAATTGTTTAGAGCTGACGCGAAGCTAGCAGGCATCACCTTCTGGAGTTTGCCTTTTTCCTACTGGATTGATAAACCTTGGTTTCTTACTGAGGAAAAAACTTGCTGCTGTGCTCATCATACCTTCCTCTTGGGGTTCCCAAATGGACGGTGATTTACATCATCAACACTGTGCCGGATCAACAGTTGGCTTCAATAAATGTAACTTCACGGGAGAATCCGTGGTACGCTGATTATGCTAACTTTATTGTTTCCAAGTATTTGCCTCTAACCTTTAAAGCTCAGCAAAGAAGAAAATTCTTTTATGATTTGAGGCATTATTTTTGGGATGACCCACATTTATATAAAGAAGGAGTTGATGGTATTATGCGAAGATGTATTCCAGAGTATGAGCAACAAGAAATATTGAGAAAGTGCCATGGTAGTGCATATGGAGGACATCATGCTGGAGATAGAACTGCACAAAAGGTTCTACAATCAGGTTTTTATTGGCCAACCCTTTTTAAAGATGCTAGAAGGTATGTTTTATCTTGTGATGAATGTCAAAGAGTTGGTAATATTTCTAGACGTAATGAAATGCCTATGAGTTACACTCTTGTTATTGAACCATTTGATTGTTGGGGATTTGACTTTATGGGTCCTTTTCCTCCTTCAAAAGGGTATACTCATATACTTATTGCTGTAGACTATGTTACCAAGTGGGTAGAAGCTATACCTACAAAGAGTGCCGATGGTGAGACCTCATTAAAAATGCTTAAGGATGTAATTTTTCCTAGGTTTGGTGTGCCTAGATATCTTATGACTGATGGAGGTTCTCATTTTATTCATGGCGGTTTTAAAAAAACTCTTGCTAGATATGATGTTAATCATAGAATTGCTTCTGCTTATCATCCTCAAACTAGTGGGCAGGTAGAACTTTCAAATAGAGAAATCAAGTCTATCTTGAGAAGACTGTCAATAGATCTAGGAAAAACTGGGCTAGCAAGTTAAACGATGCTTTATGGGCTTATAGAACTGCTTATAAGAACGCCATGGGCATGTCTCCTTACAAGATGGTTTATGGAAAAGCGTGTCACTTGCCCTTAGAATTAGAACACAAAGCTTTTTGGGCAGTGAAAGAGCTTAATAGGGATTTTAAACTTGCCGGTAAGAAAAGGTTGCTTGATTTGAGTTCCCTAGATGAGTGGAGAAACGAAGCTTACGAGAATGCCAGACTTTTCAAAGAGAAAGTCAAACAATGGCATGATAAGAGAATTCTTAAGAGAGAGTTTCATGTTGGTGAGAAGGTTTTATTATATAGGTCCCGTCTCAGATTTTTTGCAGGGAAATTACTCTCGAAATGGGAAGGACCATATGTTATTGAAGAGGTGTACCGCTCAGGTGCAATAAAGATTGCTTCATTAAAAGATAACACTACACAAGTGGTGAATGGTCAAAGACTCAAACATTATATTGCTGGAGATTCTTATAATGAAGATGTTGATGTTATTCAAATGGTTTCTCCGGAAGAATTCATCCAGGACAATATGCAGGAACCTGCAGAATTCGTTTTGGAATAGGTAACAATTCTAGTCAGAAAAGGTTCGCGTTAAACTTTTCCATGAATATTTTTGTTGTTTTTATTAAATATGAAAAATCATGAGACGAAAATGGGCCCACTCCAGGCCGCGCCGCCCTATAGTGAGAGCACCCCGAAGCTCGTTTCCGTCCCGGTTTCCTCCTGTGATTTTGCTTCGATGTTTAATTTTCGCCTATATAACCCCCCAGACTGCCCGAGGTTTGTATATCGTGTTTTCGTAGTGTTTTCGTTTCGAGCTGTTTCTGTCAGGAGTTGATCTCATCTTTAGGAGCACCATGGACTTTGCAAGCAATGACAAGGAGAAGATGCCTTCATAAGATGATCACCAAGACCTCAAGCCGAAGGAGGAGGTCGAGAGTGAAGCCGAGGAAGAGGAGATAGAAGAAGGGCAACACTTGTTCCCCCGCTCTGTCATCGCAAGTATTGGAGTGGTGACGAACCCTAGCAAGTTTAAAAGAAGCTCATGGATGAGCACCGGAGGGGGTGTGCCGCACCACACCTTAGCTCCGCGGACATCGACGCTAGGCAATAACCCCTTCCATACTCTAATAAATGAACATCAGGTTCAAAAGGTACCCAGATCACGATTGCCCTCTGGTTGGAATATAGATCATTCTAACAGTGCAGGGAAAGAAAGCTCCAAGAGTGAAGAAGGATGGGGAAATAATTCTAAGAGCTGGTTCATGAGCCGTATTGAGCACAATTCAGAGATGATTCGTAACCTCAGCTACAAGATTGATGATTTGAGAGATTTGATTGAGAAGCTTATCAAAGACTCGCCACCACCGCCGAAGGAGTAATTCGTCATTGATATAGGCATCCCCTTGGCTTGTTCCAAGCTTGGGGGAGTGTCGCGGTATCACATCATTATCTTTTACTCATTTACTTTTCAAGTAGAGTCATATCATGAATAGAGAAGTTATCTTATAGAATAGTTTGCAGTGTGGAAGTATCCTCCTTAGTTGGTTATCTATGTATCCCTTGGTGTGAGTTGCGGTAATGAAATATTAATGAGAAGTTTTATCGTTTACTTTCCGCACACTTTATTTTAGTTTGCAATTTTTCTTATATGATTAGTCTTGCTGATTAGTATTGGTATCACTTTGGAAGCATGAGTAAATTTAGTTGGTTTTGGCAAACTTAGCTTGGTCAGTATCAACATTACCTTGAGTTTTGAGTTGAAAAAGAAAAAAGTAGTGCTAGTAGATACATCATCTCAGCTTTCCTTCATGTTTAGCTCATAAGCAATAGCATTCTCAAGTTAAAATCGTTGTACTTTCAAGGAAGTTTGCATGATTGTTCCTATTATATGTATGTTTGTTTGTTTCATGCAACTCTTATGCTTGCTACCCAGCCTTGCTAGCCAAAAACCTGTACTGAGAGGGAATACTTCTCGTGTATCCAATTCCCAAAAACCAAGTTACTTCCAAAGAGTCCACTATAAATTCCTATGCATGGTATTTCAAGCCATTCCAAGTAAATTTTCATGTGCTACCTTTCAAAAACCTTCAAATACTTCTCATTTTGTGCCACTATTTTTAGCTCATGAGGACATAGTGGTTGGGTTTGTTATCTTCCATACTAAATTGAGTACCCCTCGACTAGGCAGCTTCATCTGCTCGTCATTAATTTTGCAAGGGAGCTGGTCAGACCATTGTAATCTTAACAAGAAAAGAAAAAAAAGCACTCCTCCATGGTTTGTGAAAGTTGGTGGGCACCCGATAGAATCGGTTAGCCATGGTTTGAGAAAGGAAAAAGGTGGGGAGGAGTGCCAAGCTATAAAAGAGCACAATTGTGCCAATTAATCAACATCTCGGAACCGCTCTCACTTGTTTAGTATGGAAGATATCAAGATCTCCGTTGCTAGTCGTTGACAAAAGCAACCACCTCTCAAAATAACTTTTACCTCTGTTTTACAAATGAAAAGCTCTAGCACATGTTTAATCCATGCTTCCCTCTGTGAAGGGCATGTCTTTTACTTTTATGTTGAGTCAACCTATTCCCCTCTATCTCAAGCAAGCATTTGAGTTGTTATGTTTCACTCATCCATATGTTGATCTGTTCAACCATGTTTACTATCTTCCTTTGTTTAGTATAATGCTTTTACCTGAAGGAATATATCTTTGAAAGCTTTCTATGATTGCAAAGAGTTTGTCTTGTTGAGCATATGGTTTTTGCTATATTAGCTTTGTTTTAAAAAAGGCTCCGTTCAAAAGTAAGTATAGTTTGTTCATTGTTCTCTAACCAAGAACTAAGGTTTGCCACCACCAATTATAGTTTACCTTGTGCATCCTTATTTGTGATTCCCTTTTACTTATTGCAAGTCTATATCATATAAAGGGAAGTTGCTGTCTATTATAATTTGTGCCTTGGTGAATGTGATTCTTCTTGTCCGTATTTTGATTATCGACACTTCACTCCATAAACCTGTGGTCATGTTTACCGAGTTCAGTTTTCGCTTGGGGACAAGCGAGGTCTAAGCTTGGGGGGGGTGATACGTCCATTTTGCATCACTATTTTGTATCATAATTTACTGTTATTCATTGATATATTTCACATTTAGAGATGATACTTATGTTGTTTCCTCTGTTTTCACATGTTTGATGATCATTGGAGAATTTGCTGCCGGAGTCAGGATTCTGCTAGAAAAAGGACCATCAAGACACCATGTTTCGGAAGATCAGGAAATTCCAGAAAAATACCAGAAAATTATACTTTGCCAGAAGACTGAAGAAGCCAGAAGGAGGAGGCGAGAGGAGCCACAGGGCAGGCTCACACACAGGGGGCGTGGGCCCACCCCTGGCCACGTTGGCCTGTTGTGAGGCCACCCTGGCCCACTACTACCATCGCCCCTTCACGTATATCATCGTCCCCGAAAACCTAAGTGAAGGAGGGGCTCAGAGATAGACACCACCGCCTCTGCGGGGCAGAAAACACCAGAGAGAGAAAAGCTCTCCGGCAGGCAGGAATCTGCCGGGGAAATTCCTTCCCGGAGAGGGGAGATCATCACCATCGTCATCACCATCGCACCGGACTTCATCGGGATCATCATCTCCATCACCAGCACCTTCATCTCCACCATCACCACGCCATCCCGTTGTAACATCTTGAGTTGAATCTTGTTAAATTCTTAGGGGAAACTTTCCCGGTGTTGATTACTCTTGTGGTTGATGCTATTGAGTGGAACCGTTGAATTAAGGTTTATGTTCATATTGTTATTTACCATTATTTCCCCTCTAATTATGATCCATATGATGTCTTGTGAGTAGTTCGTTTAGTTCTTGAGGACATGGGAGAAGTCAAGATGTTAGTAGTGCAATTATGTTAAGTAATATTTAATGGTTTGATTTTTTTTGTGGTGCTATTTCACTAGTGGTGTCATGTGAACGTCGACTACATGATACTTCACCATTTATGGGCCTAGTGGAATGCATTGTGTATTTGGCTACTAATTGTGGGGTTGCTGGAGTGACAGAAACCTAAACCTCCGTTAGGAAACCATTGCACCAGGGAGCGTAGGATCTTAGAGTTTAAGGCTGTGGTTAGATTTATCTTAATTACTTTCTTGTAGTCGCGGATGCTTGCAAGGGGTATAATCACAAGTGTGTATTAATCCTAGTAAGGGTAGTACGCTAGCACAGGTTCACCCCCATAACACTTATCAAACCAATAAAGATTATTTAGCGGCATGAAGCGAAAGCTCTTGACAGAAACTCCCGTGTGTCCTCGAGAACGTTTGGTCATCATAAGTTACACAACCGGCTTGTCCTTTGCTCTAGAAAGGATTAGGCCACTCGCTGCAATTGTTATTACTGTCTTTTATTTACTCGTACTTTATTTATTTGCATTACCAAATACCCCTGAAACCCGTTTGCTAGTATTTACAGTGAATCCTTGATCAAAACCACTTGTCAACACCTTCTGCTCCTTGTTGGGTTCGACACTCTTATTTATCGAAAGTACTACGATACACCCCCTATATTTGTGGGTCATCAGTACCACTTTGCCACCTAAGGAAGATCCTGTTTTTGAATTAAAACCTTTACCTGCTGATCTTAAGTATGCTTATATAGATGATAAGAAAATAGATCCTGTTATTATCAGTTCTAAACTTTCAGGAAAGGAAGAAGAAAGGTTATTAGAAATATTGAGGAAACACCGAGGAGCTATGGGATACACTCTTGATGATTTAAAAGGGATTTCTCCTACTATATGTCAGCATGCTATTAACATGGAGCCAGATGCAAAGCCAGTTGTTGAACATTAACGCCGCTTAATTCCCAAGATGAAGGAAGTGGTAAGAAATGAGGTATTAAAGCTCTTTGATGCTGGTATTATTTATCCTATTGCTGATAGTAGATGGGTTAGTCCTGTTCATTGTGTTCCTAAGAAAGGAGGTATCACTGTTGTGCCTAATGAGAATAACGAGCTTATTCCTCAAAGGGTAGTAGTTGGTTATAGGATGTGCATTGATTTTAGAAAGGTTAACAAAGTTACTAAAAAGGATCATTATCCTTTACCGTTTATAGATCAAATGCTAGAGAGGTTATCTAAGAAAACTCATTTTTGTTTTCTTGATGGTTATTCTGGTTTCTCTCAGATTGCTGTTAAACCGCCAGATCAAGAGAAAACTACTTTTACTTGTCCTTATGGAACTTATGCTTATAGACGTATGCCGTTTGGTTTGTGCAATGCTCCTGCTACTTTTCAAAGATGCATGTCTGCTATTTTTCATGGTTTTTGTGAAGAAATTGTGGAGGTTTTCATGGATGATTTCTCCGTCTATGGAACTTCTTTTGATAATTGTTTGCACAATCTTGATAAAGTTTTGCAGAGGTGTGAAGAAACTAATCTTGTTCTAAATTGGGAGAAATTCCACTTTATGGTGAATGAAGGAATTGTTCTTGGACATAAAATCTCTGAAAGAGGTATCGAAGTTGACAGAGCAAAAGTTGAAGCAATTGAGAAAATGCCCTATCCCAAGGATGTTAAAGGTATTCGTAGTATTCTTGGTCATGCTGGTTTCTATAGGAGGTTTATTAAAGATTTCTCTAAGATTTCAAAGCCTCTTACTAATCTTCTTAAAAAAGATGTACCATTTGTTTTTGATGATGATTGTAAGGAAGCTTTTGAAACTCTTAAGAAGGCTTTAACTACTGCTCCTATTGTTCAACCACCTGATTGGAATTTACCCTTTGAAATTATGTGCGATGCTAGTGATTTTGCTGTTGGTGCTGTCCTTGGACAGCGCGTAGATAAGAAGTTAAATGGTATTCATTATGCTAGTAAGACTCTTGATGCTGCTCAGAAGAATTATGCTACTACTGAGAAGGAGTTTCTTGCTGTTATTTTTGCATGTGATAAGTTTAGACCTTACATTGTTTATTCTAAAGTTACTACTCATATTGATCACGGTGCTATTAGATATCTTATGTCGAAGAAGGATGCTAAGCCTAGGCTTATTAGATGGGTGTTGCTTTTACAAGAGTTTGATTTGCATATTGTAGATAGGAAAGGTGCTGAAAATCCTGTTGCTGACAATTTGTCTAGATTGGAAAATGTTTCTTTTGATCCTATTCCTGTTAATGATAGTTTTCCAAATGAACAGTTGGCTTCAATAAATGTAACTTCGCGAGACCTTCCTTGGTATGCTGATTATGCTAACTTTATTGTTTCCAAGTATTTTCCTCCAACCTTTAGAGCTCAGCAAAGAAGGAAATTCTTTTATGATTTGAGGCATTATTTTTGGGATGACCCACACTTATATAAAGAAGGAGTTGATGGTATTATGCGAAGATGTGTTCCAGAATATGAGCAACAAGAAATATTGAGAAAATGCCATGGTAGTGCTTATGGAGGACATCATGCTAGAGATAGAACTGCACAAAAGGTTCTACAATCAGGTTTTTATTGGCCAACCCTTTTTAAAGATGCTAGAAAGTTTGTTTTATCTTGTGATGAATGTCAAAGAGTTAGTAATATTTCTAGACATAATGAAATGCCTATGAATTATACTCTTGTTATTGAACCATTTGATTGTTGGGGATTTTACTTTATGCGCCCTTTTCCTCCTTCAGAAGGTTATACTCATATAGTTGTTGCTGTTGATTATGTTACCAAGTGGGTAGAAGCCATACCTACAAAGAGTGCCGATGGTGAGACCTCGTTAAAAATGCTTAAGGACGTTATTTTTCCTAGGTTTGGTGTGCCTAGATATCTTATGACTGACGGAGGTTCTCATTTTATTCACGGAGGTTTTAGAAAAACTCTTGCTAGATATGACGTTAATCATAGAATTACTTCTGCTTATCATCCCCAAACTAGTGGGCAGGTAGAGCTTTCAAATAGAGAGATCAAGTCTATCTTACAGAAGACCATTAATAGATCTAGGAAAATTGGGCTAGCAAGTTAAACGATGCTTTATGGGCTTATAGAACTGCTTATAAGAACCCCATGAGCATGTCTCCTTACAAGATGGTTTACGGAAAAGCATGTCACTTGCCCTTAGAATTAGAACACAAAGCTTTTTGGGCAGTGAAAGAGCTTTATAGGGATTTTAAACTCGTCGGTAAGAAAATGTTGCTTGATTTGAGTTCTTTAGATGAGTGGAGAAACGAAGCTTACGAGAATGCTAGACTTTTCAAAGAAAAAGTCAAGCAATGGCATGATAAGAGAATTCTTAAGAGAGAGTTTCATGTTGGTGAGAAAGTTCTATTGTATAGGTCTCATCTTAGATTTTTTGCAGGAAAATTACTCTCAAAATGGGAAGGACCCTTTGTTATTGAAGAAGTGTACCGCTCAGGGGTGATAAAGATTGCTTCGTTAAAAGATAACACTACACAAGTGGTGAATGGACAAAGACTCAAACATTATATTGCTGGAGATTCTTATAATGAAGATGTTGATGTTATTCAAACGGTGACTCCAGAAGAATTCATCCAGGACAATATGCAGGAACCTGCAGAGTGTATTTTCAAATAGGTAACAGTTCTAGTCAGAAAAGGTTCACGTTAAACTTTTTCATTAATATTTTTGTTGTTTTTATTAAATATAAAAAATCACGAGACAAAAACGGGCAGGAGACGGAGTCCGGTGGCTCCTCACCACCAGGGGCGCGGGCCCACTCCAGGCCGCGCCGCCCTGTGGTGAGACCACCCCAGAGCTCGTTTCTGTCCCGGTTTCCTCCTGTGATTTTGTTTTGATGTTTAATTTTCGCCTATATAACCCCCCGGATTACCCGAGGTTTGTATATCGTGTTTTCGTCGTGTTTTCGTTTCGAGCTGTTTCTGTCAGGGGATTGTTCTCAGCTTTAGAGTTACAATGTCTTCGTCTGGTTCATCCGAGGAGAACTCTCTTGCAGACATCATTAATCCGTACATGATTGAGCTGAAGATGCATCCGAAGGAGTTGTCACTCAAGGATGGGGAGTTGCAGATAGAAGATGTCCAGGGCCCTACAGGAGAAGGGAGTCTTGAAGCCAGGATGGAAGCGCTGGAGCAAGAAGTTTTTAAGTACAAAAAAAAGATGGCGGAACGCGAGGTGGACATCATCCATAGGATAAATCAAGAACTCATCGCCAAGCACAAGAAGGAGACCATGGGACTTTGGGATGACATCTTGTCACTCCATGAGACCACCAACAAATTACAAGCACAACTCTACGACTTGCAGAACCAAAACTGTGAGTATGAAGCTAGGTTTAAGCAAATGAGTGTTGCTGCAAGTTTCAGGATATTGGAGACCAAGACATCTTTCCTTGACGGGGAACCTCTGCCTTGGAAGTCTGATGATGATAAAGACTCATCACCGCCGAAGGAGTAATTCGTCATTGGTATAGGCATCCCCTTGGTTTGTTCCAAGCTTGGGGGAGTGCCGCGGTATCACATCATTATCTTTTACTCATTTACTTTTCAAGTAGAGTCATATCATGAATAGAGAAGTTATCTTATAGAATAGTTTGCAATGTGGAAGTATCCTCCTTAGTTGGTTATCTATGTATCCCTTGGTGTGAGTTGCGATAATGAAATATTAATGAGAAGTTTTATCGTTTACTTTCCGCATACTTTATTTTAGTTTGCAATTTTTCTTATATGATTAGTCTTGTTGATTAGTATTGGTATCACTTTGGGAGCATGAGTAAATTTAGTTGGTTTTGGCAAACTTAGCTTGGTCAGTAGCAACATTACCTTGAGGTTTGAGTAGAAAAAGAAAGAAGTGCTAGTAGATACATCATTTCAGCTTTCCTTCATGATTGGCTCATAAGCATTAGTACTCTCAAGTTAAAATTGCTTGTACTCTCAAGGAAGTTTGCATGATTGTTCCTATTATATGTATGTTTGTTTGTTTCATGCAACTCTTATGCTTGCTACCCAGCCTTGCTAGCCAAAAACCTGTACTGAGAGGGAATACTTCTCGTGCATCCAAATCCCAAAAACCAAGTTACTTCCAAAGAGTCCACTATAAATTCCTATGCATGGTATTTCAAGCCATTCCAAGTAAATTTTCATGTGCTACCTTTCAAAAACCTTTAAATACTTCTCATTTTGTGCCACTGTTTTTAGCTCATGAGGACGTAGTGGTTGGGTTTGTTATCTTCCATACTAAATTGAGTACCCCCACGACTAGGCAGCTTCATCTGCTCGTCATTAATTTGCAAGGGAGCTGGTCAGACCATTGTAATCTAAAAAAAGAGAAAAGAATGAAAAAGACACTCCTCCATGGTTTGTGAAAGTTGGTGGGCACCCGATGGAATCGGTTAGCCATGGTTTGAGAAAGGAAAACAGGTGGGGAGGAGTGCCAAGCTATAAAAGAGCACAATTGTGCCAATTAATCAACATCTCGGAACCGCTCTCACTTGTTTAGTATGGAAGATATCAAGAACTCCGTTGCTAGTCGTTGACAAAAGCAACCACCTCTCAAAATAACTTTTATCTCTGTTTTACAAATGAAAAGCTCTAGCACATGTTTAATCCCTGCTTCCCTCTGCGAAAGGCCTATCTTTTACTTTTATGTTGAGTCAACCTATTCCCTTCTATCTCAAGCAAGCATTTGAGTTGTTATGTTTCAATCATCCATATGTTGATCCGTTCAATCATGTTTACTATCTTCCTTTGTTTAGTATAATGCTTTTACCTGAAGGAATATATCTTTGAAAGTTTTCTATGATTGCAAAGAGTTTGTTTCGTTGAGCATATGATTTTTGCTATATTAGCTCTATTATAAAAGGCTCCGTTCAAAAATAAGTATAGTTTGTTCATTGTTCTCTGACCAAGAACTAAGGTTTGCCATCACCAATTATAATTTACCTTGTGCATCTTTATTTGTGATTCCCTTTTACTTATTGCAAGTCTATATCATATAAAGGGAAGTTGCTATCTATTATAATTTGTGCCTTGGTGAATGTGATGCTTCTTGTCCGTATTTTGATTATCGACACTTCACTCCATAAACCTGTGGTCATGTTTACCGAGTTCAGTTTTCGCTTGGGGACATGCGAGGTCTAAGCTTGGGGGGGTTGATACGTCCATTTTGCATCACTATTTTGCATCATAATTTACTATTATTCATTGATATATTTCACATTTAGAGATGATACTTATGTTGTTTCCTCTATTTTTACATGTTTGATGATCATTGGAGGATTTGCTGCCGGAGTCAGGATTCTGCTGGAGAAAGGACCGCCAAGACACCATGTTTCAGAAGATCAAGAAATTCCAGAAAAATACCAGAAAATTATATTTCACCAGAACACTGAAGAAGCCAGAAGGAGGAGGCGAGAGGAGCCATAGGGTGGGCTCACCCACAGGGGGCGCGGGCCCACCCCTGGCCACGCCGGCCTGTGGTGAGGCCACCCTGGCCCACTACTGCCATCGCCCCTTCGCGTATATCATCGTCCCCGAAAACCTAAGTCAAAGGGGGGGCTCAGAGATAGACACCGCCGCCTCTGCGGGGTGAAAAACACCAGAGAGAGAAAAGCTCTCCGGTAGGCAGGAATCTGCCGGGGAAATTCCTTCCCGGAGAGGGGAAATCATCGCCATCGTCATCATCATCGCACGGGACTTCATCAGGATCATCATCACCATCATCCTCATCACCAGCACCTTCATCTTCATCATCACCACGCCATCCCGCTGTAACATCTTGAGTTGAATCTTGTCAAATTCTGAGGGGAAACTTTCCCGGTGTTGATTACTCTTGTGGTTGATGCTATTGAGTGGAACCGTTGAATTAAGGTTTATGTTCATATTGTTATTTACCATTATTTCATCTCTGATCATGATCCATATGATGTCTTGTGAATAGTTCGTTTAGTTCTTGAGGACATGGGAGAAGTCAAGATGTTAGTAGTGGAATTATGTTGAGTAATATTTAATGGTTTGATATTTTTTTGTTGTGGTGCTATTTCACTAGTGGTGTCATGTGAACGTCGACTACATGATACTTCACCATTTATGGGCCTAGTGAAATGCATTGTGTATTTGGCTACTAATTGTGGGGTTGCTGGAGTGACAGAAACCTAAACCTCCATTAGGAAACCATTGCACCAGGGAGCGTAGGATCTTAGAGTTTAAGGCTGTGGTTAGATTTATCTTAATTACTTTATTGTAGTTGCGGATGCTTGCAAGGGGTATAATCACAAGTGTGTACTAATCCTAGTAAGGTTAGTGCGCTAGCACAGGTTCACCCCCATAACACTTATCAAACCAATAAGGATTATTTAGCGGTATGAAGTGAAAGCACTTGACAGAAACTCCCGTGTGTCCTCGAGAATGTTTGGTCATCATAAGTTAAACAACCGGCTTGTCCTTTGCTCTAGAAAGGATTGGGCCACTCGTACTTTATTTGCTTGCATTACCAAATACCCCTGAAAACCCGTTTGCTAGTATTTACAGTGAATCCTTGATCAAAACCACTTGTCAACACCTTCTGATCCTCGTTGGGTTCGACACTCTTATTTATCGAAAGTACTACGATACACCCCCTATACTTGTGGGTCATCAACACTCTTAGAGAATCTCCAACAGTCATTGCATATTTCGGCGCTGCAAACGGCGCTGCTGAAAGGACACAGATGTCGCCTAGAGGGGGGGTGAATAGGCGATATCAAATTTTACGAATGGCTTGAACAAAAGCGGAATTAAACTAGCGTTTATTTTGTCAAGCACACAAGACCTAAATAAACTAGGTTCACCTATGTGCACCAACAACTTATGCTAAGCAATACAAGTAACAAGGTGATAGCAAGATATATGACTTCAAGCACGAAGGCTATCACAATGTAAAGTGCATAAGTAAAGAGCTCGGGTATAGGAATAACCGAGGCACGCGGAGACGATGATGTATTCCCGAGTTCCTCCCTTGAAAGGGAGTACGTCTCGTTGGAGGGGTGTGGTATCGCCACAAAGGCCTAACCAACGCCACAAAGGCCTCACCCTATTCTCCGGTGTGAGCTTGCGCCACAAAGGCCTAGCTCACTCTTCCACTAAGGGGTTCCTCAAGGCGGAACCGGGCCTTTACACAAAGCTTGGGGCAC